>JAECXP010000227.1:1615000-2215000 GCA_018152965.1 Scaptomyza pallida | reverse complement strand
TTTCATTGCATGCACTTTTTGCCTGCCGGAAAGTTGATTTAAAGCTTTAAAGCTGCTTTAGCTGCTTAAGCGCAGAACACAAACACTCATACATATGTACACATAAATATGCAACTCATTTGCCATAGTAATTGAGTTCCCATTTGCATTTTGCGGCGTTGTGTGCGGACCAATGCATTAGTTGCCCAAATTGGCAAGCGTTGACCATTAAGGGGTGAAATTTAGTTGCCCAACGCAACCATTGCGCCCAGGCACTGTATCTTGTGCATAGAAGGGTCAAATGCAAATTACATTCGCATATTTGTGCCTCGGTTGACAGTGACCAAAAAGGGGAGGTGCGCTTGGGGCAGACATGGCGCATACGTAATGCAGCGCTGACAGCAACGCAGTAAATCGGAAAATCGACAAAAACAAAAAAAAATGAAATCCAAAAGGCATTAAATGAATGGTGCCGCACACAAAGTGGCTCTACATAATATATGTATATGTATGTGTGTGTGTGTGTGTTTAATTTATGCATGGAATAGAGTCCATTTTACATTGGCAGTGATCTTTTGTTTCTGCTTTTGCACATAAAATATGGACACAAGACATTAAAAATGTTGATATGTGCTTTAATAAACCCACTTATGGTTTATTCGTGTATGCAGTAAATTTCATGTTTGACTGACAGCCCAAAAAGATATCAAAGTAATTGAACATTTAAATAGTGGTTTGAATATGGGTTTTGATAAGATTATTATCTATATACTAGTTAGTAAGTTAGTTAATGAATGGAATTAAATTAAAGTAGACAAGTTGTTAAATATTAAATACCTTATGGCGTTGGAAACTATTGACTTAAGTATGGTCTTTGCTCTATTGCTTAACTTAACTCTTAGCTTTATGCTACAAATAAATGTTTAAATATCGATTATCTATTTTCTCTCTAAATATCGATAGTTAATTTTTATATATCGATATGACCAATTTTCTCTCGATGATAATATCGATATGATCGATTTTCAGTCTATGATATTATCGATATGATCGATTTTTTGGTTTTTCTTTATCGATATAATTACTTTTCTTTTTACCGATTTATCGACTTTTCTCTCATATTTTACATAATATTTTTCAACAGCATTCAGAAGCAATTATTACCAGTTAAGCAGTGATCGGCAGTGTTCGAACCAGTTGTGAATTCCAAGCAGTATGATCACAAATTAAATGAAACTTCTTTGGGTATACAGCCCTATTTTATAATAAACTTCTTCCGTCTGTTATTTAAGTGAAAATATTAGCAATAACGATTTAAAATTAACAAGTAAGAAGGCTCTAGTCAAGAAAACCCGACTAGGACATACCCTTAACCCGATACTTAACGCTTACAGTTACTTATGTATATTAAATCAGTAACCAATATGACCAAACTTCAAACTGCGATATCTCCGGTGTTTCTGAACCGATATCGACCAAATTAAAATGTCAAATGTTTATTATTTTATCCGTTGTTTTAAACCTCATTTTCACAATTTTGGAATTCAAGAATTTTTTGTTATCGATCACATGTGTATATCGGAAACCAGAAATGTTATCGAAAATTTAAAGCAAACTTGATCTGCTCATGGTATAGAAGAGCTTAAGTTTCAAGTTTGAAGTGTCTAGCTCTTATAGTCTCTGAGATCGGCGCGTTCATACGGACGGACGGACGGACAGACGGACATGGCTAGATCGACTCGGCTGTTGATCCTGATCAAGAATATATATACTTTATGGGGTCGGAGATGCTTCCTTCTGTCTGTTACATACATTTGCACAAAACCATTATACCCTTATTTACCCATTTTATGGGTTAAGAGTATAAAAATGAGATTTTTTAACCCTTAGAAAAGGCAAATAACTAACCCTTTGTTATCGAGATCATGTGTATATCGAAAACCAGAAAGTTTATCGATTGTTTCCATATATTTATTTGTTAGCAGAACCAAAGGCGTACGCCACAATTTCTGATCAATCGTTTGGCAGGAAATAAAACAAACAACATTCTTTTAGAAACAATCATACTTTTTGTGATTACTCTTTTAAAAAAATACTTTTAAAATCATTATACTCCATTTTGTATCTCTTAAAAATCCTGTATGTTTAACGTAAATCAAAGCAAACTTGACAACAGAAGCCAAAAACAATCAATGAGCTTTTATTTGAGTTCAAAGCAAAAGTCAACTTTTCTACGGCTTCCACAAAACTATTTTCAAAATGTCAGGGAATGCACACTATTTTTGACGAATAGGTGGGTGTGCAAGCGGGTGTGTGCTTGTTTGTGTGCGTGGGAGGGGATTGATGAAGATGATTTGATTTTGGTTGCATGACACAGACAATTGGCCCATAGCAGCGATGGCAGGTTTAACCAAACACGAAACGCAATTAGATACCAGATATTTACTTGTTAGTGGGAAATATGATGCAGGATAGCGAATAACAACAAAATGTCTGTCATTAATCAAATTATTGCCATTTCTTAGAAGCGTACACCAATTAAAAAACTCAGTAATTGGAATTGAAATCGCAAATTGCAAATAACTTATTGGATTAAATATTTATTTTCGTCCATTTGGACTTTTCAATCAATAATATTGTAATTGAAGAACAGAACGTTTTAAAATTTTTTTTTAAACTTGTAGTGAAGTGCAGATTTTTGAAATCCTTATAAAATCAGTTACATATTATAATTCAAAGTTTCATAAAATAATGGTTATCTTCCAGTCTGGTTAGTTTCAGTCGTTTCCTAAAAAATAAATAAATAAAATATAAATAAAAATTTATTTAATAACATAAAATGAGTAAAAAGGCTTTCTCCTAACTTCAAATAATTGTTTCATTTCCAGCGCACACTGTACTTATTTGGGTCAATTATTAGACAGCTGCAAAGTGTAACTGAAATTGCTGCAAGATTTATCGATATTGACTTGTCAGCACAAAGAATGCGTCATTTGGCTTATGCATTATGGGGGCTGCTTGGGGAGTTCGTTAAGCCATATCGCATTATTTACAAATAATTCGAATGCCTGTCAAGAAAGAGAGAGAGAGAGAGAGAGAGAGAGAGAGAGGGAGAGAGAGATAGTGACAAGGTCGCAGATATAGTTACTTAGATTGCAAGGATAGTTGAATGAATGACAAACTGATGGACTAAGTGACTGCATGTTGACATAGCTGACGAAACGTGAGACGAGCGACGTTCGTTATTTGCACTTGGAATTTGCATTTTGTGGCTTTTGTCAATTATTCCGTGCATTCGTAATTGCAATTTGTGCACTCTCTTCTGTGTGTGCCACTGGGGACATTCAAGCGCCCAACGCAACGACAAGCTGACAAAGCCTATGTACACACAGATTAAGCAATAACAAAAGCAAATTACGACCAGATTTAATGCTCGGCTTAGAAAAGCTTCCAACATATTACGTATACGCGCAATCTTGCTTTTCGGTTAGTTGTCGTTGTTGTTGTTGCAACAGAGCTACAGCCAAGTGGCTGACAAGTGCTTAAATACTTGTGTTTGTTTGCGTCCTTAGGCAGTGAGTTAGTCAGTTACTTATGCAACGAATACCCGAGGCATTATAAGGTATGAAAATGTCTGTAGGTGTGCGAGTAAGTTGGGCAGCTTAGTTTGGTCGATGTTGTGTCCATATATGATATAATAATTTTCCGTGCAAATATTAAAAAATTGAAGGTTTTGAGACATTTGTTCTTAAGTTTAATTAAAAAGTTGTAAAAATAGTCTTAGGGTCAAAATATTAAACAAAACTAAAGATGTGTAACAGTTTTCAATAAATCCCTATTAAAAAAAGGATTGTAAATAACACTTAAGTAAAAAGTAACCTCATTCAATTATGTGTATACGCAGAATTATAATTTTTAAATACACTTTGGCTGCTGAGTGCTGCATATTAAAAGATTAGAGCGCTAGCTAATGGTCAGCTATTAATACAGAAAAGTTAATTAGCTAACCTTAACACACCTGCTCACCACGACACTTTCGCCGCCTACACACACACACACATACAGAGAGAGACACACACAGCGATTCGCATACAAAAATATCTGTCAGTTGGTGGGTTGTCAAAACGTCCAAGTCGACAATTTATCAACGTTTTAATTAACATACACGCAGCGGCAGCACTTAAAACAAATACCTCAAGGAACGTTAAATAAAGAGAGGCAGAGTCAGAAAGAGAGAGAGAGAGATAAGGCATAAAGGGAAGAGAAAAACAGATACAAGGATGAGAACACGTGCCGATGTAGAAGCTGAAATGAAAATTGCTAGCACAAAATGGCGACAATTACTGTTGCCGATCTGTGGTTCAGGAAAAGGTATTCAATTCCCGCTGTGCCATTAAAATCGCAAAAGGGAGAGTGGGAGTGGGAGGGAGACCAAAACGCAGAGAAGTTGAAAACATTTGGCGTACAATGCCGCAATTAATGGCCAAAAGTGAAAGTTCTGTGGGTTGTCTTTCAAAAACTACTATCAAGCAAATTGGGATGGCTCACAAAACGTATGCGCGATTGGCACGCGAATGCACACACAATACACTCACAAAGCAATACACACACACACACATATATACACTTGTGAAAGCAAGCACAACACCCACGCAAAATGTTTCCCCCTGGGCAGCAGCAAAAAATACTTTTGCTTTTTTTTTTGCCTCATGCTGAATGAATGCCGCGCATAAAATGGACAAGCAACGCCTCTCTCTCTTGCTCTTTCTCTCTCTCTGCGCTTTGTCTCTCCGTTGCTCAGTTTGGCGCGCTCTCTCTCTTGCTCCTTTACGTACTTTGCGAAGTAATAAAAAAAAGGAATGAAGAAGAAAAAATACAGTAAAAATAAAACAAAAACCTTGTCAAGGACAAAGCACGCAACGCAACCAAAATCAGCTGAGCAACCGTTTGCATTTGCTACTGTGAAAACCTTTTTCTCTATTCTGTTATTGCGCATTCTGTTAACTGTTAGCTTTGGCAATGTGAACGCCATGTTAACTAAGGTAAACATGACAGTTAAAATTGATAATTGGGTTTCTTCACAAAGCAAACATTGAGAAAAACACAAACTTATGCATAACGTATGTAATTGAATTCAAAATATGCAAAAAAAAAATGTTCTTTTACTTAGAGAATATTTAAAAAACTTTTTTATTAGATTTGATAAGTTAAAATGCTTGCATCCCTTTTATATTCAAATTTTTCGTATTTTATTCTTACGAATTTTACCCGGGAAGCAACTTTGCATCGCTAAACTGAATATGAATGTGTGTGTGTATGAATTCTGTAGCCATTCAAGTAAACTCAGTAAAAAAGGCGCGATGATAACTTTATTTTAGTTGGTATGCGGGCTAAAAATAGCTGAGCTTTTAAAATACTTTTAGAGGTTCTTAAATCTTCCTAACAAAAAGATTGTCAGTTATAAATTGATGAATATGTTTTTTGTACCGGTTTTGACTTTTTAGCTCTTAGAGTATAATTTGTGGGGATATTATGTATGAATAAAATTTAAAAAAAAATGTTTGCATAAACAATCTTACTTTAATATGTTTTTAATGCGAAAAGAAAATGTCTAATATATGTGTTTTTACCCTAAGTTAGATAGCTAAGAAAGATAAAATAGCCGCGAAAGATACATAAAAACATTAATCAGTGCTGAATTCACTAGAATATATTTAAAAATTTTCATGGTTTACGAATTATTTCTTTTTCTGCAGCTCTAAAAGTTTGACTACAACTTTATTTCTTAAAAACAAATCACACAAATAACATCGATAAAAAAAATATGTTTCACAAAATTTAAATGAACTCAACTGCATTTTCTTCGGCAGTAACAAGCAATCTACTGAACAATCTTATAAAAAAAATAAAGCGCACAATTTGAACATTCTGGAACATTTAGTTAGTGAAAAGACATGAAAGGACGTTGTCAATTCGGCCAACACAACAGGCACTTAAGCGAATGTTTCTTTCACTCACTTTTTCTCTATATCTTTCGTTCGTTTTTCTTCTTTCACTTTTTTCTGTGTTGTGTGCTGTCGCTGTGTGCTTGTGCTCTAACTGATGATGGCTGACCAGAAAATGGCTAAAATACTTCAAGTTGAAATCCTCAAAAAGGAAAAAATAAAAAAAAACAGCAACAAGCAAAAAGCAGTAAAGCCAAAAGCAATAAACGGCACAACAAATGAAACGGCAACAGCGCAGTCGGGGAAAATGTGTCCTGGAAATGACGGCGACTTTGCCTTTATTCGTGGGTGGCCGGAATACACACAAACACACACACAAGCAGACAAACAAACAATACACGTTACAACAATGGCTGGCCAACAAAGCATGTAGCAGGAAAACAGGCCAGAAGGACATGCGTTTTGCCAGGAAATATGACTGCACAGGCAGCCGGAATGGGACAGAAGGGACACCGATGACAACAAGAAAGCATTATGTAGCTGAAATAATAATAAGCAGCTACTTGTAATCGAAAGTAAAAAAAAAAAACAACATACAAATCCATCAGGGGCCCAAAAGCAAAACGCAGTAGAGGTGATGGGTGCGAGAGGATGCACAAGCGGAAGTAAAATATTTTATTTTTGCATAGACTATTGCCTACTTTCTGGCGCACTCAAAGAAATTAAAAAAATAAATCGCTATATTAAGTATACGTTCGTCCAGAAAGTTATTTTTGTGCGCCACAGCAAAGCTTCGAAAAATGTTTTAAAATAAGTTTGTGGACATTAACCACATTTTTCTTTATGGGTTTTTATTTTTAGCAAGTGTTTTACTCCATTCTCAGGAAATTAAAATATATCACATATTATTTGTTATGAATACATAAATTGAAAGAAATTTTGGTTTTAAATATGAAGAAATACTTTTAAGCAACTAAGAAAACCTTATTTTTCTGGTTATCAATCATTCGATTACGTATACAAAATTTAATAATAAAATAGATATTGAAATAGAAACTTTGTCAGAAAGTACGTCATATTTGTGTATTCAAGTTGATGTAATCATATAAAAATAGGATCGAGAAGCAATATCTTTTACGATGTTAAGTCTTTGCGTACGACATAAATTTAAACATATAGGATAATACTAGATCAATTTAAGACACCCTTAACAATAGGATAAATAATGACTTGCAATGCCGCCGGGACTGCACGAAAAATATGAAAATAAAAGATAATTAATGAAAATGAACTGTACGTTAACGTAAAACAAGATGTTTGATTACAAAATTGAGCCAGCTAAAGCGGAAAGTATACGATTATGAAAATTTAACAAGCAATTGACTCAACCTAAAAGGCAAAGCCAAAAGCTGTGTTGAAATGGGGAGGAGATGGCGGCGAAAGGTGGGATAGCTAAGTGGCTTTGAGTGCGGACTGGCCAATGTTTAACGTGCCGATAATCAATAAATATTGTGGAAAATGTAATACTGGGAAATTGTTACACATGCTGCACCTGATAAGCCAAACCGAAATCAAAACAGAACAACAAATACACGAAGAATAATAATAATATAATTAATTTTGTATAATTTATAGAAAATACTTTACTAATTTTTATGTTCATTTGTCAACTTACATTGTTTTGTTTTTATTGTTCTCGCTGTAACTGCTTAAATGATGATGGTTTTTCGTTTTCGTGTTTATTTTTTTTTTCAAATACACTGCTAATGCTGGCTTACTGCTGCGTATGCGTAATATTTGTAATCCGTTTTAATTGACACTACAAATTAAACCGAACCGAATTTATCTATTCTTAGTAGTAATTCTTTTAGCACGCACACACTAACACATAGTCACGCGCCATAAGCACGCACACACACACACACACATACGCACTCACATAGATACATATACATACACCGTGATTTATATAACACAAAGCGAAACGTCACGTCAATAAGTATACGAACTGTTTAATTGCATTGGAAAAAATATGTATGTATAATGAATTGCGGACATTTTTATGCACTTGAGTCAGCCATTTTTATGGCATTTTTCTTTATTCCTCTTATAGATATTTTTTTATTTTTGCTTTTTTGTTTGTTCAGAATGCTTTTGCTTTAAGCTTTCTCGGTTCCTATTTCGCTTGTTGTCTTTTTTCAGCACGTTTTGCGGATTGAAACAACTTGCACGCTCAACTGTTCACGAAGTACTGTGGTAACGGTATTTACGTCTCAGCTCAAAAAGAGAGATACCAAGCATGAATGAGAGTGCAAAAAGGATGGACAGACACCTTGGTTTGACAAGGGCAAGCTAAGTCCTCTCATCAACTGTAAATGCTAACAGCAACAGCTGCTATTAGCAGTATGTTAACAAATCTGCAATGACATACACTGTAAATAATTTTGGTTTTAGTTTAAACATTTTCAAGAAATTTTAAGCACTTAAAAATCATTAATAACAACTTTCGCTGATCTCTTAATACCTTTTTATACAATGTCAACTCTTTGGTATCTAGATTCTATATTGGGCGTAAAAAAGAGCAACCTTTAAAAGTGATTGTTTTAAATTATAACTGTTATGTTGCCACATTTTTCTAGCAGCTGTCGCTGTTCATTAACAGTGCGCTGTAAACTTCAAAACCACAAACATGATTTTGTTGTTGTTTCCATTGCAAAACTTTCACTATCAACATTCGACATGTGTACTTGTGTACATACAGCACTCTCTCTCTCTACTTCTCTCACCATCTCTCTTTCTTTGTTGTAGCATGCTGCGCACTCTCGCTGAGAGCGGCAACAGCAGTTATTCGTTATCATCGTTGTTGTTATTTTAGTTGTCGCTTTGGACAGGCCTTTTTGGCCCACTTAGGGGCTTGTTTTCGGTTTTCAATGTTAAGTGCGATGAGAGGAGCTGCGTCAACGACGACAGTCAAAAGGACAGAGGCAAGAAAAAGTGGAAGGCCAAGCGCATGCATTCTCCGGGGCCGCCTACGCAAAACGTACAACCTATACATACATACAACTGTCTGTGTGTTGTTGTAGGTAGGTGTGTATATGTATGTTTGGAGTATGATACACAATCAGCGTCGTGCAATTATTTATCATATACATATGTTTTGGATTTTGCCTAACACGACTCGAAATTAATTTAGTGACAGTTGTGTTCTAACGAATTATGCACACGAAAGACAATTATTTTTTTTTGTTTGGAAAGTAGTATGAGTTGTAGAGAGGAATATCGTTGTTTATTTATCAAATATAGATAAATAAATAATTTTCTATCCATATTTTCTTTTTAAGTCGTTCTAAAATCTCATCAAAAAAACAAGTTTTGTTTTAATGTCAGGTTTATTTATACTTTTTTTTTTTTTTTTATATTTTTTTTTTTTTTTTTTTTTTTTTTTTAAATTTTTTTTTTTTTTTTTTTTTTTTTTTTTTTTTTTTTTTTTTTTTTTTTTTTTTTTTTTTTTTTTTTTTTTTTTTTTTTTTTTTTTTTTTTTTTTTTTTTTTTTTTTTTTTTTTTTTTTTTTTTTTTTTTTTTTTTTTTTTTTTTTTTTTTTTTTTTTTTTTTTTTTTTTTTTTTTTTTTTTTTTTTTTTTTTTTTTTTTTTTTTTTTTTTTTTTTTTTTTTTTTTTTTTTTTTTTTTTTTTTTTTTTTTTTTTTTTTTTTTTTTTTTTTTTTTTTTTTTTTTTTTTTTTTTTTTTTTTTTTTTTTTTTTTTTTTTTTTTTTTTTTTTTTTTTTTTTTTTTTTTCCTTTTTCTTTTTTTTTTTTTTTTTTTTTTTTTTTTTTTTTTTTTTTTTTTTTTTTTTTTTTTTTTTTTTCTTTTTCCCTTTTTTTTTTTTTTTTTTTTTTTTTCTTTTTTCTTTTATAATCCAAAAATACTTTAAAGTTGCAATCACTTTCAATTATGTTGCGGAAGGTTTAGCCGACAAGTTAAATGATATGACACCCACGCAGTTAAGTGCATGTACACGTCTATGTGTGTGTGTGTAAGCGTTTTAAATATTTTAAATATTTTTCGTTAACCTTAAACATTTTTGTAGCTTGAGCTCTATTTTTTAATTTGATTTAATTTTATGTCGACTGCTATTAGTTGACAATGAACAAATAAATAAATATATGTAAGCGATGAAAGTTTGTTTTGTGATAAAATTTCACGCTCTGACCTTGTTGTAAGTATTTATGCATTTATATAGTCATTTATTCTTGAAGTCGCCATTGTAGTTTTTGTTGTTGTCTTGGCGCGTGGCGGCGTTAATTAAAATTTGGTTTTGTTGGTTTGAGGTTAGCCTTTTGGAAGGAAAGGAAGCCTTCGCTTATGAATTATGAAAGGCGTTATTTGTAAGCAATAAAATGTAAAAATTTATAATAAGATGCGCTTAAGTATTTATAAGAATAAATACTAAATGATTTTAATTTATTTTAAATCGGGTTTTTAGCAAAGAAATATTATATATTTTAATAAACAAAATTGTATATTTATAAATTTGTATTTCATCATTAATCATTGTTATTTATTTATCCCTCAAAAATTTGCTTCACCGCTCAAAAGTAGGCAACACTTTTTTCTTATTACTCAGCCAGAGCTCTGGCTCTGCAGAGCAGTCGTGCGTATAAACAAAGTTTAAGTGTGTGTGTGTGTACGTGGGTGTAGCAAAAAGAGCTTGGAAAAGAGAAAGAAAGAGATAGCTTGCAAGCGTCACGCCCACACATGTGCATATTATTATACAATTTTGTACCGCACACACAACAAATCAACAACAAGAAAACACATCAGCAGCAGTAACAAACATTCAAACAAAGCGTTCGCCAATCTGTCAGTGTGTCTGTCAGGTCTGTTCGGTCGGTTTGTCGTTGAGTGTCCTAAACCGCTCGTCGGCAAACAGCGCCGAGTTGTGAAGGTTGTTCGAATTGCTGATAAACAAGAATCGATAAAACTCAAACTATATGTTTTGGCCATCGACGCTTTGTTTGGCAGCGCCATCAGCAACAGCCACAATAAAAACAATAACAAATGCACACTCCCTCATGTATTGGCATGAATAAACAAAAACCGTTCAGCTTATCAGCACTTGCATGTGAAATTTGTTAAATACAATGGAAAAATTTGTAATAAAAATTTCCAAAACAGGAAAAATTTAATATTTTATTATAATATGTAAATGAACGTGTTACGAGTTCTACGAGCTGATTAAATTACCAAAACATTTTAAAGCTTAAGTTTTTTGTGAAATATACGATTTTTTAGCGATTCATTATTATATGAAGTTTTAACTATTTATTTCTTTGAGTAAACAAATTTACATGTAATTAATTATTATATTTATGTAATCTTCACATATGATAATAATGTTTATAAAGATTTTACAAAATTATTGCTTTGAATAAGATCAAATTTGTACTTGTTATTGTACAATCGTGGTATTTTAAAGCCGTGTATCTGAAAGAACCTTCTGTTTGGCTTTATATTAATTCCACAAATACACATCTAAATTGGGCTAAGTCTTCAGACATTATATGTATATTATCTGCATAAAAGCCTCAAAAGAAACAATGATAACATCATTCATTCTTCTAGGATGCAATTTATGCTTAAATGGTTACAAGGACAACGCGATTATATGAGATATCTCTGTAAATGTGTTTTGTGGCTTGGGGCTGCTGCTGTTGCTTTATGCTCTCTGCTCTCTGCCTTCTACCTTCTGTTCTGTGTTTTATGGCATTTGACCTTACTAAGCCCTCCCGCCTCTAAGCAGGATGTACACACAATGCATTGACTAAGCTCTCTAAACAAAAGAAACTACATAAAAAATA
The DNA here is from genome assembly GCA_018152965.1 of Scaptomyza pallida. Taxonomy (NCBI): domain Eukaryota; kingdom Metazoa; phylum Arthropoda; class Insecta; order Diptera; family Drosophilidae; genus Scaptomyza; species Scaptomyza pallida. Next base: position 2,203,220 of record JAECXP010000227.1, on the reverse strand, counting down.
AAATTGCAATAAAAAAGAAAACTTGCTAGCTAATGAGCAGAAATTTTCATGCTTATACACAGAAACAATTTTATATTTGTATGATGGTTGCAAATGCAACAATATCACTGTAAGCAAAACTTAAAACATTGTTAAGAATTATTATAGATTCTTAGTTCTGACTCTTATTTAACACTAGCTAACCAGCCACGCGTTGCAGCGGCGGACCCGACAGACTTCTTCCTGTCAAAAATATTTGTAATGTTGAATTGTTTTGTTTCTACGTATTTTATAGTCGGGGCAAAAAATTCTCGTGAACAGAACCGTCACCCGTGATAGGGTGTTGTAAATTAAAACTAAATAAAACATTATATAAGTACATATTTAAAAGTACACTTTAGACATGCGTTGAGTTCACCTGCTGGCGTTGATCGTGGAATCACGGGCAATGTTTGACGAAAATCTCGTGCTAATAAAATCAATGCACCACCAAATCGGCTATAATTTCTCCGTAGATCTTGTAAGGTTCTGTCTAATTTTTCTGTATTTCAATGCCTCACATTATGAGCAAACCGAGTTCATAGAACCAATAACAACACATTGGAAGTTACTGTAGTCAGGTGACACATCGTAACTGAAAGCAGCTCGATTCAAACTTGCACGAATATTTGTTGAATGTCGCGCTCGCGCTTCACGCGTTTGTGATATCCGAATTCTTACACGATTATTTCGGTCCTCAAGTTCTTGTGCAGTACGATTAGATTGGTAATTAGCTTGGTTTGTAGAATTTCGTGTTCTCCTACCTAAATTTCTTGTTTGACGGCGTACGGTAGATCCTCTGCGTATTGCAGGCATTTTAAAAATGTACGATTTCAAATAGTAAAAAGAAACTGGCCAGCCAAAAATTCAGTCACAATTTTAAAAATAATCAGGCTCCCTAATAAAGGCGGCATAGACGCCAAAAAAGTAGGAGAAAAATCAATATTAAAAATAACCCCTTTAATATTCGATGATGCAACTACGGTCGGAACAACCCATAAACAGCACACAACGCAAACATTGGACACTGACCTACAATAAAAGTAAAAAAAAACTGTTTTGATTCAGAAGCTGAATTTTTTGTTTTTTTTAAATTTATTTTAGTTGTTGGCGAAGCAACGGGCGCCGGATAACTAAATAATTTCATTTAAACTTTTAATAGAATTATTTTCCTACTGAATTTTAAATGTAGCCTACTATGATTTTGCAAAACACAGTTTTCACACCTTGGATTACGTTATCGTAATTTTAGTAAGGATGCCTATTTTTTTTGAAAATGAAATATAGCCTATGTCACTCAGGAATGATGTAGCTTTCCAACAGTGAAAGAATTTTTCAAATCTGCCAAGTAGTTTCGGAGCCTATTCAATTCATACAAACAAACAAACAAACAAAAAATCAAACCTTTCCTCTTTATAATATTTGTATAGATGTATAGATATACATACAAATACACATATCTTAAATAGTATAGATCACTTTTTTGATAAAGATCTAAAATATATTATATAGAAAAGACAACCAGTAAGCTCGAATTTTATATACCCTTTTTTGGTTTTTATTGATTTCAGGTATGATAATAATAATGATAATTAATCTACACTGGCATTGAGTAATGATAAGAGGGAGACAAAAAGAACAAAATAGAAAGAAAAGATAGTATAAATATGGTGAATTAAAAGTGGAATAATATTAGAAGCATAAGCAGAAAGGTAGAGAATGTAAAAACAATACAGATAGACTAACTTAGTTGCTAAACACATATCGAAAGCGACGGGGCTTATAAGAGTTTTTGAAAATTGCATAGAAGGGTGCTATTTAATAAATTGCTATTTTTAAGGTTATTTGTGTCACGTCGAAGAAAGACTAAGCTCGAAATACAAATGAACAGCCGCTCCTTAATCGTCAGTTAGTATATATATTAAAAAATACACACGCCCTTTAAATATACCCGTTTTAACACATTACAGATAATTAAATTGTCACATTAAAAGTTGCCGCAAGTCACTTACACTTGCCCATTAATTAAACGAAAGTCATTAGAATTATTTCTACAAGCGTACAATAAACAAATAATTAATATATTATCTAATGATCATAAATGAACACTTATACTTAATGGCTATATGTAACCGTTTGTTTTTGTTTGTTGTTCTTCTTCGCAGGGTATTTAACACAGTCATCAAAATACTATAAAGTTTATTAAAAAAAATAAATACAATGCACAAATAAATAAAGATATTCAAAAGTTCATCACGTATGTTACAACAGCTGTAAAATTTTCTATATTCAACAATTTGAAAACACTAAATAGTTACAGCTGTTAAGGCAATAATATTAAGTATGCGTAGAAAAGCGCGCGCCAAATAGTACACACAAACACATACATACATATATTTATTTATGTGTGAAAAATATACGTACATATTAACATTATAAATTCGCAGTTAGATTATTTATTTTACATACGACGCGATGCTCGCGACAGCACATACAATGTAAATTTTTATCAATAAATGCGTTAACAACTATGATTTTGACGAGAGAAAAGCGATAAGCGCGCGTTTGACGCCTCGAAATTACAATACGTACTAAATCATGCAATGCCTTTGCGACAGTGTTGTAAAACGTGCAAGCCGCTTTCATGTAAATGTAACAATTGCTAGTATGTGCATACTCTGCTAGAAATGTGCAAAATGTGTATATTGGTTTTGCATAATGTTTGAATTTTTAAAATTCACATTCTTTGATTTTTTTTGCCCCACAAACGATGACATTAGAAATCTTGTAATTTTTACAAGTCACATTAAAACTTGGTTACTGCCAAGCAATTTTTTAGAATTGTAAGGCAACAGAGTATCTTTTAGTCGATGCCGTTTACTTATAATCTTTTTAATGTCTCAAAACATAAGCTTTACATAAATTCATCTAAATTATAATTTAATCAATTAATCGTAGGAATTTTAAAGGGATTTTGATACTACAGCTCCTGGTGAGAGTATTCCTCGTGTGTACCCTCTGTTTCCTTGGGCACAATATATAAGCCCTCCGTGGTGGTCCAACGTGTGCCGTGCTGTGGACTATGCAGGCCAACAATTTCCATTTGTCCCGAAATAGGTCTGCCGTATGAACGTCCCGACATGCCCAAGTACATGCCTGTGTCCATGTGACGGAATCGCACATGAGCATCACGCATCCAGCTTTCGTTAGAGCAGATGACTTCCCAATTATCACCGGTGTCGCCGACACCATCGACGCCATAGGCAGACACCTCCTGTTCCCCTGAGAGCGGCGATGAAAAATGATGCGAATGTAAATTCTTTTTCGTGGTCAAATGCTCCAATCGAATGGTTGCGCCACAAGCGATGGGGTCACCACGATCACACATCTTTTGTGTTTGAGCCTTGACCACCCAGTGGCTGTTTACATCCTCTTTTTGTTCCACGCCAGTCACTGACTGCTGACCAGATCCGGAGCCGTATTTTACATCGTGGGAGTGCAGACGAAAAGCGTAATCCGAGTTGAGCAATTTCAGTATTGAGCCACACGTCACAAAATTAGTTCGGGCAGCTATAATTATGTTATTGATAGGAAAACGTTTGAGTTTGGTTTTTTTGGGAGGCGGAAAATGCAGCGTGGGCCAATCACAGCAGACCACATAAACTTCTAAATGAATACGTACCATTGTTTACATCAGCCAGGCTGAGTAGCGCCAGTGCAACTCCAAGTACTGTGTGCAGCATTTTGTCTTTTCTCTTTTTATTTAAAATTAAGTTCTTAGACTAATATTATTTACTTAAAATTGCTTAAAATGCCGTATGCGGCGAAATTAGCAACACGCAAACAAATGATTTTGACAGCTCACTGATGTGTGTAAAGGAGTTAACCAACACGCATGCACAAGCTATGGGCCTCCAAATATTTAACATAACATAATATATCAGCTGTTAACATTATACGGTCAGTCTGTTAGGCTTATCGATAGCGATAACTATACTCTTAATCGTTTTACAGCACTGCAAATGCAGTAGTAAGTATTCTGTGAAAAATAAGAAAAATTTCACTAAGGCAACAATTAATGGCACACAAGCGTTTATTTATCTACGCTGCACTACTAGCGATATGTTACTTGGTTGGCGTGACATGGGTAAGTGTACCAAAATCCATAAACTACGACGTAACATGCAAATTAAAAACTACGTTTTGTTTGCTCACAAAGGCTGAGACAGCAACACAAACACTGCCTAGCAGTAACAACAAAAACAACAACAATGGCAGTCAACCGACACCTGCTATCAAACCAGCCGCAGCCGCTGTTGCCGCAGCGGTTACTCCAGCGCCCACAATCGCGACACTTAAAGTACTTACCAGCACAGCAGCCAGCAGCGGTAATACAGCAAACAGCAGCACAACTGAATGGTTTGTAGTTTTTATAAATTTAGTGTATGGCACATTTATACTAATTATAAATTTTAGTGCCTGTGCTGGCGCTCTGCTGCCACAAGTGGATTCCAATGGCAAAGAGCTGCCCATTTGCGCCGAATGCAAATGCTCCCATGTCGCACGCAACACAACACTTATAAAGGTGGGCACTAATACATCCAGTGATCGCTGGCAAGCAGAAAACCCGTCCCGTCTTTATTAATACAAAATATATAATAATCGGTTAAATATTCTTGTTCATTTTGCAGGTCGTTGTCATCATTGTGATTTGGATAATATCCATTTTAGTGATATATATGCTCTTCCTAATGTGCTTGGATCCCTTGCTTAATAAGCGCGTCAAGGCCAGCAATTATCAGGAGCACACCAATGAAGATGTACATATAAAATTAACTAAATATTCGGGCATTAAATACAGCCGACTAGCCGCTAATCCAGACATCGAAGACATCAGTCATGATGAAAATCATAATGATGACGATACCGATGATGATGATGCGCAGCTAGTTGGCAATAAAGAAGCACACAACTTTTAAGACTCATATTACAAAATATTTTATTGTTTTATTTTATGTTGTTATTTGTTGTTACTAACACACACTACTCACACATTTGCATGCAAGTCGTTCTAACCCTAAACTGTTTCATTTTGCATTTTTCAACGGCCTTCAACTAATTTTGCTTAACATTTCTTCCTTCTCTTTCTGCGGATGCTGGGGCTACCAGGATGAACCGACACCGCCACCGCCTGTTGGTAGTAACAATCAAGAGCTAAGCGCACGTGCCAATGTGCTCAATCGTGTCGGACATCAACAGGACAAATGGAAGCGACAGGTGCGAGAGCAGCGACGACACATCTATGATCGCCACACAATGTTGAACTAGATATAAAAGGTGCAGAAGCCATTGGCGTTGGCGACTTAAAGACAATGTATATTCCGGCAGCAACAATTACGTGTTATTTGTGTATTAAAACCATCGAGCTTTAGAACTGCTTGTCTCTCATCAAATTGGATCAAAATTAAGTTAATACAATTAGCCACAATTTATATTATTATTTAAATAAAAGTACCTAACCAAATTATAATTAGCAAAAGTTGAATGCCGAATATTTTGATTGAAACAATTAACTTGCTATTGGTTGGATTATCAATGTAATCAATGTTGTTTTGCCAGATATTTAATATAGTGGTTTAATTCTATCAAGAATAGACCCAAATATACGAATATAATACTATTGATTTGCCAAATGAACCACAGGATTTATTGAATTGTTTTGTTTGTTGTTGTGTGTGTGTCTTAAATTACATTGTTTGTAGAGAAATGCCACTTAGTAGCCCTCAACGGTCTCGGCAAAAGTCCAGTTCTCCTCGACTTTGAATGGTCCTTTAACGCTGCAATCATTGGCAGTGCAAATGCCAACTGTATACTGTGGAATGCTGCGCGTATCGCGATAGTAAAGGACCTTCATGCATTCACGAATCTACAAATGTAAATTTAATTAATAAGGATTACAAAGAATTAGTTATTTGAAGTTCTTACCAAACTGGTTGCTTCCTCGAACGTAAACTCACGATCCTTTGGCTTGCGTTCACGCACCAAAGGCAAAGCCAAGTGTCTTGCGAATCCGGTGGCTACCACATAATCATCGTAGGCACGTCCACGCAAATCCACATTGCCCAAAAAGGGGGCACCAGCCTCATCTACACCAGCTACAACAACATCAATGTACAGAGGATTCATTCGCGAGCGACGATTGTAGAGGACGCGTGTTAGCCAACTGGCCAAAGCCTTTGGCTTCATGACGACACCATCATTGCTGCACTGATCCTCAATCATCTTTTGATCAATGCTGCGCTTAATCGACTGTATATCTGCAAAGTCACCGCTGCCACCAAGCAAGATTTTGTCATTGATTTTAAAGACGCGATCAATGTTCTGGTAACGTGCCAAGGAGCCATAGGAGACAAGTGTGTCGGCAGCAATCAGGACGCCGCCAGTGTATCTAATACCCAGCACTGAGGACCCGGTGGTAATAGCAGCCCTAAAATAACATACTCAATTAAATATGTTGGTGAAATGTAAGCTAGTTTTACTTACGTGCTGTGCTTGGTGCCAAATGGACCGGCCGTCGTTAACTCACGCGGCAGCTCGGCTTGCGTATTTCCGCCCATAAAATTGTAGAATTGGCCGGGCGCGGGTCCATTGAGCCACATGGGCTGTGCAAAAGCGTTGTTCATCATTGTTAATACAATTTAAATATGATACTTTTAAAAGCAAAAGCAGTCGCAGAATGACAGGCACAAATAAATGCTAAAAAGTGTTGGTAAGCGTTTTATGGAAGCAGCCGTGCAGCGCTGCAAGCGATTTTTATCGATATGCGCAAAAAAGAGCTATGTTAAGCCAGGGCTGCAAGGTAAGTGTGCACACAATAAATCGCGCCTTAACTTTCGAATTTGAAAAGTAAAACAAGAAAAGTAAAATTTTGATTGAAAAATACAATTTTATTCCTTACAAGCTGCTATAAATATATATTTTTAATGCACACCAGAGGAATCTTTAAGTCCTCATAAAATAGATAAAAAAAAACACAGAAAATAAATTTTTTGAGCAAGGCAAAATAATTGATAATACACGCTCACCATTATTTTATTTCATAGTGGTAGTATAATTCAATAGAATATACAAATATATATAGATATATGTTTATAATGCACACCTTTGAGGGGAATGTTTTATAATTATTCGTTGGATCTTATAGATCGCATAATACAGATGAATAGAATATCAATATAGAGAGTACCGTTATGCTTACACCTTAATAAAACCACTAAAACACACATAATTAATATATATATCGTATGTATAAATCTATATAACAATTTGTTGTTGTGTTTTTGTACACACTATGCAATAGTCAAATACTCTAAATCATTACAAGCTACAGTCACGGCCAATGTCTTATATGTTTAATATAAATGTTTATTTAAAATAAAGCTCTGCTCAATCTTTGCAGCAACAATAAACATTATCGCTTGAGCTAGCAGGAGTTGTTGGCACAATGGCCGCAGGCGCCTTTTGTGGCTTACTATAGGAATGTGGACCACGCATAAAAACATCAATGAGCTGACAATGCGAGCTGCAAATAAAGGAATATTTAATATAGTTTTCTAACAATTCATATATAAACTTTGCTTACCTCATGGTTATATCTAGATCCGTAACAACTTCGCCATCACAATTCCAGCTGGAATATTCCGAACTGATTGCATCGCCGCCACTTTGAGCTATGGGCTGACGGGAACCGGCTATACTCAGATTCTCCTCTGCTGTAACTGCTGTTAATGTACGGAAAATGAATTTCCTCGTTCGATAGACCTCCACAAATGGCAAATTGCGCTGCAACAAGAAAGGAACATGTATTAATATCATAATTGCGATTTGTTTTGTCTACATTAAAGTTAGGGTTAACGACACCATGAGTTTGGTGGTTTGCCAAGTGCAGTGGAGAAAGTTAACAAACTTGTTTACGTATAATATGTAATGTTAAATATCTTTAATTTATTAAAAGCCAGGGGGTATCTACCATACATGAATTATTATATGTATATTTAATTCTTATCTTAAATATTTGTATATATAGTATAATACTTACAATATCACCACCGCGTCCCGCTGTATTCAACAGAAAGCGCAGATTATTGACCAAAGATGTTTTGCGCACCAGGATTAGATCCAGGCAGCCGTCTCCAAGATGACTAAAGCGTGAGATGCCATTGGGACTGCGGGCACAGGCACAAGTGATGTTGGCGCCGCATATCATAAAGAAATTGCCACGTATTACTTTCCATTGGAGTCCATGGCGAAGACTCAAACTGGAGCCATAAGAGTCACCCGGCTGAAGGGGGAGACTAAACGGACGCTGGAATCGTGGACGCAACAACGCTGTCTCACTGGCACTTAGTAATAGCTGCGAATTGGTTGCATGCAGTTGGGACAGCTCCGGCTTTTGCTGGGTCGGTTTCAGGTGCTCCTCTTGCTGCTCCAGTTTCTCATTTTCTATTTTCTCCTGCTGTTTCTCTTCCTTTTCCTGCTCCTCTTCCCGCTCCAGCCGCTCTTCCTCTTCTTGCTCTTCGAAGAGCGTCGAACGCTGCTCCTGCAGCGAGGAGCTAGCAATGCTACAACGCTGACAATTCGCATAGCAAACCGACCGAGTCTCCTCAATCAAAGGACTGACCGGACTCTGTGGCGACTCCGGCTCAAGGGGTTCCTCAAGTAGCTGCAGCTCGGCATCATAGCCACGATTGCTAATGAAGGCCTTAATCCCACTGTACTCATAGCGCTTGGTGCCCATCCAACGATACTGTTCACTCTCCGCCGCCACATCGCCCAGGTAACCGTAGCTCAAAACACTTGCACAAAAGCGCAACAAGGTTCGATTATTGCTCACACTGCACACATCCAATCCGCGACGCTGTCCAAGCAGCACATGAATCGCAGCAGTCTTCACATCCGCCGTGCCATGCATGCTATAAACAATGGTATCTGTGCTGCCAGCGGGTATCACTGCGACGGGCAGACTGGGTCTTGGTATATACGCCGGTCGCCGCTCATCCAGGCCAAGTTCACGCATTCTTCGAAAAATGAGACCATTGATGACCTCCGCCACTGTACCATCGCCGCCTACACAGCACACAGCATCATAGCAGCTAAGATCATGGGTGAGGAGAATATCTCGTATTTGATTTGCACGCTGTGTTGTTATGCAGGTGGCATCAATGCCAGCCAGTTGGAATAGTGGACGCACCGAGCGCTCATAGGTATTTGCGCCTGCTTTGCGTCCTCCATAGGGATTGATGAAGACGAGCAGACGCTGTACACGCTGTCCACCAAGTGGTGAACTGGCCAGACGCAGCTTCAAGCCCAATTCCCATTGTCTCACTATATATGCATCCGAATTGTAGAAAGTGAGACGACGCAGCTGCCAACGATTGCAATCCGTCTTGGATTTGGTTAAGCGTTCGGCATAGTTGATGGTTAGGAATTGTGCTGTTGGTTTGATGACATCTGTCACATCCAGCTGATGCTGTAGCAGATGCTGCTCTGGCGGCGGCTTTAAGCTCTCCGGCTTAGTTTGACCCGAACGCACACTGATAATGTCATCCATGTGCAGAATGTGACTGTGCGGTCCATAGCTGCTGCAAGTATCATTGTCCATATGCTGATCGGGTGGCAGAGGTTGTTTTTGTGTCTCGCTCTTTGTTGGTCGCTGCATTCGCTCCCACACTAGACGTTGGCCATGCAACAACACCCGATAGCTCTTCTTCTTTAGCTGAAAGTTGTTGAGCAGCACATCCGTGGAGCTGGCAAATTCTGCACTGCTGCCGTGCGTCATCTTCGGATCACTTTGTCGCTGCAAAAAGCAAACAAACAAATAAGTCTTACAATGAAAACAGAGTTGAGAAAAGAGCAACAACAAAAGAAAGAAGAAAAAAAACTGGTTTCCATTAGAATTGAGTACTCATTATAAGTTGAGTTTAAAGACTTGGTGGGGAGTCATTGCAATAAATCAGTGTTACATTCACTTTTTGTTGCATACCCAATTGTTTTTATTAGGGAATAATTTGAGGAGGGGCTAATGTAGGTGTGTGACAAGAAGTCAAGTTTTTGTTATTTTTAAAATATTTATTTTATCCTTTTTTAAAAAAAAAAAATTTTCAGATTAATTTAATCACATATTAATTAAAATAATAAAATATAAAAATTTGCAAATATATTTAAATTATTTCAAGTTCCTTACAGTTCTTTGCTATGTTTCGCCTTAGCACTCATAAGAATTCTTAAGCTTTATATTTTGAAGGTGTTTTAACAAACAATACCTTATCGTTAATAATCTTTACAATGAATCAATTAAGCTTGCTGTCTTTAAGTGCGTTTAGTGGAGGGTATCTTCAAGTTCAGCATCCAATACCAATTCCTATTACTCGTTTTAATGAGTCGAGTTACAAAGCAACAACTATTGTGGATATACGCTTTGTTCATCTGTACACAATAATGAACTTTAAGACCTTTGTGAGATCGGATCATTAACAAAGCAATATATAAACAGCGGCAAAACAATCGAAAAATGTTTTTTTTTTTATGTCGTTAGCAGTATGATCTTAATTGCAAATACATATATCTTTAAGTTGCTAGGCCAAGAAAATGTCATGGCTTTTAAGCTTTAAAGGAAAAAAACTTAAAATAAGCATTTCAGATTTGCATTTTGAAAGGTTTTTATAAGTAAACAGAACAGAAAGTAACAGTTTTCTTTGAGAAAACAAAGCCTCAATAAAGTTATAATGTAATACAAATATTTTATATTTTTATACATAATTCTAATATGTTAGTATGTATAAGCAGCATAAGCTATTATCCGAGCTTTGCTTTTTTCAGTTTTGACTATGAATACCTGAATAATCAAGTTTATTAGGAGTTCCATAATACAATCATTCTTCTAAAATATGTACAACTTTAGAAATTAAAATTTAAAGTTCCTGTTTCCAAGTGACTACTGTGCCGTCATTAACCATTAAGACATTCCATAAATCAGTCGTTTTTTTTTTCGCCCACAAAACACAAAGTGCAATCTATATGACTGATAAGAAAGCACCTGAAGCAGCATTTTAAATGTCATTTCAATATGCCATGTAGTTCACAAAGTCAACGAATTGTTCTTAATAACAATAAAAAGCTAACGGAGTGGAGATGAAAATGGCTGAAAGATACTTTAACGAACTCGTTTCTGACGAACACACAAAATGGATTGTCTACAGACTAAAAAATCTGAAAGAATTCATACCTTTGTTATTTGTTGAACACAAATTGTGTCGCAAAATATGTAAAAAGTTAAACAAATATATATATGTATTCTATATTCAATGTTTGTTAAGTCGCTTCAAGTAATAAATAGGCCACTAAAGGGAACAGTGGCCTCCACAAAAGCACAAGCCAGTACTTAAAATATGACTAACATTTGTTATAGCTAATTAGAAACGCACACACTTTAGTACACGTTGCCTTCTATAACAACGTACACACTGACAAAAAAAAACTGGTATTCTCGGTATATAAGGAATGATAGAACACTAAATACCTTTAATCATATGTACTTGGAGTCTAGACAAAGTTAGTTTGTCGTTAGATATATTTTGCTTTGAAATTCTAGCAAGTAAGAAGAGCTATATCCAACACTTTTTAACCTTATAAATACAAATTGAATTTTGTTTTATGTTATGTGTTCCCATTTTCTCAGTTAATTATGTTATGTTAATATCGTGACTTTGTTTTAATAAATATTTACAGTAGAATGGTTTGCCAACTGAAACCTTATTCCAAATTCAAAAGCGTGATCACAGTACAAATTGAACTAAATATTCGCTCGTAAAATTTTGCGAATTCTGTCTCCAAATATAAATATATCTGTGCGTATCAATAAAACTCGAAGCAAATAATGCAAATATACAACTAATGAGATAATTTACAGGGTATACAAAACCAGAACTCGTATATAAATTTTTTGCAGCCTACACAAATGAACGAAGCACGTTTTATGCGTTGTATAAGCGACAACATTCAAGGTTATTGAGCGGCACCCGAAGCGTCGGCAAAACTCTGTTTTAGAATCGAACTCAGCGAGGAAGCTGCGTGAACTACAACAATAACTGCTATTTTATAAAACAAGTTCCTCTCTTCTATCTCGTTAAGTTGCGTGCAGCTTTTGTGCTTTTGACCTTCGCCTTGAATTGCAGCAATTTTTTTGTGATGCTTGGCGTAAACTTGATTTTTGAACTGCGTCGACTCGCTTGACCGAGTATACTAACTACCAAAGTCAGATACTAGCTGAATTGAAGGTCATTGAAGTCTTAATTATACCCGCATATGCATCTGGTCAGGTTTATGGCAACTAGTTATCATACAAATTGCTTTAAAGTTGAATTAAGTTCAGTTGTATATACTTTTTATGAACGCATTTCCGGTAATAAAGATGCTGATGCATGACGGTACAGGTATTTTATATACATATATTGTAGGATATGTGTTCGTTTACCTTTACGAAAAAACAGTTGTACCTACTTAGCAATATATACATAAAATGATTTTTAATATTTATCATAAATAAATCTTTAGCCATCTTATAAATATAAAATCTTTTAACATTGTTTTGCCAATAACTTTATTTTGTATATTTTGTAAAAGTATTTAACGTTTGTTCTAAAGTTCAGAATCTAAACAATTATAAAGTTCGTTTTAAAAAAATTCGTTAATTGATCTATTTACCTGCAATTTGCAATTTTAGTTAAGAATCTCACTAAAACGATTTTAATTGCTTGTTGCTTTGCGCTTTACATTGTGTTTGGCACGAACCAATGCTTTTGCATGCCAAAAATTATTTATTGTTTTGTTTATAAATAAAGCAAAGGTATTTATTATATTTAAAAGCAGCTAAAGTGACAAAAATGTTTTAATAACTGCTTATGCTACTATGAACCATAAATAAATGTGCAGAAAGTCCTTTTATAAGGTTTTCAAATGGGTCACAGAATGGGCCAACTGTGAATACTTTAAGCTTAATGGAATTTGCTCGCAATTCAAAGTAAAACATTTTTGCTTATGACGAATTTGTCGCAATGTTCTTATCGCAAGTCATGTGAATTATTTTTAAAGCTTTTCAACTACTTTCTACAGTGATGGTTGAGAAATGAGAACTTTTGGAAACGCTTAAGAATTGGATAGGTTATACGAAACTTATTGTATCTAAAAACACTTTATTAAGGTAAGCGAGTGTTTAAATCGTTGAAAACAGTTTGTAGCCAAATATATTGACAAAAATATATAAATCATAAAAAACCTTTTAACATAAATATATACTCAAAACTTTATGATATTTAATAAAAAATCTTTAACAGATCAAGTCATTTGCTAACATTCATCTGCTAAATGCTCAATTTAATGCAGCACGCTACAGTTTATTTGATTCAAATCTTAACATGATTCCCCAACAAGCTGTAAACAAATTACCCTAAACACACAGCAATATATTTAGCACGCTTGTAGTATAATTATAAAAATATGTGCACATTTATGAAAACAACAAACCATTTTTGCAATCTAATGCCGCGTACTCAACCAAAACATTAAAGTTCTCAAGCACTCAGCTTAAACTTGAATGCTTATCAATGAGGCACTGCTGAACTACTAAAAATGGCAAAGATAAGATATGGCCTAAAGATACTAAACTTAATAAGAAGGCGTTCTTGATATAGATGATGATATGGCTTATTTAATTAAATATCGATTTATAACGCTAAATACTGTTAACGACATGGCTTTGATAGACTTTAACTAACTTAAACAAATGTTTTGATTTGTTTTGTTTCTTATATTATAAGTTTTGTGAGTCATAAATTTATCACGATATCTATAAGTATTGCAATTATAAACCGAAAAAATAAAATTATCATTATTTCGCATGATTTTTTGTTTTTTGATGACTTTGAAGTTAAGCGGAACCATTATAATTATAACTTGGTGGTATTTATAGATTAATAGCACTCATAAAATAAAGGTTTCTATTTGTTGACGAGGACGGAAATCATTTATATTCTTGTTGTTTTCTGCGTGGATAGAAGAAAATTGTTATTACTGATTAATACTTGAATTTCGATTAAAAAGTAGACAATTTTTTTTACTATATTACCCATAAGCTACTACATTTAAGAAGCTTTTAATAAGCATTTCCCATTTAAAAAAAAAAAAAATATTGAAGTAAAAATCTTGAAGATATTTATAACTGACCTTTTGAAAATACGCAAGCAAGTCATAAATACCCCCTAAGAAAGATATAATTTTGTCCCACGAAACGTATTAATCAGAGTTAGTTGACGAATGTGTGCGTGTTTAGAAATAGAAAACAAACGCTAATAGCTAATAGCTTAAAGCCCCATTCTTCTTAATGTTTAAACAATATGAATAACAATTTATTTGTTTGCCATATTATTATTCTTTAAATATCATATGCTTTAAATATTTTTTTAAAAGTATTCTAAAATCTATAACTATTTAACATATCTGAACAAATTATCATACCTTAAAATGCTTAAGCATATATTTTATAAGGTTTTCCATTTTAAACACATCCCACAAAGTTGTAAAATCTATTTATAATCAATTTTCCTAAATTAGAAACCAAATGGAAAATTTTTAAATCAACATTTTGTTTTATCGAGTTTAAAGCAGTCATACAACTTATGCTTACAGTGCAGCTATAGAAAGTACAATTATAAAATCCATAAAAAATATGTACATATGTATGTTTGTACCACCAACAACAATAAATAAAACATCACCAGCTCGTTGGCGTAGCGAAAGAACGTGAACAAAATGAGGAGGGCAGACACACACGTACACAAACTACAACAAGCACCGTTATCAAAAGACAGCTGTGAACGCAACAGCAACAACACTCCAACACATACGCGTGTATACACATATATACATACATAAAGAGATACGTATGTACATAGGTATTCTGTTCTTGTTTTGCCTACGCACTGTCTGATTCAATTCTAATATTATTAATAGTTTAAGTGTGTGCGTTTATGTTCGTTAAGTTTATATGTGTACATATTCTACTGTTTGACAGTCAGTTAGAGAATGCCGGCTTATTTATTGTTTTATTTGTATAAAAATTACCCACCTTGTACATATTGAGTATATCCGTATAAAAGTGCAATCATTTGTGCTCAAATATACATCAAATGCAGTAACGTTTTCCTGTTTGCAGCTATGGTGTTGGGAAATCAAGAAAATTCGATACGCATTGCAATTTTGCACTCACACACACACATACACACACGAAACTCGACCACATGCAAGATAATGCAAAGCAGTTAAAACGGCTGTTGGAGGGGAGATTCGTTCTCCAACTGCAATTGCAATTATGCAACACTTTCAATTATTTAGAACAAGTGAAACATTATTTAAAATACAAAAAATAAAAAACTGCACATAAGAAAAACCGAGCCGTTAAATTGCGTAGCTCTACGCCCGTGAACTACGTTCAGAAAAAGCAAACAAAATACTAAAACATATAAGTCGTAAACAGTGTGGCCAGTCGTCGACAGCGCACATATACCAAATAAGTTTATCAAAATGAAAACGCAATGTTGCCGTTTGCCCTTTAAATACTGCGTCTTAAAAAATACAGTAAACAGAACGTAAATTTGAAACAAATTTCTAAACTGACAAATCTAAGTAATCAGAATAAACAAAAATCAAACAGTATTAAATATGTTATGCTAAATTATTGATATTTTATTGTTCTATTTTGCCGCCTTAATATGAGTGAGTATCATTCGAATATGTAACCAATCGATGTGACATTTTTCATCTTTGTTGCAGGTTCTAACTGTAACAAATGTAAAACGTGCCCTTGTTCGGATAAGCCCGCAAGATCGAATCAGGCAACTTCAGCATATCATTCACCGATTCAATCTAATCATCAACTCCAAAATCAACCAAGGCAGTTCGCTTCGACTACAGAAACGAATGAACAACAACTACAGCGACAGCAATCAACAAGACAGACACAAAGGCAACCATGCTCAAATCGTGTAAGTGACCAACAAAGAAATGAGCGGGCACTGCCTTCAGAATATCAAAACCCACCAACGCGACCAACTTCACAAGAACAACTGCAAAGGCGAACAGCTTCCAGCCGTGAAAGTGACCAGCAATATAGAGAGCGAGCACTGCCAACTTCAGCTCGACAACCTTCGCACCAACAACAACAACGGAGAGCCAGTTCAAATGATGGGAGTGATCAACAAATGGAAGATCGACCTCGTCGCACAACATGTCAGTCGGGTGGGCAACCTTATCGATCAACAGGCCAACAAGATGAGCGACCCTATAGATCAACATGTCAGAGATCCTTACAAGATCCCCAACCTCGAGGAACTTTCCGAGAAGAACAACCGGACCAACGGAGGCCAACATCAAGACGTGGAAGTGACCATAATATGGATGAGCGACCACAGAGATCACAATACCAAGCGGCTTCACCAACTTCGGAGCAACGGCGGCCAACATCAAGACGAGGAAGTGACCAAAAGGAGGAGCGACCCTATCGCTCAACAAGTCCAATTGAAGGCAGAGCGCAGCGATCAACATGTCCGGGATCCATGCGAGAACCGTCCCCACGGCAAACTTTGCAGGATCAACCTGAACAACAGCGATCCACATATCAAGCTGCTTTAACAAATTCGACATCGCCAAAACCTCAGCAGCAGTCACAACCAACTTCTAAACACGGAAGTGACCAAAAAATGGACGAGCGACCCCATCGTTCAACATGTCAAATTGATAACAGAGCTCGTCGCTCAACATGTGAAGGATCTATACGAGAACAACAGCAACCTGAACAACGAAGGCCTACTTCCAATCATGGAATTGATCCAAAAATGGATGAGCAGGAACGACCACAGAGATCACAATACCAAGCGGCTTTACCAACTTCGGAGCAACGGCGGCCAACATCAAGACATGAAAGTGACCAACAAATGGAGGAGCGACCCCATCGTTCAACATGTCAAATTGAAGGCAGATCACGATCAACATGTCAGGGATCCATACGAGAACTGCCACCGCGGCCAATTTTGCAAGAACAACCGCAACCTGAACAACGGAGGCCTACTTCCAATCATGGAAGTGATCAAAAACTGGAGGAGCAGCCCCGTCGCACAACATGTCAATCAGAAGGGCGACCCCATCGATCAACATGCCAAATGGAGGAGCGTCCCAAGCGCTCAACATGTCAGGGATCTATACAAGATCCTCGAGGAACTTTTCGAGAAGAACAACCGGAGCAACGTCGACCAACTTCAAGACGTGGAAGTGACCAAATGGAGGAGCGACCCTATGAAAATGAACCATCAATGAACCAAGCAGCTTTAGCAACTCCGGCACCGCAACCGGACCAACAACCAGAGTCACGGCGACCTACTTCCAATCATCAAATAGAGGAGCAACCTCGTCGTTCAACATGTCAAATGGAGGCGAGATCCCGTTCAACTTGTCAAATGGATGGGCGACCCCACCGCTCAACATGTCAGGGGTCTTTACCACCCACGATTCCGGCGGAAACTTTGCGAGAAGAGCCGCAACCAGAGCCACAACCAGAGACACGGCGACCTACTTCCAATCATCAAATAGAGGAGCAACCCCGTCGATCAACATGTCAAATGGAGGCGAGATCCCGTTCAACTTGTCAAATGGATGGGCGACCCCACCGCTCAACATGTCAGGTGTCTTTACCACCCACGATTCCGGCGGAAACTTTGCGAGAAGAGCCGCAACCAGAGCCACAACCAGAGCCACAACCAGAGACACGGCGACCTACTTCCAATCATCAAATAGAGGAGCAACCCCGTCGATCAACATGTCAAATGGAGGCGAGATTCCGTTCAACTTGTCAAATGGATGGGCGACCCCACCGCTCAACATGTCAGGGGTCTTTACCACCCACGATTCCGGCGGAAACTTTGCGAGAAGAGCCGCAACCAGAGCCACAACCAGAGCCACAACCAGAGACACGGCGACCTACTTCCAATCATCAAATAGAGGAGCAACCCCGTCGATCAACATGTCAAATGGAGGCGAGATCCCGTTCAACTTGTCAAATGGATGGGCGACCCCACCGCTCAACATGTCAGGTGTCTTTACCACCCACGATTCCGGCGGAAACTTTGCGAGAAGAGCCGCAACCAGAGCCACAACCAGAAACACGGCGACCTACTTCCAATCATCAAATAGAGGA
The DNA here is from genome assembly GCA_018152965.1 of Scaptomyza pallida. Classification (NCBI taxonomy): domain Eukaryota; kingdom Metazoa; phylum Arthropoda; class Insecta; order Diptera; family Drosophilidae; genus Scaptomyza; species Scaptomyza pallida. Next base: position 2,184,901 of record JAECXP010000227.1, on the reverse strand, counting down.
GCAACCTCCTCGATCAACATGTCAAATGGATGGGAGAGCCCATCGATCAACGTGTCACAATCCTTTCCCTCCTGAGACTCCACGAGAAACTTTACAAGGACAACCACCGGGTCAAAGTCGACCAACGCATGAGCAACAACCTCAGACATCAAATTATATGTCTATGACGCCGCAACAACGCGCAGCGGCCCCGTTAAGTGAGTCACCACCCCTGTCGCCAAAATATCAAAATCAATATAAAGAGCCAGGAGGTTCACCAGTATATCATCAGCAAATGGTTGAGCCGCTGCCACTAGCATATCAAGCAACTCCACAAAGTCAGCCACCCATGCAAAAACAGAAGAAAAATTTCTGGAAAATTGGTAAAAAGCAGGATGAAGCGGAAGCACAGCCAGCAGGCCATCAACAACAATGGCAACCACCTCCGAGGCTTGAAAGTGACGATGAGCAGCAACCCCCTCAGGCAAAATATCAACAACAGCAGTCACCAATGCATTATCAACAGCAATACACGGAAGAAGAACCAGCAGCATTTCAAAGGGTTGACCCATTTGAGGACCCAAATCGGAAAAAATCGCGCGTTGAATGCGCCTGCGCGAGTAATCGAAAAAGGGTCAAACATAGACTAATGCCTATGGCTGACACATACACCTGTTCCCGTCCACGACCCGGTTTACGTGAAGACAAGCCGGTGCCCGGTGCTAATTGCACGTGCAAGACAAAAGCTGCACCACCAAAGTGTCAATGCGCTCCGCCTGAAAAACCACAGCCACGGACGGTGGAGCAGCAGCAACGTATGAGTATTCCGCCGCCTCGAACTCATGCACAAATCGCTTGCGGCCAGCCAACGCCATATCGACTAATTGGCAATCGTAATGCATATGCTCGAAACGCCAATGGTCAACAGACTCCAGCAGGCAATCAGTGTGCCTCTCGGTGTGGACACTGTCAAGCGACGCAAAAACAAAAAAAAGCATGCGTCATCCAATAAACGACGTTACAGGACTAAAGTCAGGACCATATTACAAGGCTGGCAAAATAGCAAACAATATAAAATTCCTCTTTTTCATAATAATAGTACAGACAAAAGACTGCAACACCATTCGCAACGAGTACGCTATCAGTGCTGGACATTGTCGAAAGCGTAGCACTCAGGAATGGACATTTTATAAAATTAGACAAAAGAGCACAGCATAGTGAACATCTCTAAAAATGGACTCATTATTAAATGTATCAAAATTTCATTTTGTTTAAATAAAATTATAAAATCATTTTTAACATCGCATTCTTATTAATAAAGGACACTCTCTTTTAATTTCAGCACCAACAACAAATGTGAAAAATATTATTGTAATATATGTTGGCATTTTTTAATTATTCTACATCACAGTAGTCTTTAAAGGAAATGTTTTAAACATTTCCTAAAATTAATAAAAAAAAAACATTACAATTTGGTCAAACAAATTAATTGTTACCTCAAGATGGCCAAGAAAGAAAAGGAATCGTCCAAACAACAGTTGAGCTGCGCTTGCTCTCCGCGGCGACCTCACGAGAGTCATAGTAATCGGCCACACCTAGCTCCCCCAGCTGATACGTATACCTGTTCCCGACCACAACCCGTCCACCATGAACCACAGCCGCTGCCCGGTGCTAATTGTTCGTGCAAGGTAAAAGCTCCACCGCCAAAGTGTGATTGCTCTCCTCCGACCCTACAGCACCCAACAACGGCAGGCCGCGTACGAATTCTGGAGGAGCAACAACTTGTCGATGTTCCGCCACCTCGAACAAATGCACAGATTTATTGCGGTCAGCCAATGCCTTACCGTCATACGAGCAACACCCGATATGCACAACAGCAACAAGCAGCTAATCAGTGTTCCTCTGGATGTGGACATTGTCAGGCGACGAAAAAACACAAAAAAAGATGTTGTATACAGTAAAAACAATCGGATAGTATTACAAAGCTGACAAAATTTTGATAACACAGACAACAGACTGCAAGGCCTTCCTCATTGGGCGTTGTCGAAAGCGGAGCAGACAAGGATGTAGATTTTTAGGAAACAAGACGAATTAAATTAGCCCGGTGGGCATTAATAAAATTTGTTATTGGATGAAATAAAATTAAGAAAAGTTTATAAAATTAAACAGCGCATTTTAATCTATCCGTTTATTATTATTAGAAGCTACAGGCTTAAAAACTTTGTCCAAAATAATATTAAAGTAAATCATCAAAGTAGACGTTTCACAGACTGTGCTACGAAATGAATACATTTTCTCAAAACAACAGAAAGTATTTACATTTTGTACACACACAAAATCAAATGTTATTGTAATTGTAAACGCTGCATTCCTTAAGATGGCCAGGGAAGAAAACGCTCCGTCCAAGCCACGGATGAATTGTTCTTGCGCTCCCAAACGCACAAAGGAGAATTGTCCACCAGGCCAGGCACCCCTAGCTGATTCGTATACCTGTTCCCGTCCACGACCCGTTGAGGTTCCGCCAGTGGAGGAGCGTTGCACGTGCAAAGTTCAGTCCGCACGGACACAGTGCGAGTGTGCTCCGCCAGTGGCACCACCACCGGTGAAGGCGCAGGAGCCACCACCACCAGCGCAACCAACACATGCTTACATCAACTGCGGTCAGTCAGTATCATGTCAACGTAATACGTATCAACCGAAACCATCTACTCAACAACCCCAGCTCGCTCAGTGTGGACACTGTTCTGCAAACGCAGGAAGAAAAAAAAAGTGCGTTATACAGTAGGAAATTTAAAATTGAAATACGTTGGCAATATGCAAAAAATACGGCAATATACTGCAACAGCAATCGAATGAGGTACGCTTTCAGTGTTGGACATTGTTGAAAGCGTAGCGCAATCAGGGATGGAGCGTTAATAAAACATCACAGGAATCTCGGCGTCTGCATGCACTGAACACATTATATTTTAAAATATATCTAAATTTGTTTATGATCGAATAAAATGAATTTAAAGCAATTTACTTATTTCAACATCAGACACACTCATCGTTGCAATTATTTGCAATAGTAACTAACACATGTCCAAAAATGTTTACAAATAAACTGCGAACAAATAGAACTAAGTAGGCAATAAATGAAGTACGTTTTAAAATAGAACATTTCTAAAATTCATAAGTACATTTATATAAATTTTGCTACACGAAAAAATACATGTAACTCAACATCCACATCTACAAACTGCATTCTTAAAAATGTCCAGAGAACCGAGGAGTCCACCACGTGCCGCGGACTGTGGCGGCGGTTCAACTTGTGAAATGGAATATATACCACCCATGGGTTCGGACTGTTGTAGCACTCACCAAGATGGTGCTACCTGTGATATGCATTATGCACAAGCTCCTACCTGTGACATGCGTTATGCACCGCAACCGCAACCGCAACCGGCACCAGTTTACAAAAGGATTCAAAATAGATCACCGTGCAATCACTGCAAGCGTAAGGGCAAAAAAAGCAAATGCAGCATACAATAACAAAAAGGTTACATATGTAATTCGACCAAATTCGAGATATCTTAGCAGGCGTTGTTGGAGTAACTTTATATTATTTCATCAACTGATTTTAACAGCTTAACTTAAGCAAGGATGCCTAAGGCAAAAAATGAAAAGCGTGAATCAGTGGTGCCTATACCAGGTTGCCCTTGCCCAGAGTTAAGCGATGACCAACTGACCGTCGAGCCAAAGATCATAAAAGTTCAATGTGACGTTTTAGCTAATCGTGAAATCAAGAACAAGAACAAGAAAAAATCCAAATGCAGCATTCAATAGGAACAAATTTTGATGAAATGATTTTACTCGAACTGAGCTGGCGTTGCTAGCTTTACTTGAAATTATTTTATAAAACGTTTTTAACGCCGTCACATAAAATATTTCACACAACTTCACAAAACTTTCGCCCGCGCAAATCTTAAAGAGCAAGAATGTCGAATTCAAATGAAGCACCATCCAGAACAAGTGACTCCAGCAAAAGAGCTTCGAAAACTCCACCGTCTTGTCATTGCTCTCCCGCCCAAGCTGTTCCGCAACAGAAACCACAACAGCCAATGGCAATACAGCCCGAGGTCATACGAGTTCAATGTGGAGCAGTAGCCGATAATCAGCCACGAAGAAAATCAAAATGCAACATTCAATAATGCTGGTATCTAAAACAAAGGAAGAAGTGAGGTTAACACATCTACAGTAATATGAAGCGAGCAGCAAATACGATTTACAACTAAACGATTTCATAGCAGGCGTTACAAATTACTAAATAAATTTGAAGTACATTAAAGAAATGGCAGACTACTAAAAATGTTGACATCAAAATTGTATAGTTTTTTTTATGTAGCACTTGCCAATCTCCTTACATAGATGTGGCTTTAATTATCCATCACGCTGGTGTCCTGATTAACGGCGATGCCAGACAGAAAAATTGAATGTCCGGCGGCCAGAAGGCGGAACCGGCACTGTTTTGTATTTCGTACTCCGCTGATTGCCACCCAACCGGCCAGATATGTCCGTCATACAAAATTCTCAAGTTGTACAACTACAAGCCGGCAGGTGGGTTGTAAAAAAGTGTATTTATAGTCGCATGGCCACGCTTCTGTAAGCCTAACACTCATAATTTTATATTCAATCTTTTTATTTCATCAAGGAGAATCCGCAACCACCAGACCGTTCTCCAAGCACTAATACTTGCTGTTGTCCAACAACAAACCAACCTGCGCCAGCATCAGCGCCGTCAACACAATCATCAGGTTCCGCAAACTGTTGTTGTCCACCACCAGAGCCAAAGAAGCCACGATGCTGTGTTCCCGCGAGTACATTAACTGAGCCTCAAGATGTGCGTGTCACATCAACGACGCAGACGGCACCCGCTGCTCCGGCGCCTGTGCGCTTGCCACCGCGTCAGATTGCGCCCTATGTGCCACAGCTACAGCCTTATGACGAGAATATTGAAGAGCCTAATGATCCCTATTACAACTATAGTCGCAATTATCCAGCTCCAGCAGTGAACCCTTTAGCTAATTTTGACTTGAGTCGATTCGATCGAGATCAGACTGCAGGCCCTAGTGGACATGGTCGTCGCAGAAATGTCAGCATTCGCACTTGTGTCGATTATGATTATGAGCCGGGAAACCATGGAACAACACAACCATACCAGCCAAGACCACAGATTCCACCCCCACAAACATATGCAGTCCACCCGCCTTTATATCCCTACGTGCCACAGCCTCAACCTCAGCCGTACCCGGCACAACTCTATCCCGTACAGCCACCGACAAACACTGAACACATCAGTCTTAATCCATTTCTACCTCCTGGTTACACTTATGATCCATGTCCCTACCGTCGATAGTTAAAAAATAAACAAAAATATACCAGGCAAAAAAATACCACAAATGGGATGACCATCAATCATTCATCGGATAGCTTCTAATCGACCGACCGCCACAACATCAACACAAAACGTAAAGAACAAGCACGCAGCGTGTGTGCTCGGAAAGTTTTGTGAAATTAAAACACATTTCAAAAACTAAACAATGGATGAGGGAGATTATGATAATGATGAGTATGTATTTACTATTTTAAGTGCGCATTTAAACTACATGTACAAATGTCCTGATTAATTGTTTCCTTCTGTAGTGTCGGCGGTGATGATTTCGACGATGTCGATGAGGACGTAGACGAGGACATTGCCCAAGAAGAAGAGGTGGACAATATTGAGATAATTGCACCCGGTGGTGCAGCTGGTGGTGGTGTACCTAAATCAAAACGGATCACAACCAAGTATATGACCAAATACGAGCGTGCGCGTGTTTTGGGCACACGAGCTCTGCAGATTGCCATGTGTGCACCCATTATGGTTGAACTGGATGGTGAAACAGATCCACTGCAGATAGCTATGAAGGAGCTTAAGCAAAAGAAGATTCCAATTATCATACGACGTTATCTGCCCGATCACTCCTACGAAGATTGGAGCATAGACGAGTTGGTCATGGTGGATAATTAGGAGATGTGGCAAAATAGCTATTAGAAATTTATTACATCCGACATAAATACAATTATGAATAAGCAGATCCCGACAGAAAAAATACTATAAGATTAAAAACATTGAAAAAAAGAAGAAACAAATAATTATTCTGACTGTGAGATGTGCTTTATGTGATAGGATATGTATCCTTAAATGCATTACATACTTTATAACATAATAATTACAGAAATAACAAATTGTACTTAGACAAAAATCAGCTCCAGGCAAATCCTTCGCCACGCTGATAACAGATCCGCTCCAGCAGTCCAACGGCATGTTGGTCCGTTTTACAGATAGCGCCCACTACACCTGGCAACAGGCCACACTCCGATAGATTGTGTTCGCCAAACACCTGACTTGATCCAACAAATCGCTGCTGCTGCTCCTCATCAACTGCATTGGATTCTTCAATGGGCGCCGCCGATTCCAGAAGCTTTTGTGTAGCCTTACTAAATGCTAGGGTATTAATGCTGCTTGCAAGCGTGGCGCTAAAAGTCTCTCTCGTCTCGCACAATAACTTCGCAACGCTGGGCAGGAATGTGGGCAGAAGCAAACCCTTAATATCAATGCTATTGTAATCAATGCCATCTAGACGCACTTTTTTTGAACGCGGCACCAAATGTTGCATGGTAGCTTTGGGAAAAGCAACCGGTGCGATCAGTGTCGGTGGAACACCAGCCAAGCGACCTACGCTGGTGATGGTGCTCTTGGCATTTAGTAGATAGCTAAAGAACCCCTGGCACTCAACACCTTCAATGAGCAGCAGCGAGTTATCACTGAAATCTTCTCTCATTTCAGCTGCTTGTAAACGGCGCTCGTGCGTGTTTTGAATCCTTCGCAGTTCACGCTCATCCACGCCCAAGCTCTCTAGCCACTCATCATCATCATCCTCGTCATCGTTATCGCCACGACCAACCGCATCGGCATCGATTTGCTCCTTTCCTTTGTCTGGATGTTTTTCGTTTGCCTCGTTCACCTCCGATTCCTCGTTCAGGCTGCCATTTGCATCTCCAGGTGCATCTCTCTTCAACGGCATGCTATATTCGATTCCCTCCTGGCGCAAAGCATTCCGCATGCCCCTTGTGGATGGTGTGACCAGGGCATGCGTTTCCGCACGTCCTCCAGTGCCAGCAGCTCGAAATAGCACCGTAAACGAATTGGCACACAGATAGAAATATGGGCATTGGCGTGCTCGTAACAGTTGGAAAAGGCCACGAAAGCTATAATCCCATTCCTCAGCCAACGCCTTACGTTCCCGTTCTCCAATTGTAATACCATTATTCTCTTTAGCGTTGCGCGGAAAGAGCGTCAACCATGGCAGATGGGGATGCTGCCAATAGTAGGTACATTGATTGAAACGCGTCGCATCCGATATGTCTAGTGTGCTCTCCGTTTGATCTGCGTCAAAGCAGCGCACAAAGCTCGTCAGACCGCTGGCAAGCTGTGAGGTCTTAAGCTGTGTGGCCGGCAAGTCCGTGGGGCAAAAGAAACGGACACGCGTCTTTAGACACCAGTCGACAGGTAAATGCTTTGTATGCTTCTGTTTGGCTGATAAAGCGGCATCATCTTCCTCTTCTGCTTGCGTTAACTTTGCCTGCTGCAGCAGCCGGGCGAACGCCTGTGGATCGAATTTCTGTAGCACCAGTTGGGCGGGTGGAGTACGACTTTGTTTTTCATGTACTATGTTGTTTACTGCTGCCGTCTTATTATCACAAATAATTGTTTCTATTTGTACTTCGTCGGTTTTTTGTTTTTTGGCGCCGTCTGTGGATCTGTAGTAAATGCATGAGTAAAGGCAATAAAACAGCTGATTTAAAACTTATGGCAAATGGAGTAATCTTTGAGTTGGCAATGTAATACACTTAACAACATACTGTGTGGACTTACAGGTGTTATTGAGGAATATATGTAGCTGCATACATAGTTACACTATGGCTGCATATATATGTATATGCACACAAAAATAAGTCCTAGGTATGCAAATAAAAAACTTACTTGGCAAATGGGTTTTTGCGCTTTTGTGCAATTTTCGCTTCAAGTAGTTTACATTTGTCGCTTTCATCTAATGCGAGTCGCTTACTATTGTTGTTATTGCTGCTCACACGTGCCGCAAGTTGCTTTTTTTTCTGCTTCAGTCGTTGTAGCTTAATGAACTGGAAGTAAAATTGTTTATTGTTACCAAGTGTACAGAGAAATATTGTGCAAATTGTCCTACATCATCAGGCCGTGTCCATTTGGAGTTTAAGCTTTCTTCGCTGGCCATGTTGATTAAATGCTACGAAAAACTACTTAACGAACAACAACATAAGCGTTTACTAAGAAGTCCCGCGCAAATGTACTTGTGTTTCTTTTGTTGTTGTTTTGATGCAAAATTGCAAAAAAAAAAAAAAAAAAAATTGCTTGTCTATCGAACTCAACATCGATAATTTAGCATTTGGTGTCCACCACTAATACACATCAGCTGTTTTCTAAACGCTTATATTTGTCTTTTTGCCGTCGCTTAATAAGTTTTTTTTTTGTCACTGCATATTTTTGTCCGCTTTTATCAGCATTTAAGTCAACAAGAAAAAAAAATATAATATTTGAAAAAATTTTTAAAATGGAAAAAGAGAAAAATGGCTTTGATGATGTTTGCCGCGTATGTGCCAACAAAATTAAGGACAAAAAACGGCAGCGCAATTTGTTTATCTACTTGCGCGGCAAGTTGCTGTCAGACCTTAAAACTATAACCGGAGTCGAGGTGAGACCAACATACAAAAAAAAAAGAGTTATAAGTATTATGTTTAATTCCCTGGTTCCAAAAGCCACGAGAATTATTTTGCTCTTTATCAAAATTTAACTAATTAAAGTTTTTACTACGCGCAGCTTGAACAGAATGATGAGTTGCCCAATTTTATTTGTCAACGTTGCGTCTCGGAACTAGACTTAGCCATTAAATTTCGGGAACGCTGCATCTTCTCTCAAAATTATCTTCAAGTTATGCTTAAAAAGAGCCGCAAAGAGGTTATGTTTAATCCAGATGATCAGGAGCTGTATGAGGATTTAGTCGACGAAGAGCAACTTGAATACACATATGAAGATGAGCAGGCCATTGATGACATCGATACTGCTGATAATTATGCTGATGAAGTGCCCGATAATACAAGTGAAGAATTAGCTAACGATGCACTAGCCGAATGTGAATATCTTGATGGGAACTCGCCTGAGGCGCATTCCAACGCAGAGAAACGACATTTAGTGCTGCTACAAGAAAGTCGTCCGATAAAACGTGCTCGTAATTTTTTTATATGCGAGGATTGTGGTGAATATTTTAACAGTGAGAGCGAATATAAAAGTCATTTAAAGGGCCACAAGGAGCACAAGGAAGCCGAACAGTTCTTTCCATGCCAACAATGTACGGCGAGCTTTAAAACGCACAATGCGCTTAAATTTCATCGACAGCATACGCACAATAATGGCCGCCTTTTTACATGCAGCACTTGCGGCGAAGAATTTCTAGAGCATACCGCTAAGCAACGTCATGAGATGTAAGTGTCAACGTATTTATTAACATGTTCTAAACAATAAATTCACTGCTAATTCTCGTGTAGTGCACACGTCAATGACCGTCCGTATCCTTGCCTTGAATGCGACTTGGTATACACAAGCGTTGAAGACCTTCGCATACATACAAAAATTACTCATTCTAGTCCCAAGTTCAGGTATGTGGAAAATTGTTATCGGTTATTTTGTACATTGTTCTAAATATTACATGTTTTAGATGTGAACCCTGCAATCTGGATTTATCGTCGCGCAAGCGTCTTGAAGCACACACAAACACACAAGATCACAAGCAAAATGTTCAAATGCAAATACAGGATGAGATTTATCTCTTGTCCGGTGAGGACGAGGATGATTTTGGGGAGTATTTTAGTTAGTTTTACGTAACCCAATTGACATTGAAGTACGTGTATTGCACTGTGTGCACATGTTGCTTTTATTTTGTATTAAGTGTGCATGTAAACACTGTCTTTAATAGATCCTTATGATCTGCATGCCTATTAACGCACAAATCAATGAAAAAGCGTTACATTTTTTAAACAAAACATAAAAATACTTAAAGTAAAGTTTAATTTTAGCAATTAATGCTAGAAAGATAACAATAAATTAAGCTTTGTATCTTAGAATACAAAACAAATTTTGTAAAACATGTGCTAGATTGATCTCTATCCAATATATAATCAATTACTATCGTTGAATAAATGAATTTTGTAAAAACCTAAAATGAACTTTTAAATATATATGAATAAACATATACCTACATATGATAGCAATTGTAACGGTTGGGCTTGAACTTTAACAGAAGTTTATTTTAGCATAATGCAAACTTGTTAAAGCTTTCGTGCAGCTTTATAAAACTTGCGCCTGCGCTCTGCTAACCGAATTCTCATATTCTTATCAACCGGAGCGCACTCCGTAGCGCGTATATATGCAGCAACAAATGGAAAAGCTGTGTGTATTCTTTGTATTCAACTGGTTGTCAGCACATCATAGAAGGACTAGCGCAATACTGCTACGAAAAATACCAGCTGCTGTAGCTGAAAAATCAATAATAAGAAAAAAGTTCAAAATCTGCAAAACTCCTACGTAAGCAAGCGATAAGAAATGCGCAGTATGTTAGTCCAGCCAAAATCAAGTAAGTTAAATATATATGTTAATTCTTTATAAACAATTAAGTACAAAGGATATCATAAAATGAACACTTAACAGCTTTTGGCATGTTGCTGGCCTGCTTTATATTGATGTTGGGCTCCGTCCAAGCTGAGGGCTACGACACCAAGGATAGCATATTTGCAGATGTGCTGCTGACGGAGCTGCTCAATCGCATGGACAACGATATGCAGGTTGGCTACTATGATGTGGACAACGAAGGAGATTTGGCAGCAGCTGCTGCCGCCGCTGGCAAGGACAATGTTGATTTGGTTTCACGCTCAGAATACGCTCGTCTCTGCGATGGTGGACGAGATTGCCTGTTGCAATCGGCCAGTGGCAATCCATCGTTAAGGGATCAGGAGTTCCTGCAGCACAGCTCACTTTGGGGTCATCAGTACGTTTCAGGCGGCATGGGCGAGATGCCAAATCGCTATAGCACCATTGTAAAGACCGATGCCAGTTTACCTGCCTACTGCAATCCGCCCAATCCCTGCCCCGAGGGCTATGACCTAGATCAGCAGCAGGCCGCCAATTGTATTGGCGATTTTGAGAACACAGCTATTTATAGTCGCGAATTCCAGGCTGCTCAGGACTGCACCTGTGACAGCGAGCATATGTTTGATTGTGCCGATCAGGAGAACGCTTCAGGCACTGGAGCTGCCGATGGCGACATGAATTCGGCCGTCGAGAAGTTCCTGTTGCATCAGTTTGGCAACGATAATGTCTTGGACAATGCCAATGGTGTTGTTAAGAAAAATGGCCATCTGCCCGGATTACCCAATCCTTTCCTACAAGTCGGGCCCAACGATCGTCTGCCCATTGCAGCCAAAAAGGGCAACATGTTGTTCCATTAAATAGCCTGCCCAACATGGTATAGGGAGCATATAAATACACAATTTTAGTTAACTTTTCAATGTACTAGTTTGGACATTATTGAATACGTTAGATGTCTAATATGTATTATCACAGACCTTTCTAAGTGTTATCCCATATTCATATATACTAAATAGCTGATAGCAGCTTCCAAGAAACCATAGAAATATATGTTATTCAAAATAAACTATGGCTTAAAGCCAACCAAAAAATGTATGCATTGTTTATTTTTGGTAGGGTACTCATTAAGAGTAGCATTTAATATATTCCGCTAAAAGCATTTATAGGCACTGGCCAATTTTCAAATAAGGAATTTGAAAGGGACACTAACTTTGCTTAAAATATTTCGGAAATTTTTAAGTAGTTTTTCTTTGGGAAACAATTGTGTATTCGAACTGTTTCGCTAATAAACAACAATTTTAACAAAAAAAACCAACTTCAAAATAACCAAAATGCCCTAAAAAGTAAAAAATAATTGAGTTTTCTTGTACAAGAAGTAGGAACTATTGTTATTTTTGGAGTCGGTTTCAGCTACGGTAGGTTTACACCTTGGCTGCCCCCGATATTCAGTAAAACTGACAAACACAAATTCACAGATTCGCAAAGAGTAGTTTTGAGAAAACTCATTTAAAGTTCCAATTTCAGTCATTTACTCAACGGATTTTCTCTTACAACAAAATGGCTATCTATCAATCCATTTAATATGGACCATCCATCAACCTATCTTAGCTGAAACCGCCTCCAAAAATAACAATAGTTCTTACTTCTTGTACAAGAAAACTCAATTATTTTTTACTTTTTAGGGCATTTTGGTTGGTTTTTTTTTTGTTAAAATTGTTGTTTATTTTTAAATTTTTGAAGGTATATCTAATAAGTTTTCTAAATATGGGTAGACCTACTAAACGTGTTGTTCATATAAGGTAGCTTTGTTAAAGTGAAACAAACAAAGAAGGGCGGAAACGCCTAACTCAACAGAGGTGACGACGTCCCCTAACTTCCCAACTAATCTGGGATGATGTCGTCAGCTGTCTTCCTACCAAATTGTGTGACTCATACAATATTACTAAACTCTTGTTTTTAAAAGGTGGGCGGCGGAGGTGGGTGTGGCATCCAAATTTTTGATGCAGATCTTTGGTAGATGTCACCGTCTATCTTCCAACCAAATTTGGTGACTCTAGCTCAAGAACTGTTAAAGATATAGCCGTTTCCGATTTAAAAAGACGGTTGGCAATGGTGGGCGTGGCATTCAAGCTTTTGATGCAGATCTTAAGGGGACGTCATCACCTAACTTTTCAACTAATCTGGCAACTCTAGCTCAAAAATCGTGCGAGATACGTATGAATAAGAATGCAAATTTAAGAGATATGCAGTTTTCTTAATGAAGCCATTGCCAGAACTGGACCAAAAAAAATGGGACCACACTGAAAGAACCAGTTTTCAAATACAAAAAGAATCATCAAAATCGGTTCACCCAGTCGCAAGTTCTGAGGTAACAACGCCAAAAAAAAAAAAAAGAGCACCAACCGACCAAACTAACCAGCACACTGTATAAACACAAAAAAAAGTAAAAGAACCACCAAAAACAAAAAAAAAAGGGCGAGCACCAAAACATGATGCAGACACGACCACAACAAGCAACCAAATAAACCACCAAAACAAAAAAACGGGGGAAAACCACCAAAACATAGACACCCACATGCACACCAACAACCAAAACCACAAAAACGCAAGAACACCTCCGGTTTTTAGGCGGTGGGAACCCGTTGTTGGGGCGCATCCAATGTTTGAGCAAACTTCAGAGCAGACACCCAGCAATTCAAGCTCAAAACAGAAAACAGGCATTTTTATAATAGGGCGGGGCAAAAGGGGGCGGCACCAAACTACACTTTTAGAATACCAGCACTCCACAAATACCAGCACAAAAGGGATATAAAGTGTTATCGATCACACGAGGCGAGAGCCCACATTAACACTTGTCGACGAAACATGACCAAGATATCAAAGCAAGGCCTACTTAAGGGCAAAAAGCGCAACACGACGACGACGACAGACGGACACGACAGACACCAACGGACATCACAAACCCAAAACAAACCCACAAAGTATAAAAAGAAATATACAGACGAATTGATAACCTCCTTCTTTTTTGAAGTCGGTTAAAAATAAAACACAGCAAACATTTTATCTTTCTTTTCATCAATTACATATACATTTAATGTTTCAAATTTTTTTTTTTTAATATTCGAGTACATATTTTAAAAACAACTATAGCAAGATTCATGTATGTATAAATAGGGTTTTTGTTTAAATGTAAATTGCTACACTTTCAAATCAGCTTTACAATGAGTATTATGTGTCAGCATTTACTGGTATTGTGTTTAGGTCGACGTACCTACAAAGAGGTCGCCAGGCATCACAATTTCTTAAAAGCTAACCTAACAAATGATATATAGTAGGTATGCATATAGTATGAATGCTGTCGCCCAAAAGGGCTGACAATAATTCACTATTCGAAAACTAACACTGGCAGTGTGATTAGCTAAGCATAATATTCGTTGTGTATTGACAAGGCTCCTGCAATGTCCTTTCCATGTATATATATACAATTTAACAATAAATGTTTTGACTATAAACTCTAATTTTTAGGCGTCTGATTTTGAAAGTCGCTTAATTTCCATTCATGTCTGTTTTGTTGCTAACTTAATACTAGTCTAACTAAGATGTATTATTTGTATGATCATAAGTAGTTTACAAACGTCCCGTATTATTGCCAGTCACGTTTTGACCCCAGGAAACCTGATGCGGATTGCGGGTGGTCAAACGTAGGGAATTACCATCGCCGTCCTCATCGATGACATGCTCGTAGCCCTGGTTTATGGTACCACCACCATTTGAACCATAAATTTGCTAAAAATGAGTTAAAATTTAAACATTAAAGTTAATGAAAATTAAAAAATTAAAAAATTACCTCAGGAGGGCCTCCATTCACATTGAAAACATCCTTGATGCTGATTCCAGCATTGGAAATGCGTCCGCTTCGCTGATTTGCCACAGCGCCATTATTGTTGATCTATATTGAATCAAGTAAACATTTATAATCATTTGATGAGCTTTTAAAACTGAAATCCTACCGGTAGCGGCGCTGTCACTATTCCATATTCGTTTTTGGCACCCAATGTTTGCATTGCTGATTTACGTCGCTCCGCCATCACAGAATTCTTCCTAACCTCTAAAGCACGAATAGTTTCCGCTCGCATGGTGAGGCGACGTGTGAGTATTGGCGTAGCCGGATTGTTTTCCGCATCTGCTGTCAGCTTGAGGAAACGCTTCTTAAATGCCACATCCAAGGTGCCAATTTGACGACGAGGTTGTCGAGCCTTCTCCAGGTTTTGTATAGTTTTGCGACGTGCAATTCGATCGGGTCCCGAACCAGAATCATTATCGTAATCCCCATCGATGCCCTGCAAGCGTTGCAGGTTCTTTACTATTTCGACGGCGTGCTGTGGGATAACGATGAATTTAGTAGAGCTCTTTCAAAATGATAAATATTTTTGTATATTACCTTATCTATTAGTTGATCTTGAGTCAAGTCTTCAGATTTCTTTTTACAGAAATTTAACTCCGTAGATGCCAGTATATGCGATAGTGTGCCAAAACGATGGAACAACATGGCCGTAAACTGTATGACCAAAATCAGAGCAAAGAAGAACACAAAGACCAGACCAATGGGTTCAAGTTGTAGATACTCCTTTGAGATGTGAACCTGTACAAAATGATTATAAACAGTATTAGCAAGATGTTTATATTGATTAAAGTTTCTAGTTCGTTAGTAACATTTAACAATTGAACGATTTTTTTGGGAAGATGGCAGAACATAGTACCAGTTGTCGGTGATAGTGCTATGTTTATGTGTGATACCATACACAGTAAAAAAATGTTGGTTTAAATTTAAAGTTATTATGGTGTTTATATTTAAAAAGACCGAAAACAAAAAAAAAAGAACCTTGTAAAAATATGATTGGAATTTAAATGACTCTTAAATTTTTTTGTCATTATTTTAGTTTATTTGTTTTAAATTTTTTAAGTATTTAACACTTTACTTAATTACTTTTTTATAATTCTTTTTCTCAAAACAATTTAAATTCCAATAAAAGTATTTTTAACCAATTTTGTTATAAACATAACACCTTCATAAAATTAAATTAATTACCTGTAATATTAAAATTCAAATATTTCGCTAAAAATCTTTTGAATTAAATATCACAGGTTCAACAACATAAGCCCAAACTTTTTTTAGTGTGTATAAGTGTGTTATAGATTTATATGCTGGGGGTTTTGTTTGAAGCATGCTTGAAACTGAGCTTGATTCTAGCAAGTATAAGTATGTACATACATCCAGGTTTGATATATATTTATTTTTAAATAATTTTAATTTAAGTTTGAGATTTTTATGGCACATATGGTTGACAGTTTACCACCGTGTTGAGGATTAACTGTTAGAAACGATTGCATTTGGATGGCAATGTGTATGTTGCAAGTTGTAATTGTTGTTGCATTGATACAAGTATGATATATAGTATTGCTGTAATTGTTGTTGTTGTTGGTGATATGCCAGAACCATTAGGATGGGTTTTGCAATTAAAACAGGATAATAACACAAACAAAGGAAACTCCTTGTAAACATTGGGTACATTAGAAACATTCATTTTTTTTAGGGTAAGTATAGTATGTAACTGTGACTGTGACGTGACATTTGACATATAACGCATGGTGTAAGACAGACAGAGAGAAATTGTGATATATAGAGTGGGTAACAGGAAGTTAGAAGGACCTTTGAAAAGTATTTTTTATACAAACTGATTGAACACAGAACAAACAAAGTAGTTTTTTTTTAGGTAGTAGTAACAAACAAAACTTGAGTGATTAGAAAATTTGATAATTGATTTATAAACCTCAGATGTCTCTTCGATATACGTAATGTTCGTTTTGACGCCCAACGGCCATATAATATGCAATTTATCCTTATTCAGTTGCAACAAGAAGACAATCAATACGAATAAGGCGTTGGCCATGAAAAACGCAAACACCGACTTATTTCGCAGCTCAATCAGATCGGAGGCAATGCGTGCCTATATTCCACGATCACGATATGAACGTACCATATACATATTTTGTATATATTTAAAAAAAAAAATAGAGAAAGAAAAAACAAAAGAAAATGTGTTAGTGATGTTTGTTTAAGATATCATTTACCTCCTGGGTGGACTCGTCATATGTAATATTCGTGCGCACGCCAAAGGGCCATTTAACGTGAATGTTATCCTTGTTCAGCTGCAGCAGGAACACAATCAACACGAACAGAGCGTTGATCATGAAGAACGCAAAGACAGACGAATCGCGCAGCTCTTTGAGATCTTTGGCTATACGTGCCTACAATATATATTTCATCGCCATTTGGTTGAAGAGAAATTAAAAGTTACCTTAACCCAAACATACTCTGATCCCGAAATGCAAGGCAAAAATATCCCTAATGCCTATGAAAAGCCTCTCTGGTTCATTGCTAAGTACTTAATAATGCCGAATGTTACGAAAAATTGGACTTGTTATAAAAAATATGTGATTTTCCATTAAATTTGAATTTGACCTTTAAAATTGAAAGAAACCCTAAAATGAAACAAAATTTTCCTAAACTTAGAGCTAACAAGTAAGAGGGCTCTAGTCGAGAAATCCCGACTAGGACATACCCTTAACCCGATAGGTAATGCTTACAGTAACTTGTGTGTATTTATTCAGTGACCAATATCAGTGGCGGATCTAGGGGGGGTCGAAAGGGGCAAGCGCCCCGGGCGCCAAATCTAAGAGGCGCTAAATCGAGTCCGACTAGCAATATATGTTTCGAGAATTCATATTTTCCCGCGTGTTTGATGATGTGCTCAAAAGGAAAAGGGACGCTCGAAACGTCATAACAGGCTGTCAAATTTAGCTATACTATCTATCGAAAATGAAGTAGCAGCATCACTCGACTACAATGATATTATTGCTGAATTTGCGGCAATCAAGGCCAGAAAAGTTATATTCTTAAAGTACTATTTTTTTTTGTCTTGCAAAAACACAAATAATAATGTTTTTTTTTTCGTTGTAACTGACAAAAGAATCGATATGAAATACAACTCTTCAAACATATAAGCTTTTAATAATTAATAACCTATTTACACTTAAAATACTCCTAATGTTATTCGTACAGCAAATAGGGAGGGGGTTTCAACCCTTATTTTCAGAATTTTGAAATTCATTGTTTTGTTGTTATCGATCACATGTGTATATCGGAAACCAGAAGTGCTATCGATAATTCGAAACAAACTTGATCTGCTTATGGAATAGGAGATCTTAAGTTTCAAGTTTGAAGTCTTTAGCTCTTATAGTCTCTGAGATCGGCGCGTTCATACAGACAGACAGACGGACAGACGGACATGGCTAGATCGACTCGGCTGTTGATGCTGATCAAGAATATATATACTTTATAGGGTCGGAGATGCTTCCTTCTGTCTGTAACATACATTTGCACAAAACCATTATACCCTTATTTACCCATTTTATGGGTTAAGGGTATAAAAAGCTAACGACCTTATTGGAATCAAAGATATATTTTGTCTATATTGTTATAAGCTATTCAGATTCTTCTACATTAAGATCAGAGTATTTATCAGTCCTTTTTAAGCCACTTGAACTTGAAAAGAAGTAAAACCCAAAATTAATTTGAATAAAATCTCACCTGCTCCACGGGATCATTGTCGATGGGATACAAGTACTGATCGATGAGATCCTTCCAGAACTGTATCTCTGAACTGGACAAGAAGTCAACCTCACCCTTGCGCACATCAGGATCCTCAATCCAATAGGGATTTGTTAAGAAATCACGTTCCTGTTTAGGTTCCGCTGATGTATCCGAATCCGATTCATCTGATTCATCGCCAGACTTCTCAGCTACTGAGGTAAGCAAATGATGATCCTTTGAGCCACCCGAAGTTGTGCGACGTCTATTATGCCGGTTAGCATGATGTCCATGAGGATCTACAGCACTCTCAATTGTATCAATGCGCTGTTTAATCGTATCCAAAGAGTCGGCAATTGTGGTCAGCTGTTGTTTCTCATCAGAAGTCTTGCCATGTGTGCAGAACACACAACGGAACAATCCGGCTAGAGAGAACTCAATGGAACCCTCTTCATCATCGTTGTCGCCAATGCCACTTTGCAGGAAGCCCAACATGCTCTTCTGTTTGACACGTTTCTTGGCCTCCTCGGCGGCCTTCTTTTCCGCCTCCAATTCCTTTTTGGTTTTCTTGGCAACCACCTCTCGTGTGCCCCAAGAGACAACGTTCAGATTAATGATTGAGTACAAGATGAGCAGCAGGTACATAGAGGGTATGGACAGCAAATAGATTAAGCCGCATGTTATACACCAAAACTCTTGCGGATGCAAACATGCGGCTATGAAGAATGATCCCACCATCGATATCAAGAAGATGGCTGACGGAGATCCGATACCGTCCTCACCCAGCTGCAAGGCTGTACCCACAATCACAGCCATCATAATTAAGGCATAACATGTGGATAAAACTTGGGCCACAAACAGTTGTATATTCGATTTGCAGGTAAAACAGATGACCATAAAGCCCAAAATTGGCACAATATTATAATGAAACGATGTCCAGTTATCAATGCGAAAGGCGGCGACAAAAGCACCCACCAACATAAGAAAGATAGTACCCGGGCCCAGAATAGTGCCACCCATCAACATCATCTGATAGAAAACATACAGCAATGAGATATTATCGTTGATCTTAATGGTTCGTTTAGCATCTCCCAAAAGATCCATAATATTCGCAATGGTTGAGGGCACCCAGCGACGACGCTGATTGTAGAACTCATTAAAACCCTCCGGACAGTGAGTGTAGGCATCGGAGGCAGCCGAATACTCTACACGATAGCCACGTTGCAAGAGCAGGGTGCACAACCAACGATCTTCACCCTGATCATACTGAACATAATGACGTGCCTCTGTCGGTTTCGTTGTGTACTTCTTCATCACATTATCGTCCATCAAAGCTTTGCCACGGAAGAGAGAAAAGCATCCTGGTGAACACAGCACACATCCAATCATATGCTCGGTGGCCTTCTGCAGCCAATGACCGATTGCATATTCGAAGAGCTGATACCACACCATTGGGCCAGAGCCAACGGGATGAATGCGTCCACAAGCTGCACCCAGATTCCTATTCTTCTTCATTAAATCCACTAGCAGGGTAACTGCATTCGGCTTGAAATCAATGTCACCATCGAGTGTCAGTAAATAGGTATTTTCTGCTATAGCATCCTTGCGATCCACTGATATGGGCAATTCCATTAGACGATGTCCTAGCAAATAGTACATGTACATGACTTGGGACCAACGCTTGCGATGACGTATACGATCCTTATCCTTAAGATGTGCAATGAACTTGGTTTTACCCGGCAATGTCCAGACCAATCTACCACCATAGGGCGTTGGATATTTCTTGGGTGGCCTCAATCTAATTGTTGTTTGATGTATCTCAGAGGCTGCCTCATCCATGGTACCAATCAGAAGTTTTACGAAACGATTGCATTGAATATCATCATCACTGTGGTCCGAAATCTCGAAAGCATCATCGAAGAATATGTGTGCTGTAGGGAAATTACGAGTTAAGAGATAACATAAAATATCTGAAAACAACTTCACTTACTTTCAAATTCATAGTAGTCTGGATCAAGAACACGCAAATACTTCTGGGCCACACGACGAGCACACTGATCTTCATCCATGCGCATGATGCTTTTCAAGAACTCAATCATTTCGTCTTTGGTCTCATGCCACATTGTGGCACAAGTGTAGATGCGAGTTATATTATCAGACGACTTAATCGAAGGTTTATTTGGTGCCGAAGAACGATCCGTATGCACGGAAATAGTTTCATAGTATTCATCACCCTTTTCCTTCTCAATTTCCGATAGATCCTAGAAAGAAAAAATTGAGTTTTTTTAAATATTGTTTTCAGATTAAGCTAGATATTTACTTACCTCCGTTTTGACATCCGCTTGATCATCGCGTCTTCTATTCAGGGCCATTGACTGATCGATAAGTAGAGCTGAATACATAGGTCTTACAAACAGTTTCTCTGTGGTCGCCAATCTCTCACACTTGGGCGTCCAAATATGCAAAGCAATCCACGTTTGACTCAATAACCAGAGGATCCATGCCCAAGCCATTTGTTCGGTGACAAAGTTATTAAAACGGAAATTCGATGGACTCGTAAAGAACAGATAATCCGGTATTGTGTCATGGAAGAAACACGGATCATCTATTCTAATGCCACAAGCTGAGATCAACAAGGAGACAGCAAGTGGAACTGTTAGACTCACGGGAAAAGCATAGCTGAAGCCCTGAATAAGAATCTTGCAGGCAAACTTGCCAAAGATGTAACACAAATAGGCGCCAAATATCTGCAGGAGCAGCACATAAACGACGGTATTATAGCTAGCATCCACATCCACAGTATCTATATTCGCCGATTCCAAAGTATCTGGAAGAACTCCACCCAAACTTGCTGGTATCTCATAAACGACAATCTTGTGCGGTCCGAAAGCATCTCCATAGAGACTAAATAGATTACTAGGCTCCTCACCGTTGGCCCAATAGATGAGCAGTGTGACGCAGAAGAACAAAAGGATCTTCCAAATCGACAGGAACATGCAACAGAAGTAGCGCGTAGTTTGCATCTCCTCCTTGATGCGTCCCAGTGAACGCACCAAGCCCAATGGAGACTGGGCTGAAACATAATTCTCCCACCATCCACAGGAGATCATAACACAGGCAACGGGTATGACCCACAGTTCGCGACGATTCTCCAGCAATGGCCAGATGACAAGACCTGTAACCTGAGCTGCCACTGCAGCCAAATCAATGATGACTTTGATGAAGCGTTTACCCTCCTTGGAGGTGCGTGAGAGCAATCCAAAGATGCCAGGTATCACACACAAACAGTTGGTCAACATGGCGCCCTGGATGGCATCGATTTGAGGCAGGACTACGAACATCAATAGGGCTGTTCCTAATGCACTCATGCTCTCCATCAGCCAGACGAACAGAAAGTGTCCCGTCTTTGGCACCTTGAACGTCTTGAAGAAACATATGCGCACCGATCTTATCAGCGATCCAATCTCGGGCAACGAATATGCTATCACCAATGCCCAGATCCAGGCAACGCGCTCCTCTTCAGGCAAAACCACCACGAAGCTTTTATCACGACCCTATAACAAATGTTTTAGTCAAGCAAGATAAAAGTTTACTATTATATTCTATGCTTACCAAATCTTTGTTGCAATATTCAACTCTGCGATCTTTGCGCACTTGCGAGGTCATAAATAGTACTGTTCCTTTGGCTATGACGCCACCAGTTAATACTATTATAAATGTGAATATGTAGGCAAAGATTTTTAGGATCTTTATAGTTAACTCCAGACACTCCTGGTTCGCCGTTGAGCCAGTCTCAATTTTAATGGGCGGATCGCGAAATACATCCCAGCCTTTTGTTTCTTGTATGGTGCGTTGACTAGAAATAAGAGAATTTGCAAAATAATTAGAGAATCTTAAGAAATTTCTGGGAAATCAAATAAGAAAAATTAAATTTTCCTGAAAATATGCATAACTTACATATTTAGTTTTTAATAGATTATACAACTAATTGGGATCATATTTTGTCAACAAGAAGTATATATAATTCAGGATGAAGTTAAGTTTATTGACAAGAAATTTCATAAACTGGATCAATTAAATGGTAGAGTATGATGCATATTGTCGAACGCACAAGTCATTTTTGCTCTATGTAAGTTTCCGGTATTTCAACAACGTAGCTGAGAGTAATTGCTATATAAAGTGATTGTTAAGGCAACGGTGTTTCAAGATCTGGGTGTAGCCAGACAGAAAATGGCAACAACAACTAATACTGCAGCTGTGGGAATGGCAATTAAGTTTCTTTCTGTCTAAAGTTGATTTTTGGTTCCGGCTTGTCAAAGTTTTAAACAGACCATTTTTTCGACTTTTGTGTTGTCTTTGTTGCCTTTCCGTGGCTGTATTAATGATAGACCCTCAGAAATAAATTTGCATATAGTATGAACCACGATATGGTATGGACTTACCTGCCGCCATAAATATCGTGTGTCAGCGGTGAGCTCTCATCGTCGGTGAAGTTGTTGTCATCGCTATCGCCATGCTCCCCAGCAGCGGCTGGCGGTGCCATCGGGCGATGCCGCACCGCAGACATCTCCCACGGTTGCTCTTGCTGGCGTTTGGTGCCCGCTCAATGCTGCTTGGAATGTGCAAATCTTGGCTGTAATGTAACAACAACCCAGCAAAGAGTGGAAATTAATTGAGCTTCAATGTTGATAAGCCTGTTTTAAAGGTATGTATGTATTGTATGTATCTACATATGACCAGCTCTGTAAAAGCCAGCTTGATTCAAGGACGTGCGGCCTTTGACCAGCTACGAACCGGTTCGAACCTGCATAAAACATTGAAAGGAACTTAAGCAGCGATTTTTATCCTACATCATTCGTTATTAGTGAGTCATGAGTGCCTAAATGGATTTTACAAGCGAAAGCCACAAGATATTGCCAAGAGTATATTTCTAGTCCGCATTGTAGATTGTTCAAAAAACTTATGTTAAAGAAGACCCAAGCTTAGAAACATTGAAGTTTTCTTACATTTAAGTTATTTTTATTGTCTATTATATTAAAATAAAAGAGGTTATACAGTTAAACGTATGCTATTAAATATGTCTATTCTTGAGTAAATTTTAAAACTGCTGGGAATTATAAAAACAACAGTTAAGTAAGCAACAAAAGAATACAATCGGTGCAAGATGCAAGCACATCTTCAGTCAAGTATTTGTATCGGATACGCCTCAGTTCCTACACTTGTGGCACGGAACTAAAGCTGTTTATGGTAATTACGAGCACACATGTTGCATGTACGATACACACACATACACAGAGACTGCAAGCTTTGGTCGCATTGTTATGTTTGGAGGCCTTGTGCTACATTGGATTTCCATTAAAGTGCTGAACAATGTGAAGAAATTAATAAGCATGGGCTCTTAGATAGAGCAGAAAATAAAGTAGATTTGTCTTCTTAAAAGGTATAACATTATGGTAGCATAAAATCATGCTGTTATACCTTTTAAGAAGTAAAATAAAAATGTTGCATACAAATGATTGAATAGTCTGTTTTATATGTAAACATTATATTTATACAAAAGTAATTTTTTTGCGACTATTTTTTGCATATTCTCTTCTTTTTAACGGATGTGGTAGATTTCTAGTTCAGCCAAAACAGCTGTTTTTGCAAAGCAAACAAAGGTCAAAGGATGCTGTTGACATCGTGAATGAAGCCTGCGCAGAAGACACCGGAATTTGGTGTCATCAACAACAGCTACGTCATATGATTGCAACCCTCGAATTAAGCAAGCAGCTGCTGTAATCGCAGCCACCCTCAAACGCACTGTGAAGTGTTTTTGGTGTGAGCGAGTAAGGGGTGGATGGATAATCGTTATTTGTGAGTGTGTGTGTTTGTATGTTTGTAAGTATGTTGCGGATGCTCTTTGCTGATTAAGAGCTTGCTGCGCGCCTCTTTCACTGCTTATATGTCAGCGACTAACGGCGCTTCATAACAGGACCGTGTGGCCTAATGGATAAGGCGTCGGACTTCGAATCCGAAGATTGCAGGTTCGAGTCCTGTCACGGTCGGAAGATTACTTTTTCTTTTTTTTCGGTTGGAAAACTTTTTTCTTAAATAGTTTTATATTTATTTAGTTTTAAATAAGGTTCTTTGATAAAAATTAAGAGCAATACAAATTTAAGAAAATACATTTTTTTCTATTTTTATTTCAAAATAAAAAAAGAACGAAATATTTTAAAATATTCGGAGAAATATATTTTCATAATATATTTATGCTTATGTTACATTTAAAAATATTGTTTTTTGCGCTTTCAAAATTTATAAAATACTAGTATTTAAATAATAATTAAAGAATTCAGGGTATTCGTTGGTCAAACCTATTTTTATGAGTTCTATCTGGGATTGTCTTTCATACTTTGATTTGTCAATGAGCTTGATTTCTTGTCTTGCATTATGAGTGTTTTATTCTGACTCTAATGTTACTGCTAAATGTCAAACGCTCATCAGACTTGACTAAGTCCAAGATTATGAGCTAAGTGCTTGTATACATTAACTCGTTAAGACACAGCTGGACAGTGTCCAGTGAATCAACGAAGCTGCACCTTTACGAGTTGATCAAAATAGTTGAGAAACGTGATTAAGTGACTAAGATTAAAGATATGTTTATTGATATGTGTCTTCAACAAATAATATTTAAAATTGATTGTGAACTGCAATTCACGTATTTAACCCCAGTTGACCTTAAGTTTCAACCCACGCAACCTTACAAATATGCAAGAAAGGAAATCGTGATTGACATACGTAACTCTTTTTGACTGACCAAAGCAACTTTTAGTCAAAAACTAATTAAGCATTCATGGCAATGCGCTGTAAAAGGTATGATTGTGCTTTTACCGCTGGAAAAGTCGAGCAGCAACAGGATTAAAGACAACAAACAAGACTAGAGACAGACAGATAGACAGACAGACAACTTATAGATCTATGATAAGCAACCAGTTTTAACAGAGTCGAGCAAAAACTTGACTAGGCCTTGGGCAGGGTAACAATAAACTGGTCTTTTTTGAATGAATACAATTCAGTTATAACAATGGCCAACAGCTGCGAGCTTAATTTTCTGTTTTTGGGCCAACAATCGACCCGTGTGCTAAGAAAATATTTCATTTGCTAAGAATTATTAAACTCATGTTACAGTGGTCACCCGGCAATGGGATTTTTTTGTAAAGCGAGCTATACATATTATTAAAAGTTATGTAAAAAAGCTTAGTGTTATAAATACTGCAAAATAATATAAGATATCATTAACTTTGATTTTTTTTATGAAAAGCAAGTTTTTTTTTTGAAATAACTTACATTTTTGCTTCATTTTTCTAAGATTCCTTAATAAAAACGATTGTTTATTACAAAAAGTAGACTGTTGAAATATTTTATTCTACATTTCCACATACATAGCGCTGTAATGTTTCTTTTAATAAGGGCTTATCGTATTAAATCATACAGTGGGCGTTGCCAACATTAAATGACTTGGTGAACGGTAATGTCTAACGTTCCGTTATGACACTCGACGTTATAATGATCCACAATATTTTGTGCAATTTTACATGCACGTATACATATACAAACATATGTGACTTTAAATACGGCTTAAACCTTAAGAAGGCGAAAGATACACTATAAATTAAAAGGCGCTCAAGCAAAACTACACACAACGTGTGAGTGTGTATGCCAGAAAAAAGTGAAAGTCTAAAAAATATTATAATAAAAAACAATCTATGAATAAGACAAAACAGCAGCAGCGGCAGCGGCAGCAACAACAACTTGGTAGTTGCAATACTGCTGTAGTTGTTGCTGTTGTTGTAGGTTGTTGCCTGAAATTGATTGGTACATTTAGCAACAACGGTAACGAAACCGCGCCGCACCAATCGAACCAATACGCAAACCGGCCACGCCAATCCGTTTGTTGGCCAGCAACAGCTAAAACGGCCAACTCGTATCATGAGCAACCAGTTTTTGTTTTTGTTGTTGTTGTGTTTTTTTTTTTTCTTTCTTAATCGCGTACAGGAAAATGCGATCGAGTTGAAAAGTATGCGCAAAACATGCCCAAACAATGACAAATAATGGCAGCAAAGCTGGCAAGTAAATGTGGCCAGAACTCTGCCATAGAAAAGTAATATGAACTGAAACGGGTATTAAATTGCTTTAACCATTGCATTAGAGGTGTGGGTTCAATGGGCATTGACCAGTTGTTTGCTAACGGGTTTTCGTAGTACTACTATAGGAAGTATTACATATTGCCAGCCAGATATAATCCCAAAATGGACATGAGGTTGGGCTTTGGGATTGGGAAAAAACCACAAGATGGTCATTAAAAGCGTTTAGTAAGCTTTAAGACAATTCTAGTTACAAAGTTAACGATTTTTCATCTTGTTTTGGACATCTCAATATATCTCTATAAAGTTTTTGACGCCTATTTTAACCAGTTTGGTTTGACTTTAAGCTCATAAAATAAAAGGAAAATCAAGCTTGTGGTTCAATCCGGTTGCCAATAAATTAACTGCCTTGCGGTTTACATTATATCATTTTCATCACGTCAACACTTCAAACTCTATCTGGGATTTTTTTTCTTCAGAGTTCAATAAACTTTATTTGCCACTCGAGAGTTAACGAAGAAAGGTCCCCACAAAACTCTTTTTTGGCCAACTCATTAAGTCAAGTTGCAGTCACTTCTTGTTTGCCATCATACCGTTATGCACATGTTCATACGCCTAAACTCTGAGTCACAATATATTTAAGGGGCGTTTCTTTGCATACTTCATATTGCTGATTTTTGTTCCGATTGTCTTAATTAAATTGACATAAATTGCTTTTATTTTGTGGTTGGTCTATCATCCTTAATTCTTTGAATGTTTTTCATTCATTCGTTATTCATCATGAGTCACAAAGTTTGCTCATAACCCAAATTTTTGGTTTTTACACAATGCGTAAACTTAATTCAACGCTGTCATTTAATTTGGGGTTTTTTATATACATTTTTATTTATCTTTGTGCATGTTTCTTCTTTAAATAAGCTTGTCTTTAACTAAAGGGCTTGGGCTTTTGAATCATATTGAAGGACAACACTCACAAAAAAACGTATGATTATGATTAATCATTTTTTGCGGATTTCAAGTAGTGTTAACGTGTTCAACATTTATTATTTGGTAGACAAAAGTAAACAGCTTTTATGCCTTTTAAAAAGTGATTGCTAAAAATAACAGTTATTCGTGCTATATTAGACAAAATTCTCGTCATAAAAAAGAGTGTTCGTTTATAGCAAATAAACAATGAAAAGTATTTGCCAAGACATTTTGGCAGCTGTTAGAGACGTTGTCCAAAATTTAAATGAGTTAAGCAAACAGAAGAGAAGAGAAAAAAAATAGAGAGAGCAATTGACAAAAAGAGAGAGAGAGAGAGGCAAATTCATTGCTTGTTAATTTCCAGTTAAATAAACTCTTCGTCTGCTTCTCTTGATCAATTTTGTTGTTGTGTAGGCGTTAAGGCCATTGAAAATTGTGCAAAAACTCAACATAGATTAGAAAATGCCAATTAGATGAGCAAAAGCTGTAATAGTACATATTTTTCTTAAATGACATTTTCGTGGAGAATGACTGAATTTCACCTGTCCATAAAGTTAACAGCAGTCTGTTAAATGCCATGAAAATGGCTTGCTAATTAAAGTTTATAATTTATAGAACAAGTTGTTTCTTTATTTTTTGAGGTGTGCGCGCGCTTGTGTGTCTTTTGGAACGGGTTTTTATTTGGTACACAACAACGCAAAATGATACTGAATCTAAATCGCAAAATAGCCAGTTTATTTTTTTATAAGCTGCTGCAGCATTTAAAAGCAAAAGTGTTGCCAAAGTCTTAGCTAACACACAACAACAACAAAAGAAACCCGTTAGCGAACAAAAGAAAATCAGCAGAAGTGAAAGAAATAATATAAATCTTTTAACAAACGAAAACTGAGAATGAGTTGGTGTTTTTTTCTTTCTTTTCTTGTCTTTCTTTTTCTTTTACTTGTGTCTGCCTCATAACTTTCACATATAAAATTGTACCGTTTGATGCCTCTCACTGTGCTGCAACGATGAAGAAATGGAAATGGAATTTGGAAATGGCTAAGAGAAATTTTGTTGGCCTAGTAGCAGCAGCAGCCGCAGCAGATAAATCCGTTTAGATGCATGTTGTTACGACAGTTGAGTGTTGAGAATTTCAACGCACTTCTTTTTCTACTGTGTTTTCACTTAAGTCGCTGTGGCCAACATTTTCAAATGGCCTTTGCATACATTTCACTTTTTCAGCGCAGTTTTTATGTATAAACACTCGAAAAATTCGGTTATACACCTATACATATGTATATGTATTTCTTAAATCGCTTGCGTGGCTTACAACATTTTTATATCCAAAATTTTTGTGTTATTTTGCATTTGATTTCTTTTCAATTATTCGTTATTTCTTTTGCTTTGTCGTTGGCCGCGTTGTCTTGTTGCTGCATTTAACTTTTAGCCAGTTATATACACATACAGTACCACACACATACACAAACAGAGACACAAACACGCATACGCATGCGCGCACGTACCGTTTTTATAGGGGGGTAGAAGAGACGCGGTAGAGACGTGATTTTTTTTTGCTTTCAACCGTTTTCGTTGTCCGCCGCCAAGCTCTTTTCGAGTTCGTTGTCTTCGCCAAACTGAATTGAAGTCTTTCGTTTTTGCTTATTGGAAGTGGTCGCAACAGTGGCTCTCAACATGCCGCTGCTTGCTATTTCTTTAACTTGGCTGGAAGTGAATACATTATGAGCGCGCTGCTGTTTGTATTGAAATTGTTGTTTTTTTATTTTCAGTTTCAGCTTGTACTCACCTTATTGTTGTTGGTGTGGCCGTAACGGTTTGGCAGAGATTTGTTGACATGAGCATGTAAAGAGATTTTTCTCTTCTATTTACATTTTATACTCCAACTGGAAAACATAATAACTGTCCTCTCCCTATTTCGTATGTTGGTTTTGTATATGTTTTTTGCGACAGCTTTGTCGAGGTCGTCTGGTTTCTTGTTTCTCATTTCTACGCGATCGCTTTCTGTCTCGCCTCTTAGCCAAATGGCAAAGTGAGTGGAGCAATGCAATCGGAACAGACAGCTGTTGAAGCCTGGAAGTAAATAAGTGCATGTGCAGCATCTAAAAAAAAGGGGCCGGGTGGCAATAGTATTTAGTTTCATCATAATAAAAGTTAATATTATGCCTAAAATAAAGGTACGCTTAAGCAGTTTATATAAATTTTAATACCCACAGTTAAAAAGTTTAAAAGCTTTTGCACATTTGTAATAAAAGGAAAACTTTTTTGTGTTTGCGAATATATTTTCAATTTATTTTGCGCCAAACAGCTGTGTTCGCTGACAGGCAGCGTGGCCAGATAGTCTTAAAAGTAAATGACAGCTGTGTCAAAAATATAAATCGATTGTTTCAAATGCCTTTTCTTTTTTAAATAGCTAAAACTAAAAAACAAAGTTCTCGTTAAACTTAACTAAATATTATATAGTATTATAGTTTTTAAGCTTCTTCCTCTGATGATTCTTGTGGATTCTGCTCAGCTATGTAGTCCTGAATCTCTGAATGCAAGGCATGATCAGCTTGAAGGTGCTGCAGTTGGATGTGAGCTTTGTTTGGACAGCCCACAACTGGACAACGTACACCATTGTGACTGCTTTCCATCAAAGCTTTAACTGTCTCATGGTCGTAGTGATGACCACACTTAATATTGCGCACAGGATTCCTCATAATGGCCTTTGACCATGGATCGTGCATTGAGACTGCACGACTACCAGTTTCCAACACTTCAATTGCGTTATCTTCGGCCGCTGGAGTTGTAGCGTTGAAGTTACACTGTTCCATTTCCTTTTTAAATTCTTTGTACTCAGTTGTTTGTTTGGTCTTTATTTGTTTATTAGCGTCCTCTTCTTGTAGTTTTGCGAAGATCTCTTTAAACTCTTCCACAGAGTTCGCTTCATCCGAAGCTTGCTGCAACATGGCATCGACACGTTTTTGATATGCCTTCATCTCAATTAGCTTTTCGCCATACTCCAAACGCCGTTTCATATTTCTATCAATAAATGCTTTAACTTCTTCTGTACAAACGCCATCGCAACCTATTAACCAAAAAGGATTTTACATTTTTTAGACACTGATGGCATAGGGAAGTACTTACAATTTTCAAATGACTTCAAAAACTTTGTGTCTTCAATAAGGATTTGCTTAACTTCATCGAGACTGCTCGTGAAGTTCATTATGAAATACTACTTTAAATGCCAGAAAAGTTAAATATGAAAAACGCAAATAAATGTAAATGCAAGCAGTTTTCTAATGGAGACACTGACTTTCAGATTATCGTTCTTATTATCGGAATTTTGTGATCGATTTCTTAAACTGCATAAGGTTCGCGCGCTTTTTAAGAATTTTGTTTTTGTTACTTAAGTGGATGATTTAACTTTTTTTAAACGTTGACAAACTTATCACTTCTGGCTATTTTGTTATTAAAGCACAAGTTTCTATCGTTTATTAAATTTATGGTATCGCAATTTCGCAAAGACAATTGTTATCGAACCAATTGAGCGACAACCAGGGTCGTAATTTGTTCGTTCAGTTTGGTGAGTCATTCTATCGAACTTTTTTGGACGAAGCAGATTAAAACTCTGGTCACATTGCGTTAAAATTGTATGTCGCGTTGTTCGGCTGTTGCTCGTGTAAAATTTATTAAAAATTACACAAACGCACAAACCGCAGCCACAAACAACTTTGAATGTGAGTGCGAGCACACAAGCCAGCAACAATGGGAGCCTGTGTATGTCGCATGAATCCCGACAATGAGACAATGAGTGTCTCCTCAGCGAGTGCATCGCGTCCGGTTAGCGCAGGTGAGTTTTTGCCCCATCCACAATTAAATTCACATTTCCAAATTGTGCATCCATTATCGATATGTAATACTTTTCTTTTGTTTTTATTATTGTGCTTGTGTGTGTGTATTTATCTGTTTCTTTGTATGTATGCAAAAATAGGCATCGCTTTGGGTGGCGCTGCGCGCAAAAATCGTCCACTGTGCCATGAGACAATTAAATGGCGTTCAGATGTTCCACTAACCGAAGGACAATTGCGATCCAAGCGCGATGAGTTTTGGGACACAGCGCCAGCCTTCGATGGCCGCAAAGAGATCTGGGATGCACTACGAGCGGCTACAAACGCAGCCGAGGGTCTCGACTTTCAAATGGCCCAGGCCATTTTGGACGGCGCCAATGTTTCAGTGCCCAATGGGTAAGTTAATCAAACCATCTAGCTACCATGTTGCCCCCACCAATGCACCATGTCATATGACAGGACTTTATTGAGGCGCGCGTGTTGCAGTAAACGCTAATTACTTTTGACAAGGCGAACAAAAAAACAAAAAAAATCAATAAGATTTTGTGTGATTTTAGCTGACCATTATACCATCAATAGCATGTCCATTGTAATTCCATTGCAATTTATATGTAACATTTGTTAACGTTAACATGGTTAAGTGATCGCTCGATATGCAGCAGGGGTTTGATTTGACAGGTGTTTTTTTTTGTGCTTTAATGCAAACACTACGTATTTATCTGTAAAACACTTAAGTTTTAATCTGCCAATATCCACTGTATATATACATATATACATATGTATATACAAATCTATATAAATATTTGCTAAGGTCTGTGACACACGAGCGTTGGGAGAACTTCCAGTAAACAAAGTGCTATTGAGTATGTTATTTATAAATATTTGTTTCTTGTTTTTTTTTTAATTTAAATCAGAATTCTGAGAGTTCAAACGAGCTGAACGTCGCAAATGAAATAGAATAAACGATGTACGCTTTTTTATAAATTAGTCAACAAAACGTTTCCAATTAAGTTTTAATGATATGTGTGTGTAAACCGTAATAAGGGTATTTAAAGTGCGGCATAAACTTTAGTTAGATTAACATTTATGTGCCTATTAAAAATCGATTTTTGAATAAGGGCCAAAACAATGCAACCCACAATTGTAGCAATGTGTAATAATTTATTTAAATGCAGTGCTGACCTTTACCACAGGCAACGCCATCATACATGTTGAATGTGTTTGCAGGAAGTCCTTGCAAATGTTATTTGTATTTATCAGTTTGTTATCTTTGTGACGCAAACGTCAGAATTCATTCGTTGGCCATTGATATTATTTGACTTTGGCCAAAAACGTATCTATATTTGGGCAATTGCTGATAAGGTGTTACTAACTTGTGTGTGTGTGTGTGTGTGTGTGTGTATTCTTTTTTGTAGCTACCTCACAGAATGTTATGATGAGCTGGGCACACAATACAAAGTGCCCATTTATTGTCTATCATATCCCATAAACATTGTTAAGGAGGAGAATGGACGCGACTCGCCAGCTGAATACTCAGAGCCCGTCGATGGTGGAACTGAAATCTTTCTCAAGCTGCGCATATCATCCAGCATGACTGATGTTAAACTGCCTGTATACTCAAAGGATACGGTCGGACAGTGCAAGAAAAAGCTACAGGTGAGTCATTGTTAACATAAAAATACAATACGTACAATACGTATGTCTACGGTTTGGCTAATCAAATTCCTTATCTGTTTTTGGTAGGCTGTTGAGGGCGTCGATGCGTGTTGCCAACGTTGGTTCTACAGCGGCAAGCTGTTGGGCGATAAGGTGCCCATCGATGAGTGCAGCATACATCAAGGCTATGTGGTGCAGGTCATTATCAATACGGAGCACTATAATCATGACAATAGCACGAGTATCGTTCACGTGTCGCTTGCGAGCTAGCAATGCAGCAACTCCCAACTAGTCAACATAGTAGGCAGCAACATGTTTCGTGCACATCAGCAACTACAACAACAACGTAAAGAACAAATGGCTAGCAGCAGCAACAACAACAACAGCAGCAACGACGACAACAACATCTTGAACATAATCATAATCAGCAAAAGTAACAAAATCAATGCCGCATCTTGTGGCAACAGCACAAAGAGCTTTAATGTAAAGCACAAAACGTCACAGCACAAAAAACAACAACAGCAACAAATACAAAAACATCGACAGCTAACATATTGCATTTATCAGAAGCACTTGCACAATGCTGATTGCCTTGTTTATAATTTGTTCTTTCGGCCTTATTGTTAATGTTGTAGTTGTTGTTGTTGCTGTATTGCTATTGCAATATATCTATATATATATTTATATATATACATCTGAAATATATATATATTTATAACAACAATTCTGAGCGAAAGCAAAAATTTAAACAAAAATGCTTATAAATATAAAACAAATTAATCATATATCTATATATACATATATATACATACATATATAAATACATATATTTTTTTGATAATAATTATATATGTTAACAAAATTAAGCAGTCCCCCATTTGTATAAGCAACGATATTGAATACTTAAATATTCAAAACGAGCTCGTGATTATCACAACCTAAAATCAAATCAACAACAAATGTACATTTTTCATGAAATCAAAAAACAAAAATCTAAAAAAGCAAACTAAAACATCAAATTCCGAAGTAAAAAAAAGAGAAACAACTGCAAAGTAATTACAACAACTGTTTATTAACTAATTATAAGGCGAATATTGCAAACATTTGTATGCATTGTAAAAAAATCAAAAGCAAAACAACAAACAACTGTAGTATTTGGATGTATGATGGAACAACAAAGCAAGCAAAACAAAAATCAACATTTGCTTCAAGTGTTCAAAAATACTACAATATATACATATATATATCAACTTTTTGATACTGTCTGTACAATGATGCATAAATAAGTAAGAACGAATGCCAAGCACAAATTGAAAGTGAAACAACAAAACTAACGACAAAACAGTTACAAAACACAAACACGAAACAAATTGTTAAACATTTTTTCTTGCTCAACGTAGTTAACATACAGAATAGTAGAATGTGGTTGGATATGAAGGCGTTAATATCGGATAGAGTAAAAACCCAAGTACCTTATAAATGTATATGATTTTTGCTTATAGTTTTCTAGCCATAACAAAAAAAAAAAAAAAAAAAAAAAAACAAACAAACAAACAACAAAAATACAATCAAGTGCTTATTTATTAAAACAAACATTCTTATTTTCTATGAATTTCTTCAAACAATCAATTATTTATTGCAATATCAAAAGAGAGATAGCGATGTGGCACAAGTGACAATTACTCATAGAACAATATCGATGGCGTTGTGTGTTTTTTATTTGATTTTATTTAAGGCACCAGCAATGTCTTCAATGTCTTTTGCCTTTTCTTAACGTTAGTATTGTATTACAATTTCTATGCAAACGATTCTTTTTTTTAATTATTTATAATTGTATTATATAAATACTATAACAGAGAAAAACAAAAACCCAATAAAATTTAAATTTTGCAAAATTTGTGCAGACTCTAACCACGCGCATCCAATTTCTGCAGCAGTGTTAGAAAAGAAAATGCCGTTGTGATGGTCTGGGAGAAAGAAAAGTTTTTATGATTTGATTATGTTCACATAATTACAAACTTACCGCCCTCAAGCGATCCACGTTCAGATTGTATATCTTGCCAGCCGTCAGCTTAAATTCTCGCTTCGAATTGATCATGAATATTATATAATCATTGCGCAGCTGTTGCATATGCAAATGCCAAGGGCTACGCCACAATGCCTCGCCACAGCGTTGACTGTTCTGAAACACGACATCCGCAAAATAACAGATGATAAAGAGTTCATACAGCACCAGCAACAAATATTGACCCAAGGATACCATGCGCATAAATGAGTTAGCCGTTGTGCTCTTGGTGGATACAAAAGCCACCAGGCACATTAGAAAAGTGCACTCTGCGATCTTGAACAACCAAATGGGATTATAGAAACTTTCCATCTTATGCAGTATTGATAGTATATAACCATGATGCTGCAAACAGCGCTGAAACGAATGCTTGAAGGCTCCAGGAAAGTCCTGGCTATTGCTCGTGTTTCGTTGCTCGATTAGCTTCTCCAAAGGAGTATGTATTTCTGCTGAATAGCTCAACTGATTGACCTCAGCATCTGCCACAGATTGTGCCTCCTGAAGTTCACTGGGAGTACAAAAGAATGTTCATATGTAGTCGGACTTACATAACGAATCTCACGAGGAAAAAATATCGTGCTAAGGATAATTTGTAACATACAGTAGTTTTAAGATGTAAGCAAACCGCAACGGTTTGGAAACGAATTCGTTATATGGAAGTTCGACTGTATTGTTAAAATAAATGAATGATAAATGAAATAAATGAAAACAATACGAAAACAAATTTTGTTCTTCATTAAAAGGTTAAAGGGGTTTTTAATGTCATCATTTATGGGTAAATTAAATAATATTTTATGAGTATTTTCTAAAACCTGCACTCGAAAACTACAAAAGAATCTTGTTAAAA
This sequence comes from Scaptomyza pallida, assembly GCA_018152965.1. Lineage (NCBI taxonomy): Eukaryota > Metazoa > Arthropoda > Insecta > Diptera > Drosophilidae > Scaptomyza > Scaptomyza pallida. Next base: position 2,149,028 of record JAECXP010000227.1, on the reverse strand, counting down.
ATTGTAATCTTATGTTTTTGCAATCACTTTTTTTCCCCACTTACCTTAAGTCATCCAGATTGGCACCCATTTTTAGATAACTGGTGGCCAGTACATTTTTCAAGCTGCAAAACAAAACATCATATTGTCCAGATATGAGAATAGCCAGCACCATGTGAAAACCACTGGAAGAGGCAAATGCGGCAGCCACTTGAATCTGCCCCATGGCTTGAAGAAAGAATACTAACTGATAGACATAAGGTTGCTGAAAAAGTAAGAAAATCCATAAAAAATATGTCAAGAAAGTCATTTACTTTTGAACTCACTGTATAATCGAAGGGATACCAACATGAGAGAGGCAAACTGCGATCTCTATAAACAATTGGCAATGCCAGCCAAAATATTGTGCCCACATAGCAGCAATAGACATAGCTTTTGATCCACAGGTTTGAATATCGTAAGGAAGCCTTCATGGTAACATAGGTAAAACCCGGAGCTGAACGTATCTGATGTTTATCATTGACATATGTGATAATCTCATCCAGGAGTTGGGGTCTCATGCGTCGAAAGTATAGCTTCATTGTAATGGTCCACAGATAGATGATTGTTTGTAGCAGACAATTGACGAGAAATTCCAAATCACCTTTGCCATAATAAATGTATATGGTACTGATAAATAATGCTGCTATATGCACACACACAAACAAGGTAAACATCTCGTAAAGCCAATCGAAAACTCTTATGATGATATTCAAAAACTTTATCCTTTTTGTTAAAACCAATGGATACATTGCAGCTACTCTCATAGTTGAGAGTATAAACACAAATAGATCGCAACGTTTAAACTGCTCCTCAATGGGTTTCTTTGAGCTCGGCATGATGTTTTCTATAATACCTAATGCATCGTCAAAGTCCTTTTATAGCTCATTCTTGCATACATTTTGGGTGGGCGTTGTTTTAGTTAAATTTTAAAATATATAAAGCGCATGAAAAACTTTTAAATTGTTAGCTTGTGTCGAAAAGTTTCCATTGGAATTTATTATTATATTAATTTATAATAAGAAAATTGGCAGCCAATCAAACTATTGATAAAGTAATTTGCCCATGTCATAAATTAAACGTTTAGCTTAAACACAGTTATCGAAAGTATTTATATTTTGTTAAATACCCCTTGAAATGTTAAGTTTAAATAGCATCAGTTTTATGCTACAAAAAGAATAAATAACTTTTTAAACTAAAAATCTTAGTCTTAAGGCTTTAAAATATTTATTAATTTTTTTGGTTTTTATACTTTGATTTACTTAATCAATTATTGGCGGCATGGTGGAAATATTTGGCAACAAAGCCTTGCAATCGTTAGTTAATGTGTGTTAATGTGTTAGTGCCGTTTGAAAGTAGCATTAACGCTGTAAAGTTATAAAGTAAGAAGTTAGCAAGAGTGTTGTGCTTGTGATAAGTGACTTGCTTATACCCTGTTTTAAGACTTGCAGCCGAGAAACAAGCTTATGTACTTTTTAACCGACTTCAAAAAAGAAGGAGGTTATCAATTCGTCTGTATTTTTTTTTTTTTTTTGGCGTTGTTACCTCAGAACTTGCGACTGGGTGAACCGATTTTGATAATTTTTTTTGTATTTGAAAACTGGTGCTTTCAGTGTGGTCCCATTTTTTTTGGTCCAGTTCTGGCAATGGCTTCATTAAGAAAACTGCATATCTCTTAAATTTGCATTCTTATTCATACGTATCTCGCACGATTTTTGAGCAAGAGTCGCCAGATTAGTTGAGAAGTTAGGTGATGACGTCCCCTTAAGATCTGCATCAAAAGTTTGGACGCCACGCCCACCATTGCCACCCGTCTTTTTAAATCGAAAACAGTTATATCTTTAACAGTGTTTGAGCTTTAGTCACCAAATTTGGTAGGAAGATAGATGGTGACATCTACGAAAGATCTGCATCAACAATTTGGTTGCCACACCCACCTCTGCTGCCCACTTTTTAAAAACGAGAATTTAGTAATATTTTACAATCTTTGAGCTAGAGTCACAAAATTTGGTAGGAAGACAGCTGACGATATCATTCCAGATTTGTTGGGAAGTTGGGGGACGTCGTCACCTCTGTTGAGTTAGGCGTTTTTGCCTTCCTTTGTTTGTTTCACTTTAACGACGCTGTCTCATATGAGCAGCACGTTTAGTAGGTCTACCCATATTATCACTAAAAATTAAAAAATAAACAACAATTTTAACAAAAAGAAAACCAACTTCAAAATAACTAAAATGCCCTAAAAAGTAAAAAATAATTGGGTTTTCTTGTACAAGTAGTAAGAAATATTGGTATTTTTGGAGTCGGTGTCAGCTAAGGTATGTCGATCGATGTTCCATATTGAATGAATTAATAGATAGCCATTCTGTTGTAAGAGAAAACCCGTTGAGTAAACGACTAAAATTGAAACTTTAAAAGCGTTTTTCTCAAAACTACGTTTTGCGAAACTGTGAATTTGTGTTTGTCAGTTTTACTGAACCGTAAGTAATGGTCTTAAACAATGAATCAATGAATTAATAAATTTCTGCCGTATCGGGGGCAGCCAAGCTATAAACCTACCTTAGCTGACACCGACTCCAAAAATAACAATATTTTTTACTACTTGTACAAGAAAACCCAATTATTTTTTACTTTTTAGGGCATTTTTAGTTATTTTGAAGTTGGTTTTCTTTTTGTTAAAATTGTTGTTTATTATGTGAAAGTGTTAGAAAATAAATGTTGTAAACGGTATCATTTCTAGGAAAGTTATGGTCTGGGTTTGGATCAACTTTATTTTTCAATTATCTAATTACATATAAGAAAAACGTTAGGTATTTTCCTGAGCTAACTGTTATTTAAGATTAATAAAATAATATTTTAATTAAGCTATGAATGGTATTCACAATTGTTTTATTTATTATTTTAATACACTAAAGACCCCTATTTATATCTTTTCTTTACCTCCATAAGCTTTTAACACTTGATTCCTACTCCATTAAGGATTACAGGGTATCAGTAACGACTTTTATAGCTTATAAACTTAAAATGAACAATGTGTTCATGCGACTTAAGTTTCAAACAATAGGACCAATATGTCAGAAGTGCAGTTGTTGAGTTAATTGGTAGCAATAAAAAATGAAGCTAAGGCGGCAGGGAGGTGGAGCATGCCAGGGCCAATGGATAGAAGCAGTAAAATGCGACAAGTTTCCGCTGACAATGTATGCATGTTGCACAAAGTAGAAAACAACAACGAGAACATCAAGCGGAATGCGAGAAATACGAACGGAAATGCGAGAACAGAAGGATTAAACAATAGAGTGAAAAGTTGAAAAGTGAAAAGAAAAAAAAATGAGAAAACTTAACAATTGAGAATCATCATCCAACATTCAATTGCCATTTGCCATTTGCAAGCCATCATTTAAACGACGGCCATTAGCAATGGCAATCGCAATGGCAATGGCGAGGATTAATATAAAAGAAGAATTGCGTTCCTTTTTATAATATTCTCTTTTATTGATTTTGTAAATTTATTGCAATGAGATACATACAGGTAGAGTTGACAATAGGAAATGAAGCGTAAAGCGAACAATATGATTGGTTAATATATGTAAGTATGAGCATAAAAAATATACACAAATAAAGGCATGCGAATGGAATCTCAATCGATGTTCAGTTGACGGAATGTGCCCTCCATGCCAAATAGATCATCGCAGGTCTTTGGTGCGCCCGGACGCAAAGATTCATTGGCCTTCTTGTCCTCCTGCTCCTTGAACCAGGCAGTATTGTCGACCAGTTTCTGTTTCCACCACTGATTCAGCTCGACAATGGCTCCGGCCTTGCCGCCATACTCATTGGGCAGCAGATCACGTGGCACCACCTTATAGAGACTCTCCACATCGTTGTGGAACGTAATACGACTGCGGATCTTCTCCTTGACGAACGGCTTCACAAAGTTGAAAATGGTATCCACCAATGGTGAAATATTAAACACATGCACCTCCTTCACCTTGACAGGATACGCTTCCTGCACGGCAATGAGGAATTTCTTCACCACCGTGGGCGAGAATTTGGCAAAATGTGATGCACTGGCCACAGCTGCATCCAATATAAAGATGTCTCCAGCAATGCCAACAGATTCCTCGGCCAGACGTACATCACCAATCATCAGGGCCACCTTCATTGCATCCAAAATATGATGCGGCTGGAAATCACAATCGATGCCACGTATAAATGTAATCCGACGTCCATTTGGCGTTATTCCCGGCAGTGTGGGACAGTGACTGAAACATATATGTTAAGTCCAGGATCTGTTACTTTTCATCTCGATTAAACTTACACATAATCCAAGACAATGTTCAACTCTTCGCGATTGATGTCGCGATTGGAAAAGAATTCCGGCACTGCATTCCTCATCGTATAGTACATGTCCAGCTTCTTCTTGACCTTCTCCAGACTGAACTTGCAGCCGCGCAAGAAAGTCGTTAGACGCATATCATCCATGTCCTTGGGCAGATGTGGTTGCGTCTCCAGCCACTCGCGTATCAACTTAATGTCACGCTCAATATCTGCTGGATCCTCCGGTTCGCGCAGCTCCTCGCGTATGCTAACGCGCTGCGCCGGTGTGGGATGTAGCATCATCATCTAATATTTTTTTTCGGAGAAAACAATAAAGAATTTATAATATTAGTTAATTTTCAAACTGTGAGAGAGAAAAAACATTTTTTAAACGAAATTAATGGCCATAAATAATTTGTAAAAGGTAGTATAATTTTTGGGGAAACTGAAAGGTTTCAAATTCGGGAATTCAATCTCATAAGGTTAAGCTAATATATTCGATTTTAAAATTATTTTTAACAATTTTAGATTAAGCAAATATTAAAAAAAATTTTTTAGAGTACTTTTGGCACAAAAATATATCTTTTATCAAGAGAGATTTGAATTTTTATTGATTGAAAATCATATGACTCAACAAATTTCAAATAAATAAAAAAATTAATCAAAAATAAATAATCAAACATTTTTCCGAAATAAATCGTTAGATTTACCTTCAAACAAAAATAATCAAACGACCAATGACTACAATTATTAATTATTATTAAACAGGTATGCCTCAAAATAAATTATTTATTTCAGTTCCACTTTTTCTAAAATTCGACCCCATTGCAGCTATCTATTACTTGGTCAATCATTATTATATGACGTGCTATCTTTTATATCTTTTAATAATAATATGTTTTTCTTTTCTTTGTACATTTTAATTGGTCTACTTTGAAATCTCCACTTAATGTCACAGGCGACTGCGCCGTTTCATTAACATGGCCAGACCTCTTAAGCGAATACAAACATATATGAGCATATATATTGTCTAAATGTTGCAGTACTTATTAGTGACGGAGACAGAGACAGAGACAGTGAGTAGTGTCACGCCCATTTGCGTAAGAGTATATTCAGTGGAGCCCAAATCAACTGCGAAGCGACCTTAAATATTGTGCACAACAAAACAAAAAAAAAAGTGTTCATGGTTCACGTTTATACAGAAATTTCAGTTGACTTTTTGATGTACTATCAGCAAACGATTGCAGCAACAATAATACAATACTATATATATGACTCCATAAAAGTAAGTGCAAAATAGCAGACACACTTTTACTGGCAACAGACACAAGACACACACAAAATATAATAGCTGCTCTTATGCAAATTTAAAATGCGAGAAGCAACAGCTACAAACTCAACTCAATAGCAACAACAGTTGCGAACGTAAATGAGCCGGGAAAGCTTTTGGCTCAGACACTAGCATTTAAATGTTTCTTTTGTAATTTGCCTTTGGTCTTGACCTCCCAACGATTTTATTTTTATTTCTTTATCTAGTTTCTTGCTTTCGTTTTTTTTTACGATTCTCTTTGCTTTTTGCTGTTGCTTTGGCAATGCGTAATGTGTTAATATTGTACCATTGACTTTACTTTAAATCCCATCGACTGTGTGTTGTCTATTAAGTAAATGTTTATAATGACATCGAGTGGTATTTTGTAACAATGAGATTTTTTTAAGAAACTAGACTTGCTTTGTGGCTTAATCACAATTTGGCGATGGGAATTTATTATAAATAAAATTTGGCAAAAGGAAATTAAAAAAAAGCTTTACTTTGTGATAGAAGTCTTCTAATATTACAAAAAAAAAGTATTTAAATTAAAGTCAATTCTAAAACTTAATCATAAAAATCACAATACTTGAAATAATTTGTTAAAATTTTTTAAGTCTTGAAATAATTTTTTTACATGGAATATATATTTATTATTTTTCGTATATAATATTTTGTTCGCATTCAACAACAATATTGCCAAGTTTGATAAAGAATTGTAATGTCTTTTTGAATCCGGTATACCACTCTTCAAGCTTACAACAACCCAAATGAACTTGCAACACAATTGATACCATGTGGCAATAGTCGAAAACAAAATAAAAAAAAACATGCCAAGCCTCATTTAGGCCAAACGGCAAGAAAATCGAATGTGGTGGCATGGCTGCAATTTCGGTTTGAAAAGAATGCCAAAAAACTTAAGCAAAGCCACACAGCGTGATAAGTACTACCACATACATGATACATACAATATGTACTCGCAACCTGCCAAAAGCAATCGAACGTGCAACAACAACAACAATTACTACCGGTTGCACATTCGATTAATGTGGACTGTGGATGGTTTTGGCATGCAGCAATAGTGCTGGATCTGGTTGTGGATGTGGTAGTGGCTTTGGCCACCATGTGGCAACTAAGCTCACATTGCACTATGTGGCTTACTTGTTGTTGTTGCTGTTGTTGTTTCGCTTGTTAATGGCCATTGCGTTTGTTGCAACAACTTCAAATATTGCGAAAATCTTCGCAAAATAACCAAAATGCAAGGCGTTTAAAATAGAAACGGGTTTATTGCCTAGCTTTAGGTCTCTCTATCTCTCTCTCTCTTTCTCTCTCTTCCTCTAGTTCTTCTCCCTCTCTATGTTCATATATGTCATTTTGGTTATTACTTTAATGTTGTTTGTGTTTGTTTTGTAATTGTGTTTGGTGGTCTTTAAGCACATTTTGTTGTGGCCAAAGCTTTTCCACTTACGGCATATGAGGAAATTCTCAGCACAAAATGTGTCAAGTTTTTTGAGTGTTATTGTTGTTGTACGAGAGTGTTACGATATTTTTTATATGATTTTTAATTTCTTTGATTGCTGAATTCCTTTCTTCACGTAATTGGCATGCATAAAGTTGGCTTTCAATTGAAATTCATGCAGCCTTTTGTATGTTTTTTGGATTTATTGTTGTCCAAATGATTCTTTGGCATCATGAACTTTGATTTATACGCATTTTGTTCATATTTACAATTGTTCTGCACAATTTGAACTGCACATAATTTGCACACACATATTTTTTGATTATTGTTTTTTTGCACTCATTTAAATTCCAAGCTGCATACAGTTTGTATTTGTGTGCCTGACAAAGCCTTATAAAAAGCAAAGATTTATTTCCAAAACTAAATTTTCTTCGTAACCGGCTCTCTTTGTAAATATTTGCCTGATTTTGTTTGACAGCTCACCTTGATTGTTGGTTAGTGAATTGGTTAGTCAGTTGTTAATCCTTTTTTGGTATCTTTGGAGTATCCAATGGGCTGGGCACAGGAACGGAATGGAATGGAGACACAGACACAAAATAAACTCAACCGAATCGCTGAAGACGGTATCTAAATCTGAACGTCTCGAAACAAGTTACGCCGCCATATAAATACTCCAACGAACTACTGAGCTTAGCCGACGAACGATCCAGCAAAACGAAGCAGCTGACGAACAGCAACGAACAACAATTGCAATACTAACGACGAACAACAACAACAACAACTATGAAAAAAACCGAAAGCCGTTAAACAGATCATGCCACAAAAATCGGTCAAAGAGAAAAATCTGCACGAACGATTGTCTACGTCTGCGTAAGTTTTTCCAAGGCGCGAAGAGGTGGAGAAGATAAATGTGTGTGTGTGTGTGTGTGTGATTCGTTTGTCATTTTGCGCAAGAGAAGTTCAATGAGCGCACAGAGACGGCCACAGACCTGCTCCACGCTCCACTGCCGGCAATTCAGGTGGCAATCTACAACGGTCAGTTCCAAAAATACAAAAAAAAAAAAATTAACATGAAATCGAAACTTGTGTCAGCTGCTTAGTCAAGTTTCAAACCTGAACTCTGAACAAGTTTGCGCCTTAAGTCTTTGGTTTTTCAGTTCTTATTGCTGCCATGCCTTGTTTAAATTATTTTCTTAAGCTCCATCGTATTTAGACAAATGGACTAAGCGTTGTTATTTATTTTGAAAAATTATTCCGCAAATTGGTAAATCTAATCGTAATGTCTTAGCGTGCACATTTGTTTGGATTTTACCAACTCGAAATCACTTTTGCTATAATTATTGCACTTTTTCTGTTGTTTTCCTATATTTTTGTTCGTTTTCGACATTTTTCAATTAAGCAATTTGGTATTGCAATCCGTAATATTGACTACCGTTTATACACTACATGGAGAGTCGTTGAACTTGTGTCAGTGCCAGTAGCATTTCCTTATTGTTATTTAAATTCAACAACAAAAACAACAAAAAACCAATGCAAGAAAAATAGTTTTTCACAGCGACCATAAGTTTTCCTTGGATTACGATTATGATTCATTTTTTTTTTTTTTCTTTTGTTATGATTGTTCCACTTACTGACTATCAACAGTTATTAACACCGTTCAATGGGCTTTTGCCTAAGGGCCAACTAAAACTTATTTAAACGTTGTGCATTAACGATTTCAGTTTTATTAGACCTTAAACTGCACATTTTTTTTAATTTGATAGCAATGAAAAATGTTCAAGAGAATAAAATGGAAAGTAGGTTTGGACACGAATATAAAATGTGGATAAGCTTCAAAGTGTTTCAAGTAACATATACATTTTTGTTTAAGAAAATATAAATTTGTATGCTGTTAAATGGAATAATATTAGTTTTCTATTTATTTTAAATGTTTTTAAAATCTTGTATTTATTAATTTATTTAATTGTTAAAGAGAATTAATTCTAAGTAACAATTTGTTATAAAGCCAGAGCAGCAAAGGCCTTCAGGCAGAAAATCTTGTAAAACACTGTCGAAGTTCCATAAAAACCACTTTGTTAAAGAAAATTATAGAATTGGGGGGTTTTGTAGGAATTTGTTAAATGGAAGTTTGAGTGTTTGCGGAAATACAGAGCCCATGCCTGCAAGATAGTCTTTTTATTATTTATAGTAATTATAAAGATACATTTATTGTTCTTAAGCAACCCTTAATACAATTTTATTAAAGATGTATGTACGAAAAATATTTATGAAAAACATTTTAAACTTCGAAAAAAATTTAAAAAAAAAGCTAACAAGCTTACAAAATAATTTTATTTGAAAATTTTAAAATGAATGTAAAGAAATAAAAAATACTAACAGCTGAAAAAAAATATATTTTCATATTCGGCCCCCAAAGTTGTTAGCAGTTTAAAAACCACAAAAGCCGTAAAAAAACTTTTGAACCTAAATATTTATTATATTAAACTAAATATATTCTTTTTTTATGTTAAGGATAATAAAAAAAATTTTAAAATATTTAAGACAAGTCAAAACTATAACTTTCGCTGAATAATTACATAAGACAATAGTATTAAAATCTTAAAGCCAAAAAGACATTTAAACAACAGTTTTAGCAATTAATGACGGTTTTTGCAATTCAAGCATTTAGCTAAAAGTATTAAAATAACAACTCGCAGATATTCTGCAAAATAAACTTTAAAACAATGACAAATCGAGTTAACAGACAAAAAAGAAACAGAAAAAAAACTCGCATAAATAAGAAATTAAGACAAAAATGCTGTTCGCCCCTGTTACAATTATACTACCTCCCCGATTCTACGGTCTTTAGCAACAACAATGATAATAGAGAAGAAAACTAATTAAACAGTAGACTAATAAATTAAGCAGCAGCTACCCATTGCTGTTGTTGCTGCATCGCGAGCTTGCTCAAGTCAAGAAACTTTCATTGCCAGACGAAAGTCTGTGCCATAAAGAAATTAAGCAGCAAACCGCTGCTTGTTGTGAAAGAGGCAGATGCAAAGGAGGAAGTAGTTTGTACAACATACGAGAAGTGTGTTGTACCACTATAAAGTAGGAAAATAACACAGAAAGAAAGAAAGAAAGAATGAAGTAAGAAGAAGGTAACGTGTTGTTGCAACAAGCAAACAACCTATACTCATACATACATATTTCGTGTGTGTTTCCTGGCGCACAGTTTTAGTGTCAGGCACATGAAAGCTGTTAGAAGATATAAAATTCCAGACGGAGCTCTAAAGACGATATATGTACGATGTGTATTCACAAGCAAGCTTACAACCGTGGCCGCATTTAAGCCAAGTGTGAGTTGTGTAGCGTTTTTTTTTTTTTTTTTTTGTTCAGTTCAGCTCGGTTCAGTTCAGTTGCAGTTGAAACTAAAAATTGGGCAATGCGAGAAATCATAAACATAAAGCGCGCTTTCAAAATGTCTTACTGTCTATGTATGAGTCGTTTGTATATATACTATGTATATATGATTTGAAATTACATTTTTCGCCACTTTTCGTTTTTAAACACACACACACACTACTTTTAATTGCCAACTTCAATTGTTGTTGCATTAACTTAGCTTAGCTAACAGTTTTTAATGCGTCTGCCAAAAAAAAAAAAAAATAACTGAAGAAATAAAAATGGCCAAAAAAATAAAACAAAAATCGGCAGACTAGAAATCACCATTAATAATTTACATTCAATTAAGCGAGTTTTGCTCATCTCTCCGGCGAAAGAAGAAATTGTTGGCATGCAACGAGGCATGCAATCCTCGAGTGCCTCAATATTTGCACGTTTGGACGTTTGGGTGGTGGGCGAGTCTTTTTTTCGGGGAATGTCCAGCTAATGTACATGTCGTGATCATCAGAGGAGCGTGCAGCAAAAAAAAAAATTATAAAACATTTTAAATATTTAACACTCACTAATTGCTAAAAAAAAGGAAATAAAAATGGGAATGTCGTCAAACAACTTAAATAAACTAAAACACTTTTGCTGTTTTATGACTTCTATTTTTTGAAGGGCTGGACAAAAGACAAAAACCTTGTGTGTTGATTGTGTATGAGCTTAATCATCATAAGTAATTAAATTTGGCGTTTAATGTATTCTCAACCTATTTGAATTGTATAAAAAGATACAGGCAGCTGAAATTATGCTTAATTTATTTTCCGTCATGATTCTATGACCAAATCATAGACAAACATACATAGAACAAGATATGAAATAAGATCACTTTTACTATTTTAAATGTTTTGCTTTGTTATTGACATTTAAAACTGATAAGACATTTTTATTTTAATAGATTTTCTTTAAATGTGCAGAAAATGTAACCCTCCATCTACCACATGAGTCCTTTTGACTTTTCTAATCAAAACTATATAACATATTTTTACTTAAGCTTCGTGCTAAAAGTTTTTCTGTTCTTTTCCTGTTTAGCAACAAAGATAATATAACGAAAATTTTAGAATTTTAATATTATAATATTTACAATATATGTATGTACAATAATTTTCTTAATTTACAATGGGAAGGACATTTAAACAGTCAATTAAAACCTGTTATGAACGAAGGGTTAAAGCTTTAAGAAAACGTTTTGTCATAGTGTCATTGGAACATGACTTTTCACTGTTGACAGATGGGTTTTAATTTCTTACTTCTTTTTATTCAACTAAATTTCCAATTATGTATGACTTTACTGAAAGCTTATGCCATACATATACACAAATACTCACCTGCACACCCCAACTTCTCTCGCATCACTTAATTTTGGCAATATTTTTTAAAGCACTTGCAATAAACTTGTTTTGGGTAAAAACATATATTTTCTTTTTGCAGCTATAATAAAAGTTTGCGCTACACATTTATTAGTTGCTGTTGTTGCTTGTGTCTTGAGTTAACAATCAAAGCATTACAACTGAAAAAAGGGTGAACAAATCAATAAACAATCTATATATTGTATGTATGTGTGTGTGTGTGTGCTTGTAAACTAGTTGTTTGCCATATTGGTATATATGATAATAATTAAATATTTGTAAAACAATTTGTTCTTGGGTCGTTTTCACACAAAATATATTGAGGAGATGCTGTGACTCTGCTGCCTCTGTGGCTAACATCATAAAGCATAAACTTTGACACAATTTGTTGTTGTTGTTGTTGGTAGGGTACGGACAACAAGCAATATAATTTATCAACTTTGTTGTTGCGGCTGCTGCTATAGTTGTTGCTCTTGTTATATTTTGCTCACTTGAGCTGCACCAGCACCATGAAATAGGTGACAACAGCACCGAGCACCTAGAAAAAGTTTCAAATTGTAAATTGTTAGAGCGAAGGATGCGAAGGGGTGAAGAGTGAAGGGGGAAAGGGGAAAGACGAAAGAAGGCTTACCGAGGCAAACAAATCCAGCGAAACAGTAAAGAATTTAGCACCCGATATACTCATTGCCTTTTGACATTGCTGGCAGACGATCTGCACAAAAGTTTTAGCCTCCTCCGAGCCATCGTACCAGTGACAGGAGTACGCAGCCTCCATGACAGATGAGCTCTGTACGTGTGTGTGTGTGAAAAAGTTTTGTTGCAAGTTAGATGTTGCACGTTGCTTTCAAGTTGTTCACTGAACACTCACCTCCTCAATCAGACGATTGCCAAAAATACAAAAGTGAAAGACCTGCGCCAAAGCATATCCCAAATATCCAATCACCGTAAATGCATACACATTAACGCCATTGATTTTGGTTGCCTGATAGGCCAGCAGTGTCAGCATTATGGTCGAAACAAGCATATGCAACAGTAAAGCAGCACCATACGTATCTCCAATGGCAGCTACCAACCTACATAGAGAGAGTGTAAGAGAGAGCTCGATAATTGTATTAAAAATTTATCAAGTTAGTGGCATGTGCATTAGACTTATAACAAAATTATAGTTAACGTTGACTTAAGCAGTATTTAGACCAAAATTAAAACAGACATATTATTATGATGTTAGTATAATGTGCATTAGAGCTTTTTTATGTGGGCTTATACAAAATTGAGTAAAAAAATTAAGCAGACGAATAGATATTTAAATTCGAATTTATATAATCATGGCAAATGCGTTGATTTATTATATGGTAGTCGTATATATCCCAATGTTGGTTCCATCCTAAAACTGTTCTGTATAACGAATTTCCCCTACATCGAAGTTTTTTTTATGTATCCTTGTTCTTATCATTATTATGTAAATATTTTGTATTGAAAGTTTGCGTGAACATAATATATATTCACGATTTCTTTTTTATTAAGCTTTAATATTATTCTTTTTACTTTCAATATCGACCAAAGGCTCTTTTAAAGAAAACATTTAAGATAATGTATACGGTAAGATTTTGTGAAAAACATGAATTCCTACATTGGATGAACCTTTAATATAAAAGTACATTTATTTAATTTTTATTTTGTTCATATTCTAAAATATATTATTCTATATATAATTATATAAAAAATGTTAAAGTTTTAAAAAGAACATTTTTAATGCATAAGAAATCTTTTTAGTACTTTTTGATTCCACAAAAAAATCCTCTTGTTCGACATATAAATTCAAATAAAACATTAAAACAGTGTTAAGTGCGATAACCATTTAAATATTTTAAATTTGATTAGATTTTCTATACTTCTATAACTTGTAATTGAAATACACCTAATAAATGCATTAAAATACTTCTTAAATATTTGTCACTAGTGTTTTAAGGGAGGGATTAAAATGAAATGACTTTCGATTTATTTTAAATTCGTAATCTAGGCGATATTTAATGCTTAACCATAGTCCCATAAGCCATAAACATGCTATCAATTCAATATATATGTGTGTACGTATTGTGTGTTTGTATGCCTATAAGCAGGACACTCAATCTTGCTCAACTGGTTGTATGATATGCTTGTATTGGATTTGAGCGCGTGTATGTGTGTGTGTGTGTGTGTGTGTGCACAATTTGGCCGTACATTGTGTTGTTTGTGTGGGCGGGAATGACTTTTGGGGCCATTTGGGGAATTTGGACTTACCGGACAACGTGCTTGTGCCGCTCCACCCAATACTTGATGGCGCTGCGTACCATCATTTCCTGTTTTTTGCTGAGCCCATTGGGATTGGGGGCCATGCCATTGCCATTGACGCCAGCATTGAATGACTGCAACGTGGATGGTGCACGAAACTGTGCGCCCCAATCTGCTTTAGTGCTATAGATGCCCGACATATCCATGTCCATTTCCTTCTCTGAAATTTAATTGTAGCTAGGCATGCAATCAGTCCACATTAAGCACAAAGACAACAACAACAAAATACGCACCCTCATTGTGTATCAGCTCGGACTTGGAATTGGCGGAGAGTGAACGAAACAATGCCGCCGAATTGGGTCTGTAGGTGTCCAGCGATGCAGATAGCTCCATTAGCGGTTTCATGATGCCCTTCAGATGCTGCAGCTGTTCGCAAGCGAATATCAGCCAGGAGCAGAACATCACATCACACAAATTCGAATGCACCATGGAGAACAGTACGTAGTAAACCTGTAGCACAAAGCTTATCATGTAGAACATGCCATGACTGGCATCCCACGGATAGAAGGCTTTAATCGGCAGTCGTGGTATCTCGACGGTGATTGAAGAGTTCGTTTCCTTATCCATGGCAAACTTGACACTTTCGCCAAAGAACGTTATGGTTGTCCAGGCGGTGGCCGAGGCAAATGTTGTCAACATGACCAGAAAGAAGAGTTTGCGCATTTTGGCCAAGGCTATTGAGTGATATCTAGCATCCGATTCAGCAAATAATGGATGTGAATTAGCCTGGTTCCAGATGTTTAAAGTTCTAACCCAGCAAAGATTAATTAGTGCTGCACTTTTTGCCCCTCTCACGCTCTTTCCATCTTACCTGTAAAAGTTCTTCTGATTGATGGCCAAGTAGACGAACTTCACAATGCAATGCGTAAAGAACAATGTGGTTATTGTGTTGCCCGACAGCTCATTCACCTCCTCGGCATTCAAAGCCAAGTTCACCAGAATGAAACAAATGTGCATCACAAGTATAACCAAATGCACCGACGAGTAGATGCGCTTCATGAACAAGCTGCCACCTGTGAAGTTATGCATGAATAGTCCAGAGTACCGCATTGCCCGTATGTTGGGCATCAAATCGGCCACAAGGCCGGTATACTTGCTAGGCTGCATTGATGTCGTCATCATCCAATTTCGCAATATCCGTAAAGAAATTTAAGAATTTCCTCTGAATAACCTGAATTTGTTTTTTTAACGAAAGATGTTTTTCCATGTTACAAAATTTTGTTTACAATATATTCACATTAAAAATACATGCTGAAGTCGGAAAATATATATAAAAAACTTCGCTCAAGTTCTTATAGCACATATTTGTAAACATTGTACGATTTTTTTTAAATAACAAAAAATCTAAAGTTCATATCTATAGCTTTAACACGTCACTGAGTTTTTAAGTTCTTAAGTTCTTATGTGCAATGAATAATTTTTAATAAATATTATAATTTAATGAAATGATTAAATGGTAATTTAGCTGGAAAATTAAAAAAAGCGAAAGATACTTTACCAAAAATATAAAGAATTTGCCTTTTCTAACCAATACAATTTTGATTGAGGAGATTTTTAGTTTCCAAGTTCAAATTATGCATTTAAGTTAAGTTTTTATATTTTTATATGACAAAAAATTGGTTAAACAATTTCGGAATGTATCGTTATATGTAGCTAGCATTAAAAAAAAATCTACCGCAAGAGTTCAGTTTTGGCTTTTGCTTTTTTTTTTGCTTTTCGTTTTTAAAATGAAATCATGGTAAGAAAAAAAATGATGTGATGTGTATTTAGCCTGGACTTTTTGTGATTGAAAATATGTATTATTAATCCTCTGTACTTTTCGAAAACAAACTTAAAACAAGTTTTATTGCACTCAAAAACACATTTATGTAACTTTTTTGATTCAAAATTAGTATATTGTTTTTCTTTTTAAGTATTTTCTTTTAGTATTTAAATCACTTTTTAACAGTTTTTATATTTATTTTGCACTTCTTTAAAACGTTCATGGGTAATTTTAAGCTCTTTTATAAACACAATTTTATAAGACTTTCAAACTTTCAATGTTGTTTGAATTTGTAGGAACCGCAACTTAATCCCAAGAACTTTTAAGCCAGTTAACTTGCCTCTTTCGAGTCTTCGTTGTTAATGAAAATTGAAATCTCAAAGCGGCTGTTATTACCCACTTATTGAGCTGTACACACTATATACTTATCTACCTACCAACATATGTGACGAAGCCGAGTACACATGAATCCCAGGACCTGCTTGGGAAGACAAAATTCACACGCAACGCCCACATACAAAATACCGCATTTTCAGGGGCTTAAAGTACATAAGGCAAGGACACGTCTGGTCTATGCCATGGATTGAAAAGTGAATTCATTGGTCAGTTCCCGCTTTGTCCCTGACACTTTCATCGTCCGTGTTCGTGTATGTTCCATGTTAATGAAAATCTATGGCCTATAGCCTCCTCAATACACACACACTGTATACTTATCCGTTTACAAATTCAGCTTTTCAGTCAGATACACATATATAATTTGAAATGTTTGTGCGCAGACTGTGATATTCCCACAATTAAATGGTATGCCTCGAACTTGCTCAACGCCGGGAGCCACCCGATCCCGACCTGATATACACACATGTGGCGTATACGCAACGCGCAATTGTGAATGTGTGCCAATACGTTGTTATTGGCTCAATTTGTTGTCGCTTGCCCAAAGCATCTGCCACATACTCATATTTTAAAATCATTGATTATTTTCGAATGGCAGCGCGTGTGAATGGGATTTTGTGCCCCAATATGGACACATTATTTACCTAGATATTGATATGTACCTAATATAGAATAAATATGTCAAATATGCGACTTATTGGTTTGTTCTAGACTTGAGTTTAAAGGAACGCAATTATTGATAATTTACAAAAAAAATTCAATATTTTAATGGTGAAATTTGAAAGGTTCGTTTAATACTTTAATTTATTTTTTCCCTATATGCATTTCACTTTTCTTTCTAATCTTAAACAAACTTAAAGTTGATTATGACCTCGTTTAAAATATGGATGTATTGAATATAAATTGGAAATACTTTTTTTTATATAAGTTTAGGTAAGTTTTTAAAATTTCTTATATCCGTTTGTTTTAGTTTATTAAGATTAATATTTAATAAATTATATTACTAGGAAAAAATTAGTTTTCAAAAGGTTATTTTAAAACTATGTGATATAAAATTGTTTTTAACTAAATATTTTATAAAGCAGAATTACTTACTTACTTACTTGGTTTGTGAAAAAAGAGAAAAAACTTTTGCGAAGCTTATGATTTAAATATATGAGGGGCAAATAAATTCTTGTAAGTTGTCACAAGTCGTTTTTTCAGGCATAACCTATAAAACTTATAGTTTAATCACATGCAATCTCACACTAGGAAGAAATTAAACTGCCTAAGCTTAAGGACTCAAAACAATGTCAAGGCAAAAATACTCAAACTCAACTCTATTTCCAGGTTTTTAATTACATTTACATACTGAAAAATGTCGTCAGCAGAGTTATGACCATATAGTTAAATAAAACATTTTAAACTACATTTACCATTACTAGTTTGAAATAAAGTAAGTCAAGCTCAACTTTTTATTGTCTGCATTGTTTGAGTGGTTTGGCAATTTCATTAAGTGATAAGCTGCAATATTCTTAATAACATTTAATAACTTAAGAGTGCCAAAACCTCAGTACATCAGTAAATATTTTAAGAGCTTTTAGTTTCTTTTAGACAACTTTAATTGCATTTAATTTTTCTGATTCTGACTTCAGCTTAGTTTAAAATAAATTCACCTATGTGGTTGCCCTTTGCAAGTTGTCCACAGAACTCAATTACAATTAAAAGTACAACAATTAAGTTGTGTGCATGTATTTATATAATTAAATTGCGTGCTCCTAGTTGCGTGTACTTCGCCATGTTCATTTTCCTACAAATCTATACTCATTTATTATTAACATACAGCTATTTAACACATGGATACGTTTCTAGAGTTTATGCAGTCTGGCTTTTTCAGTGGGTTAGCTGGCTTAAAGGCTTTTTAAAGCGTTTTATTAAATGAGACAGCCCCATGACCAAATTAGTTAAAGTCAATTCAATTTATGCAAATTAATAAATAGCACTACATTTGTGGGTTTGCACACGTATGTACATATATAAATAGGTATTTGCTTTTACTATTTCCATTCAAATTTTGACAATTGACATGCGTAATCTTTGAATAACGTGTACATTTACCTAATTAAAATGCATTTGCATCACAAAATATATAAGTATTATTATAAACATGTATTTTTTTTTTGTTAATGCAAAAATAATTATATTTCATGCTAATCAGTAAACGCAAATTCCAAATATAATTTTAGTATTTCATTAGATGATTTACTCACCATATTGGTGTTGCATTAAGCTTTAAAAGTTATGCAACACATAAAAAAATATTCTTGGTAAGAAACCGATTTAAAATAAATATAGAACACCGAGTATTGTTTACTAAAATACACTTTATTATTCAAAATATCTAGAAATAACTAATATACATAAATTTATAAATATACGCACATTCAAATACATAATCATGAATAACACTTTTTCTTGCCCCTTGATGTAGGCAACACATTTTTCAACCGCATTCAACTCAACATAAATTTTGATGAGAGTTTCTATGAAATATTTTATAAGTGGGCTGAAAAAGGGCCATCAGCAATAACAATTGCCAGCACGTGACAACCAAGCTCTCAAAGCAAATACTCAACGAATATCCCAATTCACAATTATTTGCATAACTCATCAAAAACCCACTTACGAAAATCAATGCGACAAACAAGCAGCATACATGTGTATGTATGTATATGTGTGTGTGTTTGCCTGTTTGTCCAGTGAATTAAGGTCCTTATGAAAAAATTATAAATCAATAACAGAAAATCTATTTTAATGATAAAAAAAATAAGACGAAACAGCTATGGCCACTTTTATGGCGCCACATTGTGCTATGTATGTGTGTGTTTGTATGTGTGTTACCACAAGAAATCAGAATTTATGTGCAAAATGCTTCTAAGCTGGTGCCTCCTTCAGCAAACGGGGCTCAAACCAATAACAAACTGATTGAAAATACATGTTAGAGTTTATCTGTCTGTCCGTTTGTCTGTCCGATTGTCTGTGCGTGTTTGTTTGTGGGAGACGCCAAAGAAATGTTGACATTGTCATAAGAAATGTGCAAAACAGATGAGAAATAACCCAAACACGAACAACAACAACGTACAACAAACAACAAACGACAACTGAATTGGCATAAAAAGCGCAAAAATTTATGATTATTATTTATTTCGTAGTGCTGCAAAAGATTTCTAAAAATATATATATAAACACCAAAAGAATGGGAGATCATAAATCCTAGCTGCTGTTGTTGAGTAGCGTATGCCTGTGTGTGTGATGTGCCTTTTGTTGTCGGTGACAGTTAGACCGAAAGACCGGAAGTGAAGGGACTTCGCTGCTTCGTGGCTCCACGCCGAGACAGTGTCAAAAGTTTAACATTAGATTTATATGGCATTTGTTATTGGTGTTGTTTTTGCTGTTGTTGTTGCTGTTATTGTTATTGTTATTGCAACGTCAAGGCATTCACTGTCCATAGCATAAATCTTAGCCAGTGTTGGATATTGTGTGGGTGTGTAACCAGGTCAATGCTTTTACCAAATGCTTGTCCATCTTCCAACACACACACACACACATACAAAAATACGTCGAAATAAAGAAAGAAATTGTCGCTGCTACTTTGCCAACCACCCCCCCAATTGTCCGCCTACTACTTGTCAACATATGCATTGTGTCTCTTTTCTTCTACTTTGTATACGTGAGTGTGAGTGTGTGTGCGTGTGTGTGTGCGTGTTTGCCGCCTGCCCACAAAGTTGTCAGCGCGCAAACTAAACGGGTTTTGGTCCTGCGGTTACCTATATAAGTAGATTAAGGGCACGGGCAGACGATAGTTATTATTGTTGTTGTTGTTGTTTTCGCCAGTTTTGTAGATTCGAAGTTGTTCAACTGTTTAAATGCGCATGTCCCTTAACCAAAATGGGAGAGAATGCCAGACCAAAATATACAGAGAGCGTCTGAGAGTGAGAGAGAGATAAATATAAGAGCGAATTTAGAAGAGTAAAAGATTTAAATGCTGCCAGATGAGTTGAATATTATATAAGTCTAGCGCAAACGCAAGACATAAATCAAGGGATTTGCTAGAATTTAAGCAAAAAGACGTTTTTCAAATAAACAATTGTAGGGCAAACATGAAAAATAATTTTATATGGTTAGATAGTGTTAATATTTAAATTGAACTCATAAAAGTTAAGATAGTTATAGTTATTATAGTTATGAAGTACTTAAACACTGAAAGGTAATTTTTGTTCTTAATTTTCAAAAGCTTAAAAATACTTAAATTATATCTGTATTTGAACATCTAAGACTTTTGCGTTAAAATTAATTTATTTTACTCATTTTAAAAAATGTTTATTATTTTATTATCTTATCAGTAGAGCAAAGTTCTAGTATGGACCCTTAGCCATTTTTAAATTTAATTTATGTTCAGTATTTATTTCTTTAAGGTAAGACTATTTTAATGTTAACTTCTTCATTATCATAATTGATTAACTGACTTAAAATGAATTTTTTGTTTGATTTTGTTGATGTTTTGAAGGTTTGATGCAGTTTGATACATATTAGAGCAATTCATTTCAACCGTCAAAAATTATAATTTGAACCATTTTTCATAGCATACTTTTGGGAGCTCCATTTAAAATATCTATAAATTCAAGCTCGTTGCACTTTTTGTTAATCTGGCATCTTTCTGTAGCAATAAAATTCCTCACGTGCGTTTTTTAAAACAAAAAAAAAATAAATGAATAAAAATAGAAAAAAAAATCTAAAAAAAAAACTAACCAGACAAACACACAGAGGCAGCATGTGCAACAAGGGTCATGCTCTCTGGCGCTCTGTTTTCTCTCTTTGCCAGGCGTGCTCTGTCACTCTCATAATATTCTCTTGTTCTTTGCACGGATGCCCAACAAGAGCAAAGCAGCAGCAGCAGTAGCAGCAGCAATGACAACAACAACACTGAGCAGCAACAGCAGTTGCGGCAGCGACAGCGGCAGCAGCAGCAGCAACTGTTATAAGATCTCAGTATGCCAAAATAACTTCGATTCGAAGCCAGTCAAAAATGGTCCATCGACGTGACATGAACCGTCATCCGCAGCATCCGAAGCCGCAGCCTTGTTAGCCTCGGTAACTGAACTCGCAAAACGTGTGCGCGGATATATATACATATACACATACATATGTGTGTGTGTGTGTGTGTGTGAGTGAGTGTTTGTGTGTGAATGACAATGTCTGTGTATGCGTTGCCAACAAAATCAGACCAAATGTGAAGTGTGCAGGTTTCTCCATGGCAATGTGAGTGGCCCAATGTATGTTCTTGTCGCTGCTGCTGCCGCTGCTCCTGCTGTTTGGGCTGCTTGAGCTGCTTGGATTGCTTGGGCTGCTGCCGCTGGCTAAGTGTTAAAAGCGCGAATCTGGCAAGCGAATAAAGTGTTGCAGCTAAAAATACCAACAACAAGATGCCTTGAAATTATTAATAAGCTCAAACAGACGAAACGAACGAAGGAACAAGCTGAGAAACATTATTTAATAAAAAGTAAAGCAAGAGAAACTTAGTACACAACCTTCCCTGTCTGTTTCTCTGTGCGAATATGTGTGTGCGTGAGTGTGTGTGTGTGTGGGAGTCGATGTGTGGGTGTGTTTGTGCACGGATTTATGCAGCGTTAGTTACATAAGTTATCATCATCATCAGCAGCAGCAAAGCAGCATAAAAGCAGGAACAGAGACACAGCCATCGTTAACATCAATGCCGCCTATTGGCGCGCATAAGTTGCGTTGATTTGAGCCTAGTGTCAGGGGCCTGGGGCTTGGGTCCTGCCTACTGCCTGGTGCCTGCCTCTGGCGCGTGCCACCCCACTAACGAAAAAGGATGCCACCAATATGGGGCCAACAACAATAGCCATGAAAATCGCATTAGCAGCAGCAACAAATGTTACCCAAGGCAACAATTTAGAGAGTTACATTATTATTACGTATACGCACTGTTGCATGTCCAAAGATTGTAGTTAGACATGCACATACATATGTATGTCTGTTGTACATCGTACATATGGGCGACGATTCCAAGTCAAGTGCTTATCCTCTAGTGCCACTTATTAATATTTATTTTATTGTTATGATGCGAGCTGACGGTGCGAGAATTTCGACTTAAGGTTAGAAACATTGGACAAGCAACATAAAGATTTGTTTAATTTAATCATACCATTTACCAGTAGAAGCTAAAGACCATAATATTCGGAAATGGTTTTTGTAATAGGAGAATAATAGATATTAGTTAATTTTTAATAGTTAAACATTTGTAAAGCAAAAAAAAAATCACATTTAAGTTTTTTTTGGTATGATATTTAGAATGAATTTTTGGAAAAATTAGACTTCATTTTAAAAATTTTTTTAATTTCAAGATATTTTTTTATATTTAACCATTAAATAGGTTTTTTCCGTGACGAAGCCTAAATGCATTTTTACATTTTTATTTATATTTTATTTCCATTCGCGTATAATTTTTTTTTCCAATAAACCACTGAAATTGTTCCAAGTCCATTTTTGGTTTATAAAAGGCATTCAAAAAGCATTTCAAATGACCAACTTTTCGAGCTAATAAATGTGCCATTTTATTGGTCTACTGAGGCGCAAGGCATTTTGAAAACTTTTTACTCTGAGGCTTCACTTAACTGATTGCCGAAAATCAATACGCACCCACAGATAAATCCCAATGCTGCCAGTAGCTGTTGAATATTCTAAGTTTTTGCCACACCAAGCTCATTAACAGCCACAGCACTGGCAACAGCAATGGCAACGGCAACGGCAACAAAAACCTAAAAACAGACACAACAAGCAGCTGCGCTATAAATTTACCATTAGGGCGTATGGGCGGACTTTTAGGGAGAGGGGCGTGTAACATGTACATGTATATTGGCCAAATTACATTTACCAAAAAGTTCGTACATCGAGTAAAACATTTTTGTGCGTTTTGTGCAGACAAATCAAACAATTTAACGCAGTTGCAGCAAAAAATGACAAAATGACTTATTCTGAGAAGCGCCTAAGAGTAGGCAATATAAAAATGTAAGCTGTAAAGCAAAAACTAAAATGGCTTTGAAGATTGAATTAAATCTGCATTAGGTTAAATCAACAGCAACAAAAATTCGCTGATTTTTTTTTTGTTACTTTACAAAAGAGCATACACAATAGTGTAACAGCAAAAACAACAATAATAATAATAACAATAACCTGACCTGCAGGCTTTTGACCCCTACAGCAACAACTATTCGACTTTTCCGCCCCCCGCCCTTGTCAACCCGTTAAACAAAAATTGTTTAGCAAAGTGGCAGCAGCTGCGCTGTCACGTTTTGCTGTTATTTAAACATTAAACAAAAAAGGATATTATGTTGCTGCCAACATGAGAGGAGCGACAGCAGAAGCAGCAGCAACAACAACAACCACAGCTAAGCAACAAAACTGAACGTTAAATAAAAGACAACAAGTACAACAACAAAACAACAACAAAAGCAACAACAATAAGCGAATTCATAATGATGATGGATTAACTGTTTTGTTACAAAGTGTGTGTGCGTGTGTGTTGGTGTGCTGGTGTGTGTGTGTGTGTGTGTGTGTGTGCGTGCAAAAGCGGAAACTAAAGTCACAACAGCAAAACCGAAAAGAGAAAGGAGGCAACAGCTGCGTGGCTTCGCGGCATTTAAAGTGCAAGTGGCAGCAGCACGAACACAACAACACAACCAAACAGAAGAAGAAACAAAAAAAACCAACAGCAACAAAAAAAAATCACAAAAAGGTTTGTCCATTTTCATTTCCTTAGTAGTAGCATTGTTTTCTTTTTCTCTTACACTCCACACTTTTTTGTATTTTAGTTATTATGTATATTATGTTTGGTTTGGTTTTGGCTTGGTTTACTTGGCTTGACCGCCGCCGACCGCAGTCCAACCAGACCTTGCATAAATCATTATTTATGCATTAATTATTAAAATGTATGCACTCACAGACCAGCCGCACACAGACTTGCCCACAAGTTGGCAGGTGGTGCATTAGGGGATGGCCATCACGCTGACCATCATTAATCTTGGCCATCTTACGTTCGTGCGCTGCGGCAAAACAGCAAAGATTATGCTTGTAATGCACAAATTAGATGGGGCAACATAGAACAAAAATTATGAGACTAAATGTGAGACGCTGTAGCTGGACGCAGCTGCTCAGCCCTGCAGGCAGGCAAAGACTATAATACCATAAACAATATTACTTTTATACTCTTTGCTGCGCTCGTTAATGCTTGTGAATATTGTACGAGCGGGCAAAGTGAAAGGTAATTTAATGCCCTGATGGCTGAAGTGAGAATTTTATAGCACAAGAAAGAGAATTTGAAGATTATAGCATTTTGAAGCTTAAGCATTTAATTATTAATTGGGAGGTATGTTGTAAAAATGATGATTATATGAAGATTATATTTTTATATATTTATTTTTATTTATGTTTTTTTTTTTAAAAACTTTAATTTATGCTTAGTTCAATTCACTTTAAAATCAATTAACTTTAGAGTTTTTTTTAACTGTTTTAATATTAATAAAAACCTTTCACAAATTACAAAATAATTAAAGCTGTTTTTAATTCGATGCAGCGTTTCAATTGACATTTATTGTTTACAAAATCAAAAGAATATGTCCTTTAAAAAACCAACCCACAATTTAATCCAGCTTTTGCACATGACAATTAAATGCAATTGAATACAAAAGATTACTATAAATAAATCCCTGCCAAACATTTAACAGGTGAAAATAACCTTATATAGCATTTAACAAAATAAAATCCCAGCTCGGTTTGCAAAATGTTGTGCATACGCCTCGTGGAGCAAACATTTTAAATGCAATCACACATTTAAACACAAGCCAAAAAAAAAGAAACAGAGAAAACAAATACAAACATGAGACAAACTGCTGGTGGTACTTGCAAAAGCAAGCTCAAATTGCAACAAACCATTCAGGAAATAAAAGCCCCAAAACAAATATAAAATAGCCAAAAAGCAACTGCAAAACAGTCTGATGCAGATACTTACTTAATGGAATATATATGTACGTATGTATATGCGTACTTGTTATATATTTTAAAGTTTGCCAAGGATGCATTAAAATAAATTTTTAGAACCGAACATCGTCAAACAATTTCTATAGTGCTTGCAGTTTTATCATCTAGAAACAAATTCTTTGACTTAGCTTCTTGCCCAGCATTAAATTAGTTTTCTCCCCATGTCAACTTCAGCAAGACGAGATTTGTATGTCATTAAAGCTTTCTTTTAATGAGTAGTTATCTCTTAAATAACAGTTCCTTACCCCATTTTATTGCACTGTAAAAGATGCTTTGCAATTTTGTTGACAGTTGCTTAAATTATTGCAGAAAGAAGTTGACGAATAAATGTTTGCATGATAACTACTTGTATTTGCTGTCATTTTATGTTAGAATCAGCTGGATATTAACAAGATATTATATAGCTAACATAAGCTAACAGAAAGAAGAAATTTTGATTATCAATGGAAAGCAAATGAATGTATACAAAACTATTTTCATTTAAAGCCATTAATAAAAATGAAAAAAATATTTTAAGCATAAAGATTTTTCAAATTGACAAAACATATAAGCCATTAAAATGAATTTAATAAATTTTTTGAAATGATATTTGTATTTTATTTATTTACTAATATCTAATGCTGTCACATATAACAAATTTAAAATAATTTATTTTTGGCTTTTTTTCTTTTAAAATCATTTTAATTTGTTGTAGCACTAATAGCTTTATGGAGCTTGAAGAACTAAAAATTCATTTTATAAATCCAAGCAGCTTTAGAATTAAACCTTCAAAATTCAATTTAATTTTAATCATTAAAGACATTAATGAACTTAATTTAAATGAATATTTTATCCACTGTCTTGGAAACATTTTTAAAGCCTATTTTACTTGAAAGTGATTTTCGAAAATTTAGGGCAACTTTCTGTGTGCGCCTCATTTATTCTGTGTGGCAAGTCGCCAAGACAATTAAATGCGCATTTAAAACGCATATTTAATTAGAGACACGTCAATGCCTGCGCGACAGCCAGAACAATAGAACGAATACAAAGTAAAAGTGACAAAGGGAGACAAAGGTTCAAAGTGAGAGGTAAAATGCGTTAGGAAATGTGGAAACGGTGGTACAAGCCTATGGAAAATTGCATTAATAATGCAACCTCTAAACTTGCAATAACTGACGTGGCAGCTACGGTAACAAAATTCAAGCAACCTTGTAACTAACATTGAATATCATTAATGAACAAACTGTGCAGGCACGTTGTTTTATATCAAGGGCCAAAAAGGATCTTTCGCTTATGGCGAAGACAATCACAAGCAATTAATACAACAAAAGCACAAAGTGCTTTAGTCCGCCAAAGTGCTGCCCCCCTCTAGTTACCCAGCTTATTTCGGGCACTAATGTTGGGCAATTAAAAAGGGTTGACAGATATCCACTCTGATTGGCTAGCAGTATTAGCAGTAACAATAATAAAGACAATGAATGAAAATATCAAAGCGCAGTTTTCAATTATTTTTTTTCGCTTTTCTTTTTATTCTTTGCTCACTTTGCATTTTGTGCTTTTTTTTTGAGTCGCTGTTTTCCCCTCATAAAAACCTGGCCAACAAAGCAACAAAGGAACTAGCGACAAAAAAAACACTTTTTCGACCTTGGCTCTTTGTGTGTTATATATATGGTAGGTATATATATATATATGTATAGACCCAGTATATGAGTAATGCTTGAACCATTTATACTTGTTTTTATCTTAGTCAGCGCAACCCCTAGTCTATATCCGTTTGTAAAAAGCATGTCGAAGAGTAAAAAAAAAAAAAAAAAACAGGAGCTAGAGTCAACCACACAAAAAAGTTTTTTTATGCCATGTCATCTATAGATACTGCAAAATTCATGCCAAACCTATAATAATAAACACTGAAGCTATTCAAGAAACTTTTTTTCTTCCTTTAGTGCTGAGCACAGAAAAACTGTTTAAGAGCATTACAATGTGTTAGATATGGAGGCAAATATTGCAATAGTAAAGGGATCCTTGGTGAAGTTTAAATTTTTATGTTTATGTTTTTGTTTGTGTCCTTGAATTCCGATAATGTTTATTCTATTAATAAAACTATAAAATTCCTAGATTTAAATCGTTCAATTTTCAATGTATCTAACTAAACTAAAATTTAAGCTTTCACAATTTGAAAACATTAAAACTAACGATTCTAAATTCCGCACAATTCTAATTTCCGATAAAACCAACACACACATACATACATACATAATATAGTACATAGAAAAAGTTAACAACACTCGAGGTAAAGCACTTTTACATGGAACTGTTGTTGTTGTTGCTTTTGTTGTTATGTTCGTGCCGTCGAAATGTGTCAATAAAATCAATATTTGCCTTGCTTTATGATTAAACGTTCAATTAGTGCATCAATCAGAGCCGCGTTTTGAGCACCTATTAGATTTGTAGGTTGGCGGGGAGGGGCTGGGGGCGAGCCTTGAATTGTGTTTGTTGCCTTGAGTCTCGTTATATGGGTTAACGAGTCCTCCTCCAGGCAAACTAGGTTGACTTGCAAATATTTGCCTAATTAAAAGCACACAACAACAGCAACAACAACAAACTTTTGCCCCAATTTATTGGCAAATTGAGCTCTAAATTGTTTACGTTAAACGATTAAGTAATGAAGTAAACTGAATAAAAAGTGAGTTGTCACTATTTTGAACTAATTATTGGAAGCCGTAAGAATATTTTTCAGGGGATAAAAAAAATATATTTTTTCAGAAATCTATTAATGTTCGCATTTATTTTATAATTTTTTTTCTTTACAAATTCTCACAAGCTTTTCAAGCCTGCCTTTAACTTCATTTAACTCAAAACCTTGGCAAGCTAAAAGACTTCTTGCCTTGTGCAAAACGTAATTATAATGAACATGTCCCTATCCCAGAGCTGCATTTGCTTTGATGAGCTTTTGGCCAGCAGCAGAAGGAGCAAAGATGACAGCCATTTTCAGTTTCAAATTGAAATGCATTGGCTGCAAAATAAGCATCCTTGCAATGCGAGTGCCACTGGGCACCACTTGGGACAAGCTAATCAAATAAAAGGCCAAGCGCCTGCCGTTCACGCACACGCACACACACATACACACCACAAACTGCATTAAGAACATCAGACATGCCAAATGGCGAATTGCCAATCATTTATGCGTATTTAAAAGCATTAAGCTCTGTGCAGACACACATTAATCATACGCCACATGTAACGAGCATCGTGACGTGACGACGACGTCTGCTTATCTGACTCTCTCTCTCTCTCCCTCGCCCTTTGCACTCGTTATCTCGCACACAATGCTGCCAATTTCAGCGCAACTATGACGAAACTTCTGCTATGTTGACTGATTTGCATTAGCAGCTGCTTGCCGCTATCTGCTTGCCGCTTGCTGCTTGCTGCCTTCTGTTTCTGATGTTGCTGCTTTCAGCTGCTGCTGGTTAACCACATGACCACAAAATTATGCAATCAGAGACTTCGCTCTGTCACTGTGTGTGTGTATGTGACTGCAATTAAGGCTCATTTCCTCAAAGTCAAGTTAAAGTTTTTTGCTGCTTTTGAAGAAAAGATTAACTCATTTTCTAATGAGCATTCAATTAATAAACTTTTCTTAATTCTTTTTCAAAAAGTATTGTTACAAAGCCTTAATAAAGCTGTAAGCGGTTGCGGTTAGAATTACTAGTTTAATGAAAAAAAAATAGTATTTTTTTGGCTTTTTGAAGATTATACTATCTAATTGTTTTGGGATCATTTAAACTTCAGTGAAACCAGAAAATAATCAAAGCTTAATAAAGAGTTCAACTGTTTATCAAAAATAATATCTTTTATTAACAGTCGGGTATGCAGGTATGCTATAAACACATATAACTTAATTTAAAGTTTCGTACAAGTAATTGTCAATATTCAGTGAAAATTGTTTTTCGGGTCCTTAATTTAACACATACCAAAAAATCAAATAGTTTTTTAACAATAAGCCAAAACCCCAACTATTTTTACAACGTACGTAGTTTTGCCATCTGCCAAAGAAGTTTGTAACTAAAATTTGTTGTTTGTTTTGGTCAATTAAATGTCTGCAACGATGAGAGCAGTTTTTAGTTTTTATTTTAAAATTTTAGTCATTTGTTTGGAGTAGTGTTGAAGAGTTTAAAAGGTTTTTTTGTGGATTTTTTAGTATAACAACAAAAAATATTTGATTGTTTCATGGCTTTTACATACATATTATATGAATAAAATCTTTTAAAATATATCTATGAAAACTCGAATTCTTAATATGATGCTTTTAATTAGAAATGCACAAGATAAAAATTCGTAATAAACACTTCATTATTATACATTTATAAATCTTTTTAATTGCCAATGTCAGTTACCTTATGAAAAAGTTCTGCAAAATTTAATTAAAACATTTTTGATAAGCATAATATGAGTTTGTGAGAAATTAGAAATTAATTGTACTTCATTTAAAAGCTTTTTTAGTAATTAAAAAGCTGTCGACAATGCGAGTAATTAATGCCTGTTTAATTTGAACTAATCGGCCATAATGCAAGTCGACAAAAATGGCACGCAAAAAAGTAGGCAATGGGAAATGTGCCAGCTGCGGGCCACAATTTGATGACCGTTTAAATGTTGGACAAGTGCTGGTTAAGTAAGGATGTGCACATGTTGTGTGTATTTTAATTGCAGGGTATGCATTTTACCAGCAAAATAAACACATTTCAAACGAACAATTAGGGGAGTAATAATTCAATACTTGGTGGACACTAAGCCACCGGAAAATGAATAATAAATGATTTTAAATATTTTTTAAACTAAAGATATAATATTTATCGAGTACAAGAAACAAGACAGCTTTATTTCACCATTTTGTTTGACAATTCACAAAACTCAAGACACAAAAGATATCAAATTTAAATAAATTTAGCTTCGTTTCGCATTTTGTTTTGACAACTTTAAGCTAACAAGCAAATACTACCTGCTCGACTATTTGTTTATTAAATTAAATTCAAAACACAAAAGAATAGCAAAAAAATAAAATAACAACAACGTAGTTTAGCTTTGTCAACTTAAAGCACACACACACACACACACAATTTAATACACGTATAAATATTTGTTCATCAAATTAAATTATACAACTCATGCGACTTTGTCTTACGAGTTTTATGGACTTACTTATATACATATATATGCACATCGGCTATGGCCATCTTTGTAGCGTATCATGTGTCCATCGTCTTGGTCATTTAACTAATACCATTTCGTCATCTTAAATCCCCATTGACCTGCCCAAATCGGCCCATTATGTTAAGTGGCCAATATGGATGTCGCCCAAATGCAAAAAGTTCATTCAGAATCGGTTTATCAGCTTGCATAATGTGCTTGATCATCGCCAGCTGCTCAACTTATAAATAAAATACAAATTTGTAGCAATATTTGGAGGCGACGACACAGAACGAAACCGAGAGAACGAACCGACCACAAAAGAGAAACTTAATTTCGAATACGCTATCGAAAACCAAAACCAAATGGAAACCAAATATTATAATGCTTCAACGAATTGTGTGTGTGTGTGTGAGTGTGTGGGTGTGTGTACGTGGCTGGGTGTTTGTTTTGGGTGGTGTTTGTGTGTGTGTGTGTGCAGTGGCTGGCCCATTAGGCATGCATCAGCACGCGGCAATTTTGCGGATCTGATATGTGGCATTTTGAGGGATTTGGTTGTTGTTTTTTTTTCCTTTGCTTCCTTCGTTTTTTTGGGTGAGTCCCAAGTCGCTGCTCAGCGAGGCGCAAACACACAATGAAGGACCAAGGAAAAAGTGAGGCATGCTTATAGGCGTGTATATGTGTGTGTGTGTGTGTGGGCGTGAGCTGAAACGGTGAGGCTGTAAGAGTATAGTACGTGTTACCAGGCAAAGTTATTTATAGATTTATACGCATAGAATAAGTATACGCCCACGCATATGGAGTCTCAGGCAAGCCGAGAGCTCAGCAAAATCGCTTTGGGCCAGCAAATAGTTAAGTCCCATATTTGAGTTTGTGTGTATGTGTGTGTGCTCCATGCCGCATTACTGCAGCGCGACTAAGCATACTACTTTTTCATGCCTGCTTCAAGCCGACCTTCTTTTTCGCTTCAACTCTACATTTATGTGTGTGTGTGTGTGTGTGTATAGTATGTCAACGTGCATAACATGGCTCGACTTGCCTTGTAATTAACCCTTTTATTAACATCCTTCGCCAATCTCTCATATCTATGAATGTGTGTGTGGCAGCCGCGAAATATTTGTATACCCTTTTTGCTTAAGATGATTGCCTTAAATAACAGCTTGAATTATCTTTATGGCATGCAATAAATTTGAATAAAATTTAAATATTCTCGTTGAAGCGTTAAGACTATTTGTCGAGTGAATAATTTTTTATGTTAATCATGATTATGCCTCAAATGCAGATAGCTCACACAACTATCAGTTGAATCAAATTAAATCAGCATCATTCAAACTTATAAGTTTGACAGTCATTGCCATTCAAATTAACAGCATTTTGTATATATTAAAGCCATCAATATTAATAACTATATACATATTAAATAACATTATTCATAATTAAACCAAAAATGGCTGGATATCAATATTATATTAATACAAATTTGCATGTAAATAAATAAAAAGTGTTAAGGTTTGCAAAAAATAAATATTTTATATTCTTTTAAATTCAATTGTGCAGAAAATGAAAGATGAGCTGTATTTTGTTTTAATTGTTGTTGGACTTTTTATACTCTGATAGCAAACGTATAGGAAGTCCATACACCTCGAAGAACAAATCGGTAAACACATATATAACCCATATTTTAGCAGCTGGAGTCACCAAATTTGGTGGCAAGATAGCTGGTGTAATTTCCCAAAAATATGAATTTAACAAATGCATGCCACTATTAACCCCCCCTAGCCAAAAACAAACAAAATTTGTAACTAAATATTTTTGTACTGGTAATAGAGTCGGTTCAAAACATTTTCACTAACCAGAAAGAAATATTTAATATTTTTTATTTTTACATTGTTTTTATAAACAATCTGTCTTTTGGATAATAGATCAATTTTATAATATTTTTTTTAATAGAAAAATTCAAAGTGTAGCTTTGCACTGATTTTTAGTAAATATTAGTAAGAACACCTTCATTTTGGATAACCAAATAAATTTACAGATTTTAAAAACCTCCAAAAAAAAAAAGCATTCACAAAAGTAAAACTTGATATAGTCAAGAATATACATACATACATATTTATTTTCAATCGTTTAAATAACGTTACACGACATTGCCAATTATTTTGGAAATCAGAGTATTCCTTTGTCCTAAGTTTAAGTAAGTTTCAAGGTTATTGGGTTATTTTTTTGTTGTTGAACTTCAGCTTTTGTTGCCAAGCTTTGATAGGTTTTCCCCTGTGTGAGTGTGAGTATGTATGTGGTTGAGCGTGTTGCCAACTAATTAAGCCAGCAGACGAGTTGGTGATTTAATAAACAAAAGGATTGTGTAACCCACCACACCTGCACAAACAAGCAACAACATAGAAATAATAAATATTAAGTCGAATGCGGTAGTTAATCAA
Source organism: Scaptomyza pallida (assembly GCA_018152965.1). NCBI lineage: Eukaryota > Metazoa > Arthropoda > Insecta > Diptera > Drosophilidae > Scaptomyza > Scaptomyza pallida. The sequence goes on along the minus strand of JAECXP010000227.1, from coordinate 2,115,976 downwards.
CGACTGGCTTTATAACTCATTTTGCGACGCAGCTTCGAGCGAGATTCACACGGACGCACTTTTGGATTTTCCTGAACTTTCTTGTCCGCATCCTTTTGATGCTTCGAGCGATGATTACGATTCTTAGAACGTCTCTTGGATATCAAACGTTTATTCTTGGCCATTTCCCAATCAATGTCCACCCAATCGAATAGGTGATCGTATTGCAGTAAATTGTTACGAAACAACATTGAAAACAACTGTCGCAAATAAATATAATCCGGTTGCTCTGTAAATTGCAAAGTTCGACAATACTTCAAGTACACATAGAATTCACTGGGTACGCCAGCACACAGGACATGCAATGGCAATGTCGACTTTCTCTCCGCAATTCTCTCGTACTTCTGCAGACGTGACTCCGCACTAATGCCTTGCCAGGGCAAGCGACCCCTTAGAAAGTAGAGTAATAAATAGCCCACCGCTTCCAGATCATCGCGACGTCCCTGCTCCGCAAAGTGAGCATGAACTGATGCATATCGTGCGGTGCCAATAAGTTCATGATGCTCATTGTAGCTGATGTGTGTATTGCTGCTGGGACGATAGTACCTCTTGGCCAGACCAAAGTCAATCATAAAGACACGAGTTCGCTCACTGCCCAAACCCATGAGGAAGTTTTCTGGCTTAATGTCGCGATGCAGCAGACAATTCATGTGCAAGTATTCTACACGTGTAAGAATCTGATCTGCCAACATCAAAGTTGTCTTCAAGCTAAAGTTGCGCGAACAAAAGTTGAGCAGATCCTCCAGCGTTGGACCCAATAAGTCCAGCACCAGCACATTGTAGACACCCTCTGTGCCAAAGTAGCGTATTTGTGGGAAACCAACGCCACCACGCAATATATTGTAGATTTTTGCCTCGCGCGGCAACTGCGGATATTTCATTGAACTAACCTCCAGTTTAACTGCAACCTCCTCACCGTTTTCAATGCCAGTGGCTCGATACAGCTCACCAAAGGAACCGCTTCCAATGGGACTCATCAGTCGATACTTGCCACCCACAATAATGTCTTGGAGCTCGGCACGTTTCTCGGAGCCATGGCGATCCTTCTTATGTGCCATTCTATTTGGTTGGCAGTTGGTTTAAGGTTAGATCAATGTATTTTTGAGTGTTGCTAGGCATCACTGGCCTAGCATGACGTGTGTGAGAGTATGTGATGACTATTATTGCTAAAAAATATGTTTTTCAGTATATTCCTAAATAGTGATAATGATACTAATAAAACAATGCCTACTAGTTTGTGTCATAAAATATAAAAATAAGTTAAAAAATCAATAAATCTATTCAAAATAATTATACAAATAAATAAAATATATTAATAGATTAGATATCTGAAAGTGTTAAAACTTTGGTCAACAAAGTTAAAGCATTCATTATACGATTTTTTTGATGAAGTAAGTATCTTCGCTGAATAATTGTTAACATATTCGATGCTCTCTGAGATCAAAACGTTCATTCAGCCAGACTGACGGGGCGGAGTTTCTGTCTTCTGTCTGTTACATATATATACTAGAATACAATTTTATCCGTTATATTGTTTAAAAAAATAAATAGCGGATTACATATAATTAAAAAGTGGTAAAAAATAAGCATGTATCCATTTGTATTTATTCCACTTGAATATCACTCTACTTTTCACATCATTAATCATGCTTATAGATATTAAAATCTGAAAATGAATATATACGTTATTGCTCCAATATCTCATTCTGTGCCAGCTGAACCCATTTTATGCCCACTTTATATGAGAACTGTACATATTGAAAAAAGAAAAACACTCTGCAAATACATATAATAATATTGTAATTATTTGAACTCCCATTATTCGACAAACAATCCATATATGTATGTAAGTGTGAAACAAACACACACACACACACACATACATACAAGTGTGCTGTGTAAATATGGGACCTACATGTAAACAGAAATACAAACAGCCATTGCACTTATTTATTTAAATTCCAATTCATTGCCCAGAAACTATTTGTCCTCATTTACGCTGTGCCCGTTGCTATCTATATTAGTGTACATACTGTATAGATGTATATGTATAGATATATAGACTGTGCAAGCGACAGAACGAACAGAACTGTGCAATTAATTCGCTGCTTATAAACTGTAATAAATTTAATTAAACTGCCACTTTGGCAATTTAAATACACAATTTACTTGGCAATAGGGGCAAAAGCAAGAGCCAAACCAACCCGTTGTACATGCGAATGGCAATGTAATCTCTGCTCTTATTTATGAATCGGGCATAGAAAACAGACAACTACATTAGCGGCAGCTATGTACATATATTCGGCTTAGCCATAAATACAAACATACATATGAGAATAGTCCTTTTTAACAGTAAACAGGCGCCTGTTTTTCTCTTCTCTGACATTTTATTTTAAGCTTACTACGCAATAATTTTAATTAAAAATGCTTCAATGGCACCTTACATGTTACGTTGGGATATTCGGGGAAATGATTGGCTACCTTTGCTATTGCAGCATGTTTCGAATTCCTTACTCAGAACTCAGCAAAGTTGCCATAAATATGTAGAAACTTGTGAAGCATGCAAAGAAACTTGGTTACTTTCATACTTTGGTTCTAACCAAGCTTGTTGATATGACGTAATCGAAAAAGAATTTAACATTCTTGTCAGTTGTTTGATTTGTTGCTGGCATTTGCATAATGACACTACAAGGACAATACGCAGAGACAACGAAGCAAAAAAATAAATGTTAATTTTTTCGTAGTTTGGTTATTTTTGCATACGATTTTTGTTCAAGAGCTGAGAGATGAGAAAACAAGAAAATAAAATATAAGTTTTAAGTATTTTGTATTAAGCTCTAACATATTATTTATGTTGAAAAAATTTTAATTATGCTTACAAATATGTGTTACAATCTTTATTATTATTACTAAATTTTATATTTAGTTTTTTTTCTCAAATGGAGTTAAAAAATATTTAAACCTATTTTAATTTGTTATTTTTACACAATCTATTTACATTTTTATTCAATTTATATTTAATGAAGCTGCAAAATATTTGCATCTATTTTCTACTGTTATTTGTATACTTATGATTAAGTTTTTATATATTTAATTCAACTTTAAGGATGTTTAAAAGTATGTAAAACAGTGTTAACTTTTATTGTAATGCATTTTATTTTACTTATTTAAATAAGTTCAAAAGAATTAACTGATGGAAAGAATATAAAATACAATTTTACTTTTATTTTAATTATATTTTCTATTATGTTTGTATTTTTAACTTTTAGAAAGAGTTGTATTCAGTTCTTATCTCAAAGATTAAACGTATCTTAAAAGATGCTACAAAATTTTGAATAATCAAAACTGTCAGTTGTGATTTGATTTAAATAATGCATTTTATTAAAATCTGCTTTGGAATATTGCGCGCTTATTTCAATAGTTGTGTGGCTTTTTGCACATGCTCTTCATTTATGTATATTATTTATACAAACCACATCAAAGCATGGTACGTAATATATATCTTCACATTGCGTGACATATGCTACGGCAATACACATTTTTTGATAACACATCCGTAGGAAAAAAACAACAACAACAATGGCATTTTTGCCTGCCCTGTTTTAGTCACAGCTTTGTAGACTCGGCAGAGCATGTAATTTTTTACATCCCGGCGCGCCCCCCTGTGCACCGTTTGACAATTGAAAACGTTTGCGATAACTTATCGTTTCCGTTTTCCGTTCCGTTGATATGTTGTCAAAGGTTATGAACAAATTGTTAACGATGCCACCTGCGATCTTCATTTGTTTATTTTTTTGGCTGGGCATATATTTTTTTTACATACTGTCACAAAAATGCTTTTCCAGCTGTGAGGTTGGACAATAAGTCGTATGAGTGATTCTTGCTGTTGTGTTGCTTAAATCTAAATCCTTTTGTTATTAAAATGAAGCATATTAACTTCAACAAATGTTTTTAACAGCTAAATATTGAATTAAGCATTTGATTATTATAGTTTTCTTTATTTAATGAGTTTGAATCGAATTGAACTCAATTGAACTCTCGTCTTCAACTTTCTGCTTCCTGCTACAAGAATTTTAAATTTACACCTAATCGTAGGCTACAATTTTTGGGTCTAACCATTTCTTAAACACATACACACAATTTGTAGACCAATATCCGGTCACGTACGGCATCAACATAATTTTGACGCGTTTCGGCAATTTGGACACGTTCAATGGCTGTTGTCACGCCTCCAATTCTCTCGAAAGAAGAAAACCACCACAACACAATGGCCCTCTTGATGTTGTCGAGAAACGCTTAGCTATTTTTAAATTCAATAACAGCAACTAAAATTCAATTTCTCAGCTGCTTAACAAAACCAAACACTTACGTAGATGTGTAAAAAAAAGGTTCTAACGCAGTTCAATATTTTTTTAAGGTTACAAATTTGTTGAAGCAAGCACTATTTGCATTTGGTCATTTACTTGGCGTTGTATTCATTAACTGTGTTGGGTCAGAAACGGAAAAATCTCATAAATATTCATTTAAAGAAATGTCAAGAACCATTAAAGTGCTTTCTTAAGAGAACTTCAGGCAGTGCATTTAAGCTGCATCTTTAATTTATATGCCCTACATTGCCTACGCTGGTTGTGGGTGTGGCTATGGTGTGTATGTAAATGTTGAGGTTTTTTTATTTTTATTTTGTTTTGCAAGTCGTTGACGCTGTTATGTTAGCCATGTTTATTTTTTTCTGTGATGCGCCCCTTTTTTCTCATACAGCTAAAAACGTTTTAAATATCTGTTGCCATGTTTATGTACCCTGTATTCATTTAAACGGGCTAAAAAGGTCATTGTGAACATTGTTTGAGAGTTGTTTGTTATTGGAAAAAGAGTCTTTACCCCATATGGTTTTAAACTATGCATTCAGCATAAATAACAGGCCTTAAATCGGGGATTTTAAGTTGGAATTTCAAGACTCAAAGGTAGCTTCAATTTATGTTTTCCTAATATCCATAGCATACTATAATCGACAGTAATTTCTCTACTAACATGTTTCCGCAATTACATAGGTAGCAATATAGGATATCTCCTAGTCAAGCACTGTTTCCACCAAAAACGTTTTCACTTGTTTTATCTGTGCTGCGTTAAGACTTTTGGCTAAAAATATATCTAGTACTTAAGCACAAGCACGCCGGAATATCCGCTGTGTGAGTAAGAGTTTTTGTTGGTGTACATTTTAAAGGGTGTACGTGTGTGTGTGTGTGTGTGTGTGTGTATAAACAACAACTCGTGCGCAAAAACAGTTTAGTCAAAAAAAAAACATTTAAAAAACAAGTAAAAAAGAATTTCATCTGGTCTGCATTTTAATGATTTAATTTTGCATGAGCTTATTTCATAACGCTTTTTTCGACTCGTGAGAGCTCATGTGTTCTGCCTGCCTTCGTACGTGTCTTGAACTGTTGCAAAAGTAACAAACCAAGTTGACAGCCACACTCAGTTCTACACACACACACACACACACACACACATACCGAGTTGTGACATTCTATTTGTTGACATTCGCTCAAGCCTCGTTGATTTTGTGATATGGGCGCGAGCATTTGTCCTTAAATGGGAGAAAGCATTCCAGTTCATGAATAAACGAACGTTTATGTCTATACAATAGACACAGGCAGACAGAGTAGACAAACTTTTACGATTGTTTGTCACAACTTGCAATTTGTTGGCCATTTTCACATTTAGTTTGCTTTTTTGTTTTTTCTGTCCTTCTTTGTGCCTTGTTTTGCTCAAAGGATATGCGTAATTTCCGATAACTTCATGACAATTGTTAATGATGTCCTCGACCGAAATCCTAAACTCTCCCCCTCCAATGCTGCACCTTTAAATTATCACACATTCAGCACGCATAGCTTTAATTATTGCTGTAACATTAAGATAGTGTGTCTTGGATTTCTTTTAATGGACTTCACTTAAAGCATTGTCTTTTAATTTCTTGCATAAACATTGGCTTAAGCCAAATCGCTGTCGTTCCTCAAATAGCACGCATTTTATATGCATTTAATTCTCTAAAACAATGGAAAAGTAAACATTGTAAAACAGCTGCTGCCTTAACCAAAGCAGCTAACAACAATCTTGGCTCAAATACTTATCTGCCAGTTTGCCACGCACAGCTCATTGCCAATTTTAACTTAGCTGTGCGGTTAAGGCGGTCAAAGTTTATTTCCAAACAATTATATAAAGCAGCAGTTACTTTGAAAACCGTACAAGTCGGCAAATAAAGCAAGTACACCATTTTAATACAAAACTTTGCGAATAAAGAACAAATGGAAATTAAAAATTTATGTTTATGTGCAGCTGCACAGTAAAAGTTTTGAAATTCGTTGTAAAGTGTTCCAATATTCTTTAAAGGGGGAATAAAAAGATCTTTAATATAACAGAAAAAAAGTTTATCAATGGAAATTATTGTCCACAAATTTGTCTCTTTAAAGATTGAATTTTTTTAGGTATTTTAGTATCGGGAAAGATTCTTCTTCTGGTTTTCTTACGCGTGTTTCAGGCGACGACGTCATATTTACATGTAATATTTTCTGCTTTTTAGGAAGAGCCCCAATAGCTAGTAGCCCGCTAAGTTTGGTTACTCTATACGATTCAATTTATTCGAATTCCTAGCCCCTTAGTCAGCATACCAACCCAATTTAAGTACTGAATCTGACCCGTCCATAAACAAAGACATTCGCAAAGTTTCATGTCTCAAGCTTTATGGGTGTCAAACAAAGTTGTGGTCATACAGCCGGACAGACAGCATCACGAACTGTATACAAAACCAATATAAAAAGAATTTGAAAATCCAAAGGGCTTGCTTTATGGATTTTAAACTGATTATATCATAGTCCTTTTACTTACTTTGTTACTTAGCATTCAAATACAAAATGCAATAGACCTTACGCAAACTAAACCAAATCAGATCGGGTTTCAATCGACACGAGTTGGTACAAAGTAAATCTACTGATGCCATAACACGTGCTCCAGTTTCAATCAGACCACTTGGCTGCAGTAATTCCGCATTCTTATCAGTGTTGCGGTAAGACGCGCTAAGTGCTGAGCAATCACAACGTTCGTCCCCACAACTTGGCAGGCTCGAAAATGTTTGCCAAAAGGAGTTAAACGTTTCTCAGCGCGGAAACAAACGGCTTCCCTTCAATTTCTTTGTGCGGGCAGCCCTTTTCTTTCAAAACATATACATACAATACAATGAAACCCCAAAATACATAAAAAGGAAAGAAATCGAAGAAATTCAATCACAAAGAACGAGTACTTAAGTGTTTTGTCAGCAGCTAAAGCAATCTTACTTGCCAGGGGATACGGCCAAAATAAATATAGGGAAACGCAAAGAAAGCAAAAAATCCCGTTTCGATACAATAAAAAACGAACCGAAACTCAAATAAATCAATAACAAATCATGTGTCATGCATATGTGACCGGTGTTAAGAAAACGAATAGGCAATATGCAAATGTGCGCTGATTTAAAACATAAATTTATATGTGTTTAATGGTATTTTAAGGGTATTTTAAGTTAGAAGAAAGAAAAATTTTTTAAACTTATTTTAGTGATGGAAGAAGCCTCCGACAAACCTGAGTGGAGATTTTAAAGGGTATCTGCTCGTCACATTACCTTGCTCATGCGATTGTAACATTTATTTTATATACTATTGCATGCATTGAATTGGAATTCTTATGAGTTTTCTTTTTAGCCCAAAATCAATATCCTTTTTTTTTTGGAGCATAGCGCGATGGCAGCAAAAGTCGCACACATTTCATTTCCGTCGTGCTGTGCATATCCTGGCCGTAAATTTGCATAGCAGAAGGAAACCCATTTTTTTATTTCTTTTTCGCATTTTGGCAAACACTATTTTATATGACAAGTAGTACAAGCTAAAATAGTACTTTGGCTCACCGGCCACAGAACTAGAGCATTCCCATGGCTGTTTGATTTGAATGCGGAGATGCCGAGCTGTCGAGGCTAAGCACAAACATTTTTTGGCAGACAGCTTGAGCTTGAGATGCTAAAAACTTTGGCAGTTTCCTTTGATGGCCCAAATGCAATTGCAGTCAGAGAGCAGCTGACAAAAGCAGTTCATTCAATTCCGTTGTTTGTCAGTGTCACAAAGAGTTGTGGAGCATCGGCGATATAGTACTAGAAGCCCATGCAATTAAAATTTAGTAAGAAACTTTTAATTGATTTTCATGCTGTTAAGTGTTTAAAGCACTTTACGAAATGATAAAGTCCTTAGGTGGAAGCAAACGAAATTGCGACACAAACAACAAATGGGCAAACAACAAGCGCAATTGTAGTAAGTTGCTCAAAAAACAATAAATAAACCAATACCAATTTTAGTGAAACGAAGCACATAAAACGTTTCTCAACACAAATAGAAATAACAAGCAAGAAAAGACAACAACCAAAGCGACAGACAGTGAAAGAGGCTCAGGAACTAAGCCCAACGCACAAGGAGACAGTGGGAAGGGAAAGGTATTTGAGAATGAAATCTTAGTTGTATACGGGCTACATCTTTATATATATACTATGTTAAAGTGTTTGTAGTAAAGAAACGTGGAAAAGGAATTGGGACAAATAATAGGGGAAAAACTGGGCAAGAATTGTTGGTCTTTACTTTTATTTTCAATGCCAAATGCGAAAAAAGTAAAATCTTTAAGTAATACTTACCCAACATTCGAACTATTTTCTTTCTTCTATTTTTACAGATAATTTTTGAAACAACAACAAACACTTTACGTGCTAGGCCTTTGTATCCTTTACCCACCCGGAAGCTACTCAAACTGTGGAGTACTTAAATATATTCTTTATCCGCAAGCAACATTTGTAAATCGATCAAACTGGCGTCGTTTAAGCAAAATAACAACAATATAGGCAATTACAATAATAATATAATGTGGAGTAGTACAATATCGCCAACAAATTCTAAGAAACTATTGATCGGTAGCACACGAAGCGTTGATTATGTCGGTGATAGTGCGAGAACAGCAACAACAGCAGCAGCCAATAATAAAACAGCAGCAGCAGCAGCCTCAGGAGCAGGAGCAGGAGCAGCAGGTATTGGTAACAAAGCAGCAACAAAAGCGCAACAAAAGGCAACAGGAACAGCAACAGCAACAACAACACCAGCGAAAACCACAACAAAAATCTCAATTGAAATGGAGTTACATATACAAAATAAGTGCATTTCGGCATAGCGTATCACTCTGGAGGGTGGTGCAGAGCCGCCATGGCTGCAGGGCCCCCTTAAAGCGGCATTTTTGGGGGCTACTGGCGTCGGCAAAACAAGCATATTACAAGTAAGTATTCCATACATAATGCAAAAGTTCTAATATCTCCTTTAACCTTTAAACTGCTTTTCTAGGGAGACTTTTTTTTTAATAAGCTATTGAATATGTCTAATATATCAAACCCAATGCTTTAAATGCCCTATAAAAAATCGATAAAACTATCAACTCAATTCATATAACTTTTATTATGCAAAGCAAACCCAATTATTGGTCCATGTAAACCAATTTAACGATTGCCTCTTTCAGATAAATCCAATTTGGTATTTTTGCGACACAGCATAAAATATATAAAAGGCATTAAATAAAAAGGTGTTTGCCACATGCATATTGATGCTGATTGCTCAGGTGCAGCTGCAGCTGACGCTGTTGCACCTTTTGCACCTTTTAATACTCATTAATTATGAATGACGTCCAATGAAAGCTGCAAAAGTTTAACTTTTAATAGGACAGCCGCAGCAAGCAGCGGCAACAGCAGCAGCTGCCTGTGTTTATTATGTTTTCTCTCGCTCTCTTTTGTTTCTTTTACACTACCTTACCGTCTACTAATAGCTTTTGACTTTGTGTGTATGTATGTGTGTGTGTGTGTGTGTGTGCATTGTTAATTCGATTTCTGCTTCGCCAACGCATTACATCGCAGCACTTCACATCTTTTGTGGTTTTTAAATTGTAATTAGACAAGAACGAACCATTGAGAAAAGCAGCAGCAGCTGTGTCCCATTTTTGCTTACCTTTGGCAGAAGGACCTATAATAGCTTTAACATCATTTAAGATATCAGGTCAACAGGTTAATTGCATCAAATATGGTCGCCTTGGCACTATTAAATTCTTTATATAGAGAAATAAATATTTTCATTATTAATGTTGCTAGAACTAATTCATTGTGGCACTTTTTATCAGAAGAATATTTTTCTTCCAAATCCACAAATCATTGCGTATATTTAATATTCGTATACGAATGTGAAAATGCTATAAATAGCAATCACGTCTCTTTCTCATTTCCAGTGACCACTGTACCTGACTCAATAAAATGCAATTGTTGTTCTTTTGCTCATTAAACTGGCGCAAATGTTGCTCTGCTAATTCAATTAACTGCAGTCGGCTAATGGAATATTCGCCATTTTGCCATGTTTCCAGTTTTGCAAACGCCACTCAAGTTCATTTCACTGCTTTTAATGTCAATATACAAGTGCTTATGTGCGTGAAAGAGTATTAAAGTGTTTCGTTTTTATACATCTAGTAGCTGTGTGTTTATGCCCCCCGCACCATTTATTGCGGCCACGATTTTCATTATGTATTATGCGAGATTTTTGCGCATTTTTATCGCATTTTAAGTGCTGAAAAATCAATTAAGTGGCCTTTAATGGCCCAAACCAGTCACTGACCCGTTAAATGAGAAATGTTAAATGCGATGCGACGCAACGTGAAAATCAAAGCAGAAATTTTAAAACGATTAAGAAAATAAATGTACATTTATAAATAAATTATGGCAATATTTAACAAAAGATGAATTAAGATGAGCATTTTATAATGGCTTTTTAATTGCGCCTGTAATAACTTAAGACAATACAAGTTAAGTGTTTGTATAGTCCTTGATTTTCTTTTGCGAAGATATGCTGAAAGTAATTGGGAGAATCTGTCTTCACTAACCGTTAGCAATAAGGAAGTTAATTAGCTTTGCCATCCAGAAGGGGATTCTCTTGGGCTAAGATTGGTTTAAAACAGATTTATTAAAAGTATAATATATATAAAGCACAACTTAGACATTTTTCGCAATCATATTGTCCTTAATAATATTTGAAACGCTGAAATGATTTGTTTAAATAAAGATTAGGAGTAGATAACCATGAACTTCCTTTTGTATTTTAAAACATAAAAAATTTTGTTTTGTATATGTATTTAATTATTTTTAATGTTAGTTTGTTCTCTTGAATAATAATTTTTAAATACGTTTTGTATATTTTGTTTGTATATTGTTATCTAACCTTGGGGTTTTCTATTTTCTCTGTCAAAAATCTTTCAAAGAGTGAAATAAATTTGTATTAAATTAAATTGTATGTTACTTTAATCAAGCCTTTTGTATTTTTAAAAAACTTTTTTTTTTTTTTTTTTTGTAACAGCACGTGAACTTCATTTGTTTAAAAAGTCTTAAATCAAGCTTACAATTTTTCCCTAAAGCTCTTCTGATAAATTTATAAATATTTAAAAACTTTTGCTTTGCAGCTGCAACCAAAAAACATAAACACTTTCGTACTAATTTAAACCGTTCATAACTCAAAACCCAAGCTCCATTATATTAGCTGCTTAGCCCAAACGATCAACTTGAAAACGTGGCCAAAACGATGCCATTAACCCGCAGGCCGTTTTTCTGCGCTCAGTTAGTTTAAGGCAGGTTTCCTTTTTTTTTTGTTCATCGCCCCAAGCTATTAAATATATAAATTTTATCAAAGATGGGCAAGAGAATGAGAACAAAAAAAAAAAAAAAAAACATTTTAAAAAGATGACCAAAAAAAAAAGAAAGAGAAGAAAAGACATTATGAGAAATTGGTAAAAAAAAAAAAAATACAAAACGCCCACACACACTTACATACACCGTGGGTGTGGGCTATATATATTGTAAATGAAATGAGCGACAGGCTGAGAGAGGATATTTTACGTCTGATTGCATTTAACAAAAAAAAAAAAAGAAGTGATGCGCTGTCATTGACCCAGTTTGAAGGCATTCAATGGACAGATTGCCAATCGTGTGTCGAGTGTGTTAAGTGTGTTGGGGGTGTGGGGGGGGGTGTGTCGTGTTGCGATAGCAATGGCTATCCAATTTCAAATCGTAGTCGTAGCATCAGGATCTAATCCACCAGAGCCAATAATAAATACGAGAAATCATTTTGGATGTATGTGTGTAACTTTTTGTGTAACAGCACGACACATTTTGGAGACACACAGATTTAAATGCAAATGTGACGCTTGCCAATCAGCTGGTTCATTGTCAATGGTATAAATGAAATCAAGCATAATTTATGCTCGCATACAATTCAATAACGCAACGGATACGGAAGTGGCCAGCGCATAGAAAATGGCAGCAGCAGCTGCCTGCAGCTCAACGACATGAAAAAACGCGTTTCGGGCCAAAAGCCAACAGTAACTTTAAATTGCTGGCCATAATGCACATGGTTATACTCTTTCTTTTTTTTTGTGTGTGCTACACTAAGTGCAGCCTCGATGTGTCTGCGTTTTTATGTGCCATCGCATATCATTGAGTTTTATTTTTATTGAGCTGGTAATTGAATAAGAAATTACGTTTATGTCCTTCGGGTTGGCTGGCTGCGCTTCCTTTTTTCCTGTTCGCCGACTTTGCGCCTTCTTTTTTTTTAACGCGTATGCTCTAACATAAACTTTGCTATATTATCGTGGGCACATAAATAAATTGCGACTAAAGAGCAAAATCTCGCGAGAGTTTTAGCACTTTTAGTTGCTTGGGCCAACTTAGCACTAATCTTTAATCAGGGCGTATACGCAACGTGAATTATTGCTTTTACAGCACAGCTGGCAATTGATATGGCTTTTGTTTTATCGTATTAGATTTGATGGCCAGATATTTGTGTGTATTTTTGTTATTTATTACTTGAATACAAATCATTTTATTCCTAAATTAAATTTGTTAAGCTGACCAATCTGCAAAATATTTCCCGCTCTGAAAATCTTATATGGTTGCAGTCATATGTTTGCTTACAGCATAGCGGGAAAAAAAGAGAAAGGAAAATTGCGTACACTTTTATGCTTTTATAATTTTCAATTAAATGTAATAAGCAGCCAGTAAAAGCGGCGGCAACCCGCACAATGTGAAAATCCTTTCCTTTGAGAGGCCGCCGCATATTAAAATCTCATATTTAAAATGTTTGCACAAAGAAGAAAAGGAAAAATTTATGGCTACAATAATTTGTATAAGTACCACATATGCATACATATTAGAGCCCTGCATTTATGCATTTACAAGACATCAAGAATGTCTTGCGCGCTAACAAAACAAATGAATCAAAGACTTGGCCACTCTATGGCGAGCAAAACCTGGAATGGCGGCTCGTTCGTTAAACGAGAACGATTGTCACTCCCTACATGCTTGTTTATGACTCCAAAGACATTTGCTGAAAGTAGCATTGCTGCAATACATATGCACAGAAACACTAATACATGTGCAAAGCAGCAAAGTTCGGAGGGAAAGAAGAGAAGGAAAAAAATTGCACTAGTCAGCATAAGCATAAGCATTCGTATATGTATACAGTGGCTCAGCATTTACAGTTATTTTACGTGATTTTCTGTTGAGCAGCCGGCGTAGAATGACTCCCATATTTACTTGGTTCTTGCTGTGCATGCTACTTCCAAATCATCGTCTTTGTTTTGTTTACAATGAAGACATAGACAAGATTTTACTCGCTTCTTTTTGCATTCTTCAAAAAGTACCGAAACCAAATGCATTCGTGCAGGGCTCTAATACATACATTTGAATATTTATGCATGTGCAGCTCTTAAACAACATATTTTCCTTTCCCCTTTACATTTTGCAGCAATTTTTCTACCATGACTTCCCCAAAACTCATCAGACGACAACTCATCGCAAAATTTATAAAAACTGTTTGGTCTGCGATACCTGCATACGGGAGCTGATGGTACTGGACGTTCCACCCCAGGTGAGTGCTCAACAAACAAATACACCCACACAAAAAAAAAAAACACCAAGCGTAACAAAACATCCAACTATGAATTTTAATTCCAAAAATTGAAAACCCCTATGGAGGTTTACCTTTTTGAAATGGGGTTAAAAGAGCATAAAAAAGCCGTGCAAACAAAGAAAAAAAAAAAAGATGCACAGGGGAAAATGTATGCATAAAGCGACTTTATAGAGTCCGTTTTTCATTCCGCTCCATCTGTCAAAACTTTGATATGTTAGCTTTCGTATATTGCGTACAGATTCCGCTAATTGCTATAATTTTTATGAAAAATCCAAATATTTTCTTCTTTTTGGAATAATTTTTGACAATTTAAATATTTTAAGATTTAATTTTCTTAATCTTAGGTAAAAAGAAATCACCTTTGTAAATATTGCTAGTTTCTTGAATATATTTTTTAATTATTTTCCAAGCGTTCTTGAAACAATCCTAAGCTTATACATATAGGTTATTTTCTTCCACTACAATTTACTTTTCTGACCTACACTCAAGTTTATTTTTAACTCAAGGCGTAGGCGCTGCATTTGTTCTCACTTTTTAACATCAAATCTTGTGGGCGTATTTTAATTAAATTTTGTTGGTGTGCAAATTGCTACAATTGTGTTGCTGTTTTGTATATATTTTATGTGCATAAAACACAAAGACCTTGAGCTGTTGAAAGCAGCATGAGCCAAATCGCAGTACAGCACTTGACAAGCGGCTTTAAGAACCACAGTTTTTGAGCCCAGTTAAGTCAAGTGATTTTGGTAACAAAGCCACAATATGTACATACATATATATGTGTATGCATACATATCTGTGTCGTTGCCGCTAAAAATAAATCTGCACTTGCCAAATAAAATACCAAAAAAAATAAAAGAAAAAGAAAACAAAAGAAACTCACAAAATGTACAACAAGAAATTTGTATTGACAGACGTGACAGGTTGCAGTTGAAATACAATTGGCCAACCTCTATTGTTATACTTGCTTCAACTACAACGACTATAACAGCAGGTGAGAAGCATCTCTGCCAGCATTTATCCACCTTCTCCACTATCTACGGACGACATACATACATATAGACGTACATACTTCTGTTCGTATCCAGTGTTGGATTTCAATGGCTTTCAATTTATTCATGTCCATTTTGGCGTGAATTCGTTTTTTGTACCCTGTAGACATTTCAAAAAATCTGTAAAGCAAAAAATAAGGGGGGGCAATGTTAAAGGTGATTGTAACTGACGATTTCTCTGAACCTTTACGCAATCGGTGTGATTCGTTTTTTTATAAAGTTATGAAGAATTCAACTGTAGTTTTTTTTATCTGAACTCTTAAATAAATAGCTTATGCAATGTTTTTATTGTTATTTTTATATTTGTATTATTCATTATTTATCTTATAGTTTACAAATACATTATTTTTATATAATTTAAAATAGTCAAATTCAGCAAAAATGTTCTTGATAAACTACGTTTATTCTAGTATGCAAATAAATACTTTGATAAATGTTTTTTACAATAGATCAGCTTAGAGTTGTGTTTATACATATCCTGTTCCCGTCGAGCATTCTTCGCGTAGTATATCATTGTGTTGATATTTATGTTATATATTTATTTTCAGTGTTGTTTGTTGTTTTAGTGCTCTCGAATCTTTTTTGTTGTCAGCCATTGTGTTGACCAAATACATAGTTGTTGTCCAGTCCAGGTATCAAAGTTAGAGGCCTCTGCTTGTGTGTTTGTGTGGGTTGTGTGCACCAAAGTTTTCTCTTTATTGTGGCACATTTTTCATCGTCAAGTGCAGCGCCGGTCAGTTATTACTCAAAGTCAGACGTAATGGCCGCCAATTGTGTAAACAGCATTTTGTTCTCCAACAGATTTTCGCTTACTCACACACCAATGCCAATTGCCAAATAAAGCACACATATGGGTAAGGGTCGGCCGTTTGTTTGTTGAAGGACACCAATTTTTTTGGGCATTCTACTGGGTTTTAAATGACCACCACTGGGAGAAATGTCAGACCATTTAAAGTTTAGTTTTGTTATGCTTTTGTTTTGTAAAGCTTTTTGTATGCATACAAATTGGGCCATAAGTAGGCGACAAAGAGGCAAAAAAAATAAGGGTTAAGCAAAAGTGTTATAAGGCTTTATAACCCATTGTAATGACTGACTGCTATCAACATTTGTATTTAGTAGATATTTATTTAAATTTAAAATAAATTCGTTGAAAAATTAGTTTTAAAAGAAAAAATGTAAACACAATATGAGCTTTAGAACAAACAAAAAAAAGGCATTCGCTTCGATGTAACAATGAAGACAAACAAAATGAAAATATTGCAGATGGGAAAATCTGTGCTGCTTGTGTTTTTGCCCCCATTAGTAAATATTTGTTCCCTGCACAAAAAAAACAACAACAAAAATTAGCTAACAAGTTAGTCTGCTGCTCATCACTCTATGTATGTATGCATATTCATCTACTTATCATCATTTTAATTAATTGGAAGCCATCAGTGTATTGTTCCATGTTTGTGTTTATCTTGTTTGTATAAAAAAAGCGGGCCATTTCGAGCAGCAGGAAAACTCCCTTACACACACACACAGATACCGGCAATAGCTGAAAGCAATGAAATCTAAACAGAAAACAAAAAAAAAGACAAAAATCGGAAACACAATACAATAAAAATCCGTTGAGGGCAACAATCAGACAGCTGGACAGTTTGGCTAACGAGCTGCTCACATTTCAGGGCCAACACAGCACACAAACCGTTAATTAACGTAACAGTGACAAAAACAATAGCAACAACAAGAACAACAGCAAAGCAACAACTTTAGCAGGGAAAGCGCAAATTAAATGAAATTTAATCAAAAACGTAAATCTAGCTAACTTATACTACTGCTACTGGCCATGCTGAGAGACGTCGAGTCGACTGGCTGTCTGCCAGAATGACACAACCAGACAAATGGCGGTAAATGGATGTTGGCCCTGCTCTAAGGAGCACTAAGAGCTTACAAAACGAACCAACCAACCAACGAACGAGCGAAAGGCAAAGACAAACGGTATATGGCGCCAAGGAGCGTAAACTCTTAGGGCTCTGTGTGTCTGTGTGTGTGTGTGTGTGTGTGTACGCTCAACATTATTAAGAGTGCGGTTATACGCGACTATTTCTAGTTCTTCGACTGTCACTTGTTTGTGTTTGTGTTTGTGTCTGCGCCTTTTTGGGTTTTATTTGCGCCTAAAAGACTGCAGTGCAAATTGATTTATGACATTTATTTATGACCTCTGCAACGCTAGCATTCTCATCATCCCCCCGTGGCGCCTCGCCACCCCGCAAGCTGTTGTTATGACAACTTAAAGAATACTCAAACGAATTAATTCAACCAGATGACATAATCAGGATAATCACACAGAAATATGAAAGAAAAGCAAAAAAGGTTTGCAATGCAATTAATTGGCAATTTTTAAAGATGGAAATATTTGTTACAATAACAAGTTAAATCTTTTCAATTCATTTATTGTGGTCTTTTGTATCTTAAAGCTTTAAAGCTTCTTTCATTTCGGCAATCATGTAAAATAAGAAAACTATTAATGCTTAATTATGCATATCCCTTATGTCATAAAACAATTTTATTAAGAAATTCTTTTACACATTGTAAAACTTATTTTAATCTCCCAAATAATTAAAAAAAAAATTATGAATTTGTTTACTTAGCATACACCCTAATTTTTTATGACAACTCAGTTTAGAAAGTGTATAAAATCATTGGCTTGATTTACGCAAGCTGTTAAATCTTGCTATTTTCCTACCTCTTTTTTTATTTTTCTCTTTTTGCCTTGTAGTAATTGCAAAATGCATTTACATTGCCCGCAGAAGCATTCAATAATTGCTTGAAATAAATCAGTCCAATGATACTACAAATGTACATGTTTTATTTACCTACGTGTTTTTTTTTTTTTTTTGTATGCAAATAAACTGCAATTTTCACTGCATTCATAATCCTTTATGCAACGTGCAGTATTTTTGTATTTTTTTTTTTTTTTTTTTTTGGTATGGCAACTGCGACTGTCATTGAAGTTGATAAATGTTATTTGCTCTTTGCCCACAGCAGCCGCAAAATGTAAACAATATTTTTTTAATGGTATTAACAATTAATGTCATCACACAGTAAAAATAAATCGAGATTACAATGTTGCACACACTTTTTACACACTACGCTGAAAAAGACAAAATACAAAAAAAATCATATTTATTTTCAAACTTTTCTATTTGCAATACATGTGCGAACGGACGTGCCCGTCAAAAATCAACGAAACATACATATACGTATATATGTTACATATGGCACTGATGAAAAACAAACACTTAACAAATTGGCATGGCAATCTTGCCAGAAGCGATTTCCGGCTGATAACTTTGCTGAATGGAATAATGGACATCCGCTGGGGTTGCGAACGGTGCACGCCTATGTGCTCGTCTATGACATGGGCAATTTGGAAACGTTTCAGGTACGTTTCAACACCATAGCCACACTAATTGGCACTACAATATACTTGTATGGAATTGCAGTACTGCCGCTCCATAAGAGATCAAATCTTGGATAGTTTCAGTCATCGTGATTTTAGCATAATTGTGGTCGGCAATAAATATGACAATGTAACCGAGGCGCAAGCTAACTCGCAGGTATGTCTTAAAGCCCTAATGATTAATTACAACATAATATGCCAATGCCTTTTGGACATAGCTACACTAATTAAACGATGCTTTGGTATTTTCGTATGATTGATTTACGATTGTGCCTCATAATTCACTCAACTGATAAGCGATTTAGCTGCGATTATTTCTCAAGTGACCGAAATGGACTTCAAATAGCTCAAAATAAATAAAAAAAAAACCTTTAAGGATTTATGTTTTAATTTTATGCCAGTGCTTAACTATTTCAATAAAGCATATATTAAATTTCTTATAAAAAGAAAGGGTTCAAAGTAGAGATGGGCGTCGGGATCGGGATTTTCGGGAATCCCGCGGGTCCCGAAAAAATTATAGGGATCGGGCGGGATGGGAATGATTTTAAAAAAATCCGGGAAAGTCGGAATAAGTGGTCGATCCCGAAATTCCCACGGGTCCCGGGAAACCTGTTGGGTCCGAAATTAATTAGTTAGAAAATTAATTAGAAAATTAGTCGGGACCCAAACAAAATTTACTCGATAAATTTTCTGTATTTATCGAAATAAAATAAAATAAATGCGAGCACTTAGATGTATTTTCACAATTATTTTAAGATCTTGGCAACAATGCAATGATTTTCCAAAGTTAAAATGCTCTCCAGTCAAGTGCTTAACGTTCCAACTTCTTCAGCCACCAGCGAAAGGGATTTTTCTACATCCAGTAGAATTTTGGAAGAGTGAACTCGGTCAATTGGAAACATTTTTGAGAGAATATTGTTTTTAAACAAAAATTTAAATTAAAAGTTGAATTATATTTAAAAAAAAATATATATATAGCACACTTATTTGAAAAATAAAATTTCGGGAAAATGTCGGGACCCGTGTGACAGATACAAAATTTTTCGGGACTTTCGGGATGGGAAAAGCGAATTTGATTTCGGGACGGGATGGGATGGGAAGCAATTTATTTCCCGATCCCATCTCTAGTTCAAAGACAAGAACTAGAAATATTCTGTCTCTAAATCCTTAAAGTCTCATACAATTTATTGGTTTTTTTTTACACTTTTCTTCTGTCTTTCCGTTGACTTTATTTCTTTAATGACTTTAGAGTTTCTAAGGAAAAACTTAAGAATAAATTTACTTAAAATTTTTGTTTTTTGTTTCTGTGGATAATTGAGTATTATTGTGAATTTTATCACACTCCATGATTTATTTTTTCTTGTTCATTTTTTGATTTTAAGCTTACAGCAGGTGTTAAATTTCCAATAACATTTTTACTAAAAACTGCAATTGATGCAATGAAAAAGACAAGGACACTATACAAATTAGTTGGAAAAATATAATTAATTTCAAGAGAATGTAGCTCGAACTTTGCAAATATATAATTTAAACAGCTTTAAGGGTTTAAGTAGAAAGATTATTATTCAACAGCTTAACAATAAATTATTCTAACTAAAAACACATAGTTTAAGCCCTTAAATAGTGGATAGTTTTGATTAAGGCTTAATTTGATTGCAATATTAAGCTTATATTTATTTAACGTATCAAATCTGATACAAGGTCAAGTACATAATTTTTTCTGCCCCAAATACACTAATGTGTACAAATAAATAAATCTGTGTGTGTTTGTGTGTGTGTTGTGCCATGCTTTATCCCATAATTAATTACAAAATACACGAGTGAATGACGCAATCAAAAGCACTGCTTGTTTGTTTGCTTGTTAATGTTTGTGTATGTGGTATTTTGGCTTAAAGCAAAAAAAATATATGTATGTATTCGTTTATGTTATGCCTTTTTAGGAGCTCAAGGACATCTCAACGCTGGTGCGTAAACATTGGCGCTGTGGATATGTCGAGTGTTCGGCGCAGTAAGTAGCACTTATTTTTACTCCCCAAAAAACACGACATTTAAATGAATGAATGTGTGTGTGTGTGTGTGTGTGTGTGTGTTTGCTGATTGTAGATACAACTATAAAATTGGCGACGTATTTCGAGAGCTAATGGGCTGTAGCAGCGGTGGAGTTAGCGGCACAGCTATCGGCGGCGGTGGCGGCATAGGCGGCATTGGCATCGGTGGCGGTCTTGTTGGCACTGATTACTCACAATCAACTAGGAATAAAGGACGCTGTACAATACTCTAGCAAATGCTGCATAAGTTTTTAAAGCACACATTTTGATCAAATGCATAAAACATACAACATACATACATATATCCCAAGCGAATCTTCTTCGTTTTTATTTTCGCCCGTTTAGTTTTCAGTTCAGTTAACTGTGCTGGGGACCCTGTTACTCCTTAGCATATAAACGGCAACAATGTCCTGGTAAACGCTTGCCGCTTGATGCATATTTTAGCATATACTTATAACCATGTACAATATACAAACATACATACATATATAGTGTGTCTATGTGTATGCAGATTTTTGTTGTCGATTCAAACATTTTGCAGGTTTTTTTTTGGCTCATGGCTTTTTATCTCATCGTCGTTGTTGTTTGGTCACTTTCTTTGGCGCTTTTGTTTGCCATTAATAGAACTTTTTGTTTCAACTTGTTTGTTTGGGCCACAAGCGTTTTGAGCCAACATTCATTGCGTTCCTTTCTGCTTACTGCACTTCGCTTGCAACACAACATTTGCAAATTGCTATGAATATTGAAACAAAAGGACAACATGAACAAGAATATATAGCAAAAAAACAAAATTATAGTGAATATTTATAGTTACGTCATAGTAACAAAAGAAAAATAAATAAATTGTTAAATAATAAAGCTGCCAAATGCAAAAAAAAAAAATAAAATAAAATGTTTATGTTATTTAATATGGTTTTTTTGTACGTAATAGGCAATTAATCCCACCATAATTTACAATACATTTTACGAATAAAAAAAATGAAAAAATTGTTGTTAAAAATAAATAATATTATGATAACTTGAATCCAGCAGTATTAATGGTATACTTATACGGTAGCTAACTGTAAGCGATTAGATATATATATATATATACTTATACATACTTATATACAGATGTATGTAAACATTCATTAACGTTGTGATCATTTCAAGAATTAGTTATTAGGCAACTTAAAAGTCAAGTAAAATATTAATAAACACAAAATAAAAGTTGCAATAATTCAAATGTAGTTGAATTTGTTTAAATGCAGCAATAAAGTATAAACTGCCGAAAGCCTCAATAGTTAAAGCATTTTCGAAACACTTTTAAATAATTACGTTTGATTTATTTAATGATAGATATTAAGTATTTAACACGAATTGTTGCCTTTAAACAGTTTCTTGCGTTATGAATCATAGTCCCCAAACATAATTTAAGCATATTAAAAGCCTTAAAAGAACAAATGCAAACCGCAAATTGTTTCACAATAAACCCATAAATATTTACATAACTAAAGACAACAACAATTAAATAAGGCGCACAACTAACATGAAATAAATGATTGGGTTATGAATAATGTTAGATCTAAAAATAAAACTTACACAAAAACGCAATATTTATTTGTCTATTTTGTAGTGCTAGTGGGTATATTGACTAGCTCTATGGTTACGATACGACTATCATTTAAGTTTCCATTATGAAATTTGCTGACAAACTAAACTCGTCTCGTCTCTGTACTACAACTATTTTCACACAAAAAACAAATCTACGTAACTCTATACCGAACTCTTTCTTTACCTCAACAAAATACTCGAAAGATAAGCAATCAAGTCTGACTTTGTACATAGAGATTTCAAAGAGTTTTTTAAGTAAAAAAGAAAACAAAAACTGCAATCTATAACGCATACACATATACATATTTAGTCTCTAATGATATAATTAATGTTTACAGCAATAAATACTTACTTAATTAGTATATATTTGTGTGTGTTTGTAAACTGTGAACCACAAATTGGTAGTCTATATATAAACTATATGCTAATGTCAACTGAGCGCACTGCCCAAATTTGGTATTTCACTTAAGTTTGAGGGCTCAGCTTATGGATTAAGCAAAATCAATAATGTGAATTTCCATAGAGAAGTTTTTTTGAATTTAGAGTCAAGGGTAACATTTATAGGCAACAATAATATTTTAATTCACGCAAAACATACAAAAAAACAAATATTTCAAATATTGTTGAAAATATACTTAAAACTGTAGTGTTGACGCTTTGATATAAAAAAAACTAATTAAAATAAATAATATACATAAGTAATATTAACCGAACAAAATATGAATATTAAAATAGAAAATGTGCAGCCAAAATATGTTGACTTGTTGAAATGTGTTCATTAGATTTCTCAAAACAAAAATATAAATAAATACATAAAGAAACAAAAACAAATTTCATGATATTAACTTTCACAATGCTGAAATTCTGATTTCAATAGTTCATCATTCAGAGTAAACAAGCCGAAAAAAAAAAAACAACAAACAAAAAACAAAACGTATTTGTATGAAGAAAACATATACATATACTTATTGTATATAATAAACTATGTACATGTATTTGGTTTGAGTTTTCTCTTATGATTTTGAACGATTAAGGATTCGTCAAAATGGCTGTTAATTTTTGAAAATATTAAAACAAATGAATGAACATACGCTAAAATCGATTCATGCGAGAAACATTTTTGCTGTTGAGTTTTAGTATATTTAAGCAAAGCGTTGCCTGCAACAGTAAAACGTAACAAATACTGTAGTTAAGTATTTAAATATGAACATTTAAAACAACTCAAAACAAAATAACAATTCTAAAACAAATGCAATAAGCTTTGACTGCTTGTTGTTTGTTCAGCGCGTTAAAAGAAAAATAAATAAAATGAAATTCAATTTAAGTGGTAGTGAACTATATTTAAGAATGCACTTATTATATATGGTACACACACAGGTACTAACATACATACTAAATACAACATAGGGCAGAGATGATCTCTTTTTTAATGCAATTAATAAAACCACATACAAAATAATAGAAAAAACAAACATTAAGCTAGTTTATAAATGACAAGTGCTAAACAAAACGAAAACACAAATAAACACCGCAAATAACTATTAAGCAATGCAAAAGAAGCCTCAATCGACAAAGAAAGAAAATGATAAATCATCATAGTACTAGTATGTATGTGCTTATATTATTGCCATGTATGTATTGTGTTTGCGCAATCTGTTTTGGGCGCAATCTAAAAAAAACCGCTAAAGTATATAACGACTAATCCGTTAGCAATGTAGAGAATGTTTTTGGAAAAACCGCAAGAAACAGAAATAATAATAATAAAGAAAAGAATTACAAAAAAAAACGAAGAAATAAAAGAATAAAGTTGTATAAATCATTTGCAAATTTTCTTGGGTGATTAAAGAAATTTAAAACAATGAAAATTATATTTTAAGGAAATTTTTAATGGGTTAGCTTTTGGAGCATAAGCAAAAATTAGGAAAATGCCTTTGATAAGTTAAATAATGTTTTTCTTAATGCCAAAAAGATATACCAACAAAATAAAACATTAATAATGTGTTTTGCTGTTGAAATTGTTAAGTCAATTAGGTAAATAAAATTTAGATTTGCTTTTGCGAAAGAGGAATTCGTTACGGGCGCCTAAGGCAATTTTAATGAGTTTTTGCTTCAAAAGATTTATTTATAATATTTATTTATTTATTTATAATATTATTCGTGTGTGTGGAAGTTCTTAAAATTAAAAACGGGTGTGTTGAACCTGTCTTAATATTAAAGCTCAATAAAAAATCGAACAAAAATGGTAAAAAACTCCCTCAACTAATGAAGGGAGTTTTTGCAATAACTTTGTCAAAAGTGGACTCGATTTTGGAATGTTATACCTCAAAAGTCTTGTACACCCAACTCTTTTTTTACACGGTAGATACGTTCCTCAGAAATCCGTGAAAAAGGCGTTCCTATATATTTTCATATTTACTCGAAAAATCGTGAAAAAAGTTGAAACTATAAAATTTCATACAAATTGTATGTCATATGCATTTAATGAGCATTTAAACTAAAATACATAATTCATATTGGAATCTGTTAATCCAGAATTAAAGAAAAAAATAGAATGAAAAAAAAAAATATTTACAAGCTACATAATTATTCGTCGCACTTGATAACAAGACAATTGTTGCGACGATCTGGACTAAAGGCGGTATCACCACTGGAGATATCATCAAATCAATGGGAATGTCTTCCGGTAATAGAGTTTTGAACAGTCGGACTACTTCCGAAAGGTCTTGCGCCGTCGACTTTTATATTAAGAAATCTTAAGAACTTATGTGAAAAAATTGTGCAGACAGAGACAAAACATTTCCAATCTCACGCTGACATTGTAAACGCGCCTAAGAAATTTCGAACAAGGGATTTCCCCAGTTACTACTATGTATGTTCATTTCAGCAATGGTGCAAAGTGTTGTAAAAACAAACATAATTACAAAACCGTACCAAAAAAAAAAAAATTAAAAATTTGAAAAAAAATTTTCAACCGTGTAACTTCAAATCTTCAAATACTTCTAGAAAAATACTGCCCTAAAAAGTAAAAAATAATTGGGTTTTCTTACAAGTAGTAAGAAATATTGGTATTTTGGAGTCGGTGTCAACTAAGGTATGTCGATCGATGTTCCATATTGAATGGATTAATAGATAGCCATTCTGTTGTAAGAAAAATCCGTTGAGTAAACGAAAAATTGAAACTTTAAATGCGTTTTTTTTTGCGAAACTGCGAATTTGTGTTTGTCAGTTTTACTGAACCGTAAGTAATGGTCTTAAACAATGAATCAATGAATTAATAAATTTCGCCGTATCGGGGAGCCAAGCTATAAACCTACCTTAGCTGACACCGACTCCAAAAATAACAATATTTCTTACTACTTGTACAAGAAAACCCAATTATTTTTTACTTTTTAGGGCATTTTAGATATTTTGAAGTTGGTTTTCTTTTTGTTAAAATTGTTGTTTATTTTTTTTATTTAAATTTAATAATGCTTAAAAACAAAATTTGTATCAGATACAGCTTCAATTGTTTTTTAAAAAAAATACATCTCAATAACCAGTTGCTGTTGGATACAAGTTGGTTATTAAAGTCATGGGATATTTTATACGAACGACTTGGAAAAAGAGTACATATAAATATATCCTATTAACGTGTCAAATATGCATAGGCATTTTTAAGTCTCTTGAACAAAATTAACTTTTTTTCTCTGCAGTGATTTTTAAATGTTATCTAAAAAGTACCTTAATAATAAACATATATTTATACATATGTATACATAAAATTAATAACTTAAACTTAGCTGAATGCTCGTTGGGCATTCATTCCAGGGGCAGAGCGTTTAAAGCATAGCCAGAGTGCCATGAGTAATAATTGCTACCATTTCAATTAAATAGTTATCAATAACTTAGATGCAAATGCTAACGGATGACTTAAGTGGGAGTGTTAGGAGCTAACTGTTGACACAATAAACTTATCAATCGCAACCGGTTGTATACTCTATCACTGATGCTGAGGTTGAATCTGTGGCTGAGGATGTTCGCTGCTGCTGCTAAAGGTACGACTACGGCTGAGACGGCGTGTAGCAGCTGCCATTGCTGCCTGCTCGCTGCGTCCATCCACCAGATGTTCGGGCAATTGAAGAATCTCGTGTAGTTGCTGCTTCAATTGCTTGGTTTGAGGCCGTTCGGCTGGCTGTGTTGAGAGCATACGTTGAAGCAATTCATACTGCTCTGGCTTTTGGCTGACAAAGTCCTCCGGATACTGGCCATCCCGCAGAGCACGCAATGTCTTAATGCGCTCCATTTCAGTGGAGAAGTAAACGTGCAGCTCGAAGAAGATCAGTCCCAGCGAATAGATGTCCACCTTATAGTCATAGTGCTGGCCGCGCAATTGTTCCGGCGACATGTACAGATGGGTGCCCACCTGTTGTGTGTGACGGGCGCCTGTTGGCAAGCCAGATTGATCGCCACAATCGTTCCCAACAGTGGGTATATCTGCCATATCGGTAACGAGACCAAAGTCACCGATTTTTATTTGGCCATCTTGGGAAAAGAATATATTACTTGGTTTCAGATCACGATGTATTAGACCCTTTAGGTGCACATAGTCCACAGCGTCGACTATTTGGTGAAAGATGTGTGCAATGTGTGTGGCACGTGCCTCCGTACGATTCTCACGCAACCAATCGCGCAAACTTTCCTTGCGGCACAGTTGCATTTGTATATAAAGATAGACTTTATTGGACTTAACGGTGCCTCCTCCATTCTGCAATGCGGATGGGCTGCCATTCGCTGCCTGTGGCTGCAGCTGATTCTGATTATGATTGTGATTGTGATTGTGGGCCAGTGCCAATGTGGTGGGTTTGCGTCTAGGTAATGCTTGTGACTCTTCTTCAGTGTCGCTAGTGTTGTTCTTGGAGCGTATCGATTCGATTTGAAATGAATTCGATAGCTGATGTTGCGTATAGTTGATGTTCTTTAAATCAAATGAAGCTGAGTGAATATCAATTGAAACTGAGCTGCGATGCCCATTTTTGGCTGGTTGTTGGTTCTGTGGCTGCTGCTGGCGCTGGTCCTTCGAATCATCCTGTGTGTCATCCTCCTCTTCGGCACGCAGTGCAGCCGACTGTGATTCACTGCGAAACTCTATTAGCGAATCATCATCTTCATCCTCGTCGTTGTATTCGGTAATGTGATTCAGCGATCTATCGCCATGTCCATGCTCATGACTGTATGCAGTGCTGTTAGCCGTATCCGAAACCCACGAAATCAATTGATGTCGCTTATTCTGCGTATGATCGAGCATCGATGGCAATGTGCTGCCATCCGGTGTCTCAATTTGTATGGATGTTGATACTTCATGAGCCAACAGC
This sequence comes from Scaptomyza pallida, assembly GCA_018152965.1. Taxonomy (NCBI): domain Eukaryota; kingdom Metazoa; phylum Arthropoda; class Insecta; order Diptera; family Drosophilidae; genus Scaptomyza; species Scaptomyza pallida. The sequence continues at coordinate 2,088,403 of JAECXP010000227.1, read as the reverse complement.
TTGCGATCTTCCTCTTCCTGCCAACCCGTAGGCGGGGTTTCTGTCCAGGACTGTAACAAACAAAAAAACGCATTTATCAAAATGTTATGCATATAAGCAATATAAAATCTTTTAACTCACGTGAAAATATCGCACAATATTGTGATGTTCACAGCTGGCAAGAGTGCGAGCTTCGCGTAGAACACGCTGCCGCGATGCATCCTTGTTGGGCAATGTGATGCGTTTGATTGCATAACGATTCTCATCCAATTTATTTTTCGCCTCAAATACAACGCCAAAGCCTCCACGGCCAAGACACTGCATAAGCTCGAAATCTGTTTGAAAACGTGACGTAAAATGTTCACCCGAATGCGTTGTTGATTCCGATATGGAGCGTTGTGTGCCGCCCGTAAAACTGATGCGATTGCCACGCGAGCCCATCAATGGCACCACTGGTCCGAGGAGCGCCTGTGTTGATGCCTCTGTTGCTTCAATCGCTGTTTGAACGGGCACATGCCGCTCAATGACAAGATATTCGCGTTCCACACGCTGATTGCGATGCCCCATAAACATGTTTAGAAGCACCGCTGAGGTAAATGCAATCACAACAATCTCCTTCCACCAGAACCACAATGACAGTATGACCACCTTGACGGGTGCATCGATATCATCCAAACTGAAGCCAAGATCATCATTAATGCTATGATTGCCAACAACTGAATCATTGCTGCCACCAGGTGTATCGACAACATGTCGTCCACTGGGTGAATCCCCAGTGCCACATTCCAATGCACCGCCTGGCTCGTCCTCAGCATAAAAATAGAAACCATTGCCATTGACAAACTCCGAAGCATTTAGCACAGATTGAGCGGCAACAGCATAATTCTGATCATCATATGGAATCAACTCGTTACCATTTCCATTCCCTTCCTCAATGACAACCGCATCACGTTCGTTGCGAAAAAGCACCAAAGAATTAGTGCTAGCCGCAATTGGTCGAAAGGGTATTTTGGGCATAAGGCCAGTATCGCCGCTTAGCTGCTGATAATTTTGTGACTGATACATAATCTCTTCACGCAAGCGTATTGATTCCTGTATATACAATTGCTTCTCATACATGCCCAAATAAATGGAGGGCGATCGATTTGGTGGCTTTCCCTCGCCATCCCATTGCTGCTGCTGCTGCTGCTGCTGCTGCTGTTGCGAGTCTTGCCAATGCGAGGAACTAAACAGATCAATAGACTGCAGCTCATCGGCAGCGTTAGTGTGCCAGGCGCTTACAATGGGATTGTTAAACTGCAACGGAAACAACAATCATATAAAAATTTGCTTAAATACACATACTTTATAAAGCACGACTCACCTGATGCTTCCAGAGTAATTGTTGTGGATCACTCTTGCTAAATGCACAGATAATGCCCTCGGGAACAACAACTCGGATATCAACATCGAGTACAGCCAGCTCCAGATCATTGCGTGGCTGCTCATGACAATCTTCGGCGCGCATCAAATCCAATTCGTGCTGTCCCACACTAAAGTTCCAGCGTTCAACGCCAGTGCGTGATTCCACGGCACGCACAGTTTGCGTCTGTCGCCGAACAACAATCACATCGTCCAGCTGGGCATTATGTGGAACTATGTAGCCATCCTTATCACGCAGCTGCTCATCGTCTTGCCCATGTTGCTGCTGCTGCTGCTGCTGCTCCTGATAGTTGTCATCCTCGGATGATTCTTCGATTGTATCGTTGATGGCACGTCCACCATTTGTGGCATTCACACAGCCATTGATGGAACACTCATAGAGCAACTGGCCGGTGCGCACAGAGACACCATAGTTGCGTGTCTCCTTGCCGCCAGAGATGACTAAATCATCACTGAATTTCGCACTTGAGCTAAGCAAATGATCCGCAGTTATAGGAATCGGATTTATGGAGTCGCCATCAAATTTATAGATGCCGCCACTCAACGATGGAATCATGCGCACAAATTGTCCATTATTGGTCAGCTCTAGGCGATGAATGCTCGACGAGATAAGTGGTCCTGGTCCTGTTTCAATGCTCCAACGCATTTTGCCCGACTTGGCAATATCCAATGCGCTGAGACGGCCATCGAGTGTCGTTATGTACAGTAATCTATAGATAAAAAGAGGACACCCGTTAGTTAAACATGTGACCATGACCATGACCATGATCAATAATTTCGTGACTCTGTCGCTTATCAGTTTCGTCATCGGTTTGATTATTGGGGCAGACAACAATGTCATTTATGCAAGGTTCTAAGCCAGTACTTAACTCTTAGTCATAATTAAAAAAAACTCTTCAAGTAAAAATGATGCCATCAATATAATCTTTAAATTTTTTTTTTCATCTTTAAATAAAATCGAGGGTTTTGGATTAAAATTACATTTTAAACAGCGTTAAAATGTAGTCTGTTAAGTTTGTTACTAAGTGCATATCTACATAAATTTGCACATTGAAGCATGTATGCTATATATGACATAACGACGTAAACATATGTACTTACATACATACATATGTATATACATAGATAAAAACATTGCGGTCGTACTTAATTATGTCTGCTTGCGTACTTTAAAATAGAACAATATATTTAGCATAATATATATAAATATACATATACTTTTTATCACTTGTGATTAAAGGCCATTAAAATATACATAGGTTAAAAGAAAAGTTTTTACTTTATAAAAGTTCAAAATCAAATTGAACGCACGCACTAAATAAAGGGTCACACTGACATCAGGTGGCTTTGTCACACCAATGATAAAAGTCCACATCATTGCTGCAGTTGTGGGCGAGGTTTGAGAAGGGAACTCTTGGGTTCAGCTGTTATTGGCAGACATAAACAGAACATGTGTTCAAAGCGCATGCAGCAAAATCAACAAGTGTTTGTTGGTTCCCTTCGCAGCAAAGAGGCGCGCGCGCACACATACATATGGAAAATCATACACACACACACATGGAAGGCCGCCGACGCGGGCCCAATGACCAAAAGAGAGTAAAGCAAAAGCGGCAAGAATGGTGAAATTCAAAATTGCTTTAAATAAGCCACAAGCCCCAACACTAAAATACTCAAACAAAACGCGTTTCATTTTATGTAGATATCTGATTTTGGAATTGTTATTATTTTTTTGCTGTTGTATGCAGGTAAACAGAGAGTTGAACGTTTAACGCTTTTGGCATATGACTCACCGTCGCTTTGATAAGCGGAAAAAAACGTCTAGTTCGTCTTCATACGCAATCATGTGTGCTTTGGTTTTTGTGCCAGGATCAATTTTCAATAATAGAACATCCAAACTGATAAATTTACATTATTGTTACAGCGGTTGTATTTGTGTGATCAATTTTTTTGTGAGAATATTTTTTTGATTCAAACGAATTACAAGTATTTATGTTTGTATGTCAATCAATGGCTTAAGCTACCAATGAGAATAGTTTTGCCTTTTCTTTTTATTTGGGTATTTCTCGAATTTTCGAGAACATTAGAATTCCACACGTTTGCACGTGCTTCTTCTTAACTATGTATTTGTACATACATACCTTCTTCCAATGCGACGCTCCTGCTGCTCCACACAATGCGGAATAGCTGGAGGTGTGATAGCAGGCGCCTGTAAATCTGATTCTTCGGATTGTGGTGCTGCTTCCGCGGTGGGTAATGTTAAGGCAGCGGTCACAATCGATGTGAGCATTGTACACAGGATTAAGCGACGGCGACTTATCGTGTTGCACTTTTCATTATCATTTTGTATTCCCATTATACGTGTGTGACGTCGTATAATGAAATTGGGGGGGAACAGCGGAATGTTGAGTTAGCTGTTAATTGGTGGTACTTGTGACAACGTCGGCGACAGCCTCGTCGACGGCGTTGAAGAGTTTACTTTGGTTACAGCAGCAGCAGGCGCGCCCATCAAAGCTATGGCACATTGTTGCATTACTTGAACGCAATACAACTAAAAACGACGTCTTAAAGTTGCAAAAATAACAAAAACAATCACTTTTCTTAGACTATCACAACACACTGCGTGGTGCAGTTTCGCAACAACGGTGTCTGTTTTCCAGGGCTGCCAAAAATATGTGACCAGAGTTTTGTGATTAATTCGTAACAGCGCTGTCAACCTGATGCAGTTTGCAAAGCAAATTATGAAATGTTTCGCGCAAAATTCAATGTGCATGAAATATTTGAATACACTTTGGATGGTTTTCATTTCTTTTTATTTTATTCATTTGACGCACCCGGTTTAAACCTGCTTTAGTTCGTTTTTCATTCTAACATTTTGTTTAGTTAATGCTAACAAATTATGTATATATTAATATATACATATATATAAAAAGAAAAAGACATATCTAGCCAAGTTGTATAATCAAAAAAATATTTGTTAAATAGAGTTAATCTACTTTTTGGATTTGGGAAACATAAAATAATGTTTGCATATTTTAAGGTAGTACAATACAATCAAATTAAATAAGAACTGGTGGCTAAAGGCATGAACTCATTTTGTTTACGGGAACAAATATAAATATATGTATGTATGTATGTAGTAAATTATCAAGAAACTTAAAAGAAAACAATAAACAATGCTTTGCACAAGACGCCGCACGACAAACTCAATAAATTAGCAAATCAAAATCAACCTAAATCAATGAATGAACCCAAAATCTAAGCAAATGTTGAATTTTTTTCTGTTTTCTGCGTTCTGCGTTTTTCGGGTTTTTCTTAGTTCACGATCCTAACTTGCTAATAATCCTCAATTGCTATGATTTGCGGTGATTTAGCAGCAACTGTTGACGCTCCCGCAGTCGGTAAAACTGAGGCCAAGTTGTCGCTAGTTGTTGCCATCACTGTTGCAGGAGCTGCTGTTGCTGGTGTTGTTGCTGTTGCTCCCGCTGCCGATGTTGTTGTCGCTTGTGTTTCCGGCGTCTGTGCGGCTAATTGTCACTTTGAGTTGCCAGCATGATGGGCGCCGCCAGTCGCTGGCTCGTTGACACGCTGATATCGCGGCTTGTTGCGTGTGAATGGCAAATACTTGTACTTGATCATATGCTTAATTTGACGCTTCATTGTGATGCAGAAGAGCGTAATAAAGTACATGACCAAAATTGGCCAAAATACGGGCACATTGAAGAAGTCAAAGAACGTGCAGAATACTCCAATTGCCGTACTTTTTGTCACCGATAGCCAAAATTTAAACTCTGGCAATCGTCGTATGAACGGTCGAAACTCCTCGTTGCTATGTGTTGGTAAATTGGGACCATCGTCCTCGTCATCCTGTGCATACGGATCGAATTCCGGATCGATTTTGGGCGTCAGAAATGCAATAAACAAGTTCAGATGATAGATGCCCAATGCATAGCACACGATGTACCAGCCTTGATAGATAAAGATGCGCAACACAAACAACAACATGAGAAAGGCGGCGAACATCCACCGCATTCGTGTGTGCGGTGTGGAGCGATCCAGTGTTGATTGGTATGTCTTAAAATAAGAGAATGGATTTAATTTAAATTGCTCTCTAATCACTTTTAATGAAAGGCCAAGCTTACCTGTGTTAAGCGCAAAAAGAATTTTTTAACGCCATTGCCGCCGCTAGTCGACGTTGACGCTCCGCTGCCGCTGTCTTCGTTCATCATTGTTGTTTTTGTTGCAGCGTGCTTAAGCGCTAACCGCTACCCGCTGTCCGCTCCAAATTCTAAATCAGAACCTTAACCTCGTTCTCTTTCTCTCTCTCGCTTGCTCGCTGACTCTCGCAATTGTAATGGTTGTTGTTGTTGCCGTGTAAATCTGTTGCGTTGTCACACGTCGTCGTCTCTTAATTTGTTGCAAACGACACAAACAATAAAGAAAACATATTTGTTCAGTTGGGAATTATTTCATTGCCTTTGACTTGACGTTATCCGCCTGAATTCGAGCTTCTTCCTCTTGCTCATACAAAATGCTTGTTTTCGTCTTCGACTCCGATGTCAACGTGTTATTTTAAGTATCACTGCCCTTTATTAACGATTTTCAAAATATGTGTTTTTCAAGCTTGTTTACAAATCAAAATTAATTAATTAATAGGATTACTAATAGTGTCGGCATCAGTAATTTATTGTTCTTTTTTCACACACAGTTTCAACCACGTCATTATGTCAAATGAAGTGCACTCTCTCTTTCTCTCTCAGTCCAGAAGCTGTCAGCCAAGATAAGTGCTGTAAAAATTTACAGAACAGTATTGTAAAGAACAATATCGAGCAGTGTTGCACAATGCTGCTCCTTGGTGCTGCCAGACGGCCGAAATCAAAAAGCCATTAGTATTTTTTATATTTATTTCTTCGAATTTTATTACAACAATGAAATTTCATATCTAAAGCATTTATTATATGTGCTTCTTTAAATCTTACACAACAATGAATTTTATATCTTTTTTAATGTGGATAAAATATTTTATGCCAACTACTGCGGGTTCGCCGCCGTTCCATTTGTTTTCGCATCCTCTATGCATTTTTTCATCGTCTTGATGAAGTTATCGGCAAAATCTTGCTTCTTGAAACGTGCCGCCAAACGTTCCACAACACCTTCAGCGGACTCCGCATAATTGAAGTTACCCCAAACGAAACTCTTTGTTTGGCCGCTCATGTTCTCGATCGCAAATTGTGCACCAACCTTCATGTTGAGAACCAATTTCAAAATTTGCTCTCGTCGCATGACCATACGATAGGTATTTAGTGTCCTGTGTTTTAATATCTTTAGTTCGCCAACGCCTATTTCAAGAAACAAAAATATTACTATCAAAACTTAACCTTTGAATATGTATATGAATATATATTTACCTCGCTCCTTCCACTCTTTGCTGTCCGAATCATAGCGATAGAGCGTCGCACGTTCACCAAAAAGTTTTTCCTCATCTTCCTCGCCGGTACTGACGACAATTTCATTGGGCAGCGCAATTATCGCTTCGTAGTGTGGATCATAGTTTTCGTCAGTGGCATTTTCTGTACTTGTATCACCAGTTGTCGTCGGTGTTGATGTTACAGATGCTGGTGTTGATGCCGCTGCTGATGCTGGTGTCACTAGTGCTGTGTTATTCGATTTCAAGCTCCTGCCGTCTGGCGACAGCCCAAAGAATCCGCCAGTTTCTGATTTCTGAAACCCAATTGGATTGGCGCCATTCTTTGCAGCCAAACTGGCAAAATCATCGCCCGACTTGCTCGCCCAATCCGAAAATAAGTTGTTGTTGTTCACTTGTGGTTCAGCTGTTGCGGCAGGATCGCCGGCTGTCGGCTGAGTTGCAATATTCTCCTTGTTGTCTTTAACTATTTCCTTGCTGCCGGCTAACTCTTCAACTGTAGTAGCCTTATTATCCTTGTTAAAACTGCCAAATGCGGGTGTCGTCCCTGTCGATCCTGAGTTACTGCCATAAATAAACCCGCCAGAACTGCTACCCCGACTTGTCAGCGATTTGGTGAAGCTGTTATCCATTGCAAACGAACCAAAGACAGATTTGGGAGCCTCGTCAACTGGCTTCACTAAACAACCGCTTCCAGATATCGATTCGCGGGATGCAGTCTTAACGCCCGCAGCAGGAACGTCTCCAAAGATCGACTGTTGCTGAGGCTTCGCAGAGGAGGCATTCTCCGCAGCAGCGACACCACTAAAGATCGTCTGTGACGGAGGCTTCGCAGAGGAGGCATTTTCCGCAGCAGCGACACCACTAAAGATCGACTGTGACGGAGGCTTGGCTGAGGAGGAGTTATCCGTAGCGGCTCCCCCGAAGATCGATTGCTGCTGAAGTTTAGCGATAGTGTTATCAGCAGCAGTGACCCCTCCAAAGATTGACTGCTGTTGGGGCTTGGATGAGGCGTTGTTTGCAGCAGCAGACTGAAGCTTAGAAGCGGTTATCCCACCAAACAAAGATGGTCCCTGTCCAAAAACGGGTTTATCTGCAAAAAAAAAAAAAAAATTAAATAAAAAATAATTGTAAAAAATAATTTAAAATCGAAATTATACCTATTTGACCAAAAGCGAATCCTGCGTTCGGCTTGTTGGGCGCTGTCGTGGCCGTCGAGCTAGCCGATACAGCGGTGCTAAAGCCACCAAAACCTCCAGAACTTGTTGTTGTTATGCTAGTAGTAGTTTTTGGACTGTTAGATGGCAGAATGCTTGCCTTTAGCATTGTTTTACTTGTTGATTTTGGAATCGTTAATTCGGGCAGCTCCATTGGCATAAGAGGTTGTATTTCTGGGTCCACTTTAGCAGGCTGTCCATAATCAAAGTTATCAGGTTCACAGCCGCGACAGCCGCTGCATTTGGATTCAGCAACTAAAAATTCATAGCTAACCATCAGCTTTTCGGCCAATACTTTTAATACTTCTGATACATCGGATACATCGTTTGTTGGCTTCTGGTTTTGCTGCTGTGCTTGTTGTGCTGCTTCTTCTTGTTGTGGTTGGGTGTTCTCCTCCTCTTGAATGGGATCAGCGGTTCCATAAAGTGCATTCTTTACCGCATTCTCGAAACCTTGCGCTATTTCAGCATTCTTAAAACGCAGTGCAAAGCGTTCCAGTACAGATTCTCCCTCACTAAAGTCATGCACGGCAAAAAGCCAGGACTTATCATCTTTGGGCTTGTACGTTACATTAAAGTTGAGCACGTGATTAAGACATATCTTAAGCACTTTCTCACGTCGCATAACAACGCGCAGAGTTTTGGTCTGCTTGTGACGCAGAATTTTAACATTGCCCAGGCCACGCTCTTTCCACTCGTAATTCTCAGCAAGGCGATAGAGTTTTCCACGTTGCACATACAGCAGTTCCTCATCCTCTTCACCGGTTTTCACTTCAATCTATAACAATAAATAGTAAATTAGTTTTAACGAATGTGCAACAAAATATACAAAATCTTTTGCAAACTTACCTTATCCGGCAATGGAATGACTGGTGCAAAATAAGCAGTACTCTCCTCCTCATCGACATGGTTATCATCATCATTGCTCACATCGGCAGCGGGGGCTTTAATCTGCACTGGTTGCTGTTGCGGCATTTGCATGGAAAAGCTGAATGTGTTGGAGCCCAGTCCATTTCCGCCTGCTGGGTTAAAGACAAACTTCTCGCTTTCCAAGCCACTTGGAGCAACTGTAGTTGGAACGGATGGTGCTTGATTGAATCCAAATGTAAATTTGCCTGCCGTCGATGGCAGCGTTAGACCAGTGCCAACTGTTTCCTTTTTTGGTACAGTGTCGTCCTTGGGCGCCTCACAGGCCATGCAGTAGAGCTGTGCGGCATCGTTACTGGTATAGCATCCCTGACAGCTCCAGCTGCCCACCTTTGGCTTGAATGCATCTCCAAAGCCCGATGTTGGCGGCTTCGGCGCCTGCGTTTTTGCTCCGGCAGAGTTGAATTTACCAACATTTTCAAATGAGATGGGCGGAGCCTCAGTTTTGTTCGAGCCAAATGTGAAGCTTGATGTTACTGCTGGTTTGGCTTGATTGAAACCAAAATTAAATTTACCAGCACTGCTACTGAGATTCAAGGCGCCACTTTGGTCCAGGCTTGAGCTCTTCTCGGGCACCTCTCCATCCTTGGGTGTTTCACAGGCTAAACATTTAACTGCTGTTGGATCGTTCTGGGTATAGCAGCCTGTACAGTTCCAGCTACCAGTCTTGGGCTTAAAGGCATCACCAAAGCCCATTGGCTTGCCAGACGGTTTCGGCAAATCCTTAGTAGCTGGCGCGCCAAACATAAAGCCACCCACTTTGGTGGGCTCAAAATTAAAGTTAAATTTGCCAGCAGTTTCTGAGGCTTTGGTATCTGGCACTGTGCCATCCTTGGGCGTTTCACAAGCTAAACATTTTAGGGTTGTGGCTTCATTCTGGGTGTAGCAGCCTGTGCAGTTCCAGCTGCCCGTCTTGGGCTTGAACGCGTCACCAAATCCTTGAGCTGGCTGTTTGACTTCCTTCGCCTTTTCTGGCTCCTTTTGCTGCTGATTGGATTGATCCGTGGTCATAGCTGCCTGTGCCTTTAGCACCGCATCATAGAATTCTTTGCATGTGTCGGCGGTTTTAAAGCGTATGCAAAGCAATTCAGTAGTTAGCTCCTGTTCGGCATAATCCTGACCGGCCCAAGTCAAAGAATTCTGTGAATTCTTGGCATAGCTAAACTTGGTATCAGGCAACAGACGCTGATTGCAGCACAGCTTAAAGATCTGTTCACGCCGCATCAGCAAACGCACCTGGCTCGGATCAGTTTTCAGTTGCAGCAACTTCATGTTGCCCAAACCACGCTCCTTCCACTCACTAGTCGATTTGTCAAAACGCAAGAGCTTGGCACGATGCTCAAATAACACCACTTCATTCTCCTCACCAGTGCGCACCTCAATCAGCTCTGGCAATGGAATTACTGGTGCAAACTGTGCTGTCGGCACATATTCCTCATCAGCATCGGCTTCTGCCGGCTCTGCCGCCTCTGTTTGGTTTAATGATATTGGCTGCTGTTGGAGAGTGCTGGTATCTGACGCTGGCTTACCAAAGCCACTGCTACCAAAATTAAACGCCGTAGTATATGCATTGGCGCTACTGTCTGCCACCGCAGAGACGCTGCCAAAGGATAGATTTGATGTGCTGGTCATGCCAAAATTGAAATTTGCAAATGGTGATGCTGACTTTGTGATTGTTGTTGTCGATAGCGAATCAGTTGTTAAATTACTGCCAAATAGTGTCTTGGAGACAACAGCTGCATCCGGTTTTGCAGCCAATGTTGCCATGCCGTCCGTTTTGGTGGGTTCGCCTTGTTTAGTGGCCGCTGGCGGATTGGTTGCAGCGGGCGTGCTGGTTACAAAGCTTTTAGCAGCAGCATTGCCAAAAGTTACTGGTTTTGGTTTAGGGGCTTCGTTTGTTGACGACGCTGCAGTTTTGACTGCCTCCTCAAAGGCCAGTTTAAACTCCTTGGCCGTTTCAGCCAGCTTAAAGCGCACCAAAAACGATTCCAGTGTCAATTGTTCGTCGGCAAAATCATTGGCAACCCATAACAATGATTTCTCGTCCTTATCTAGCTGCGGTGTGCTGATGGTCATGCCAGCAGTTAGCTTGTGATTCGCACAAATCTTATGCGTCTGGTCGCGTCGCATTATCACGCGTGTATCGCCCGTTGTCTGATTGGTTAATATCTTAATTAGGCCAATGCCGCGCTCCTTCCACTCCTTGTCAACAAGGCGAAAGAGTTTGGCGCGATAACTGAACTTGATCTGTTCGTCCTCCTCGCCGGTGCGCACCTCAACCTCATCGGGCAATGGTATTATGCCCTTGAAATCTGGACGCGGATCATAGTCAAGTTCAGCGGATGTATCGGCAGCATTTGCACTCTGATTTTGCAACTGCTGCTCACTTCCAGTGCTCTCGTTTTGAGCTGCTGCGGCTGCAGCCGCCGCCTCCAATTCCAACTCCTTTTGCTTCTCAGCAGCAGCCTGTGCCACCTGTGTCTTAAACGAGAACACGCCTGACCCGCCAAAGATGTTGCTGTTGCTACCTAGACTGAAGTTAAAGTCAGTACTGGACATGGTTGGCAATTGTGGAGGATCGGAGTTGGAAACCAAACTGGGCTTGATGTGCTGCGCTGGTATGGTAACACTCAGCGTTGGCTGCGAACTGGACATAGCTGGTTTTGGCAACGGATCCGAGCTAGTGATGACTACATTGGCTGGTGGCTCTTTTTCCACGGGCTGATTGTTAAGTGCGCGATTGAAGACTGCTGGTATAGCAGTCGATGCTGGAGCAGTAATTGGTACAGGAACAACAGCAGCCGAAACAGGAGCAACCGCTGGAGCAGCAGCAGGCGCTGGAGCAGGAGCAACAGCAGCCGGAACAGGTGCACCTTGTGCTGGAAGTACAACGGCTGCGGTTTTTGGTTTCTGCTGCTGCTGCTGTGGTGCTGTCTGTGTTACTTGCGGCATCTGTTGTGCCATTGCCGGCGGCGGTGGCATCTGTTGTGGCACCTGCTGTGAAACGACAGCAGATAGCAGTGGCATCGATGGCGATGGTGCAAATTGTGCGCTGTTGAAGAAGCCACCAGTGGACGCTATTGGCATATTTGATGCGGACTGAGTCAATGTTAGGGGGGCCTGTGAAGCTTGTGGAATTACTAAGCTATGCGGCGTTCCAGTTAAACCGTAATTGAGATTTTCCATAAATGGTGCACCAGCTGGTGTTCCATACAAGTTTGGCGACATACCAAAGTTTCCAGGTGCACTCGGAGCTGCAAAAATAAATTAATTTTAGTACATTTAAGGTAAAAAAGTATTATCATTATTGTTTTTTTTTTTTCAATACCTAATTACTGATATAAACATATTTGAATACATTTAAATACATATACTTTAAACTTTGGTATAATATTTTTAAAAAACATAAATCAAAAAGTGTTTTGTCATTTATAACATGTGTATTAATTTCGAATTAATTATGTGTTGTTGTGCACTTACCAAAGAAATTGGGTGGCATACCAGCTGGGCCCGGTGCTGGTGGAGTACCTCTCATAAATTGCGCTTGATTTGCAAAGTAGTTGTACATCGGATTTTGGTTGAACATTGGACTTCCGTACTGAGCAGCATTGGGAAGTGGTGCAGCGAGATTGTTTGGTGTATAATAACGATCTGGTGGATTGGGAAGCGGTGCAGCGGGATTAGGTGGAGTAAAGTAACGATCTGCGGCATTGTGAGCAGTTGGCTGTTGTACGCCATTCAAGAAATTCGACTGCATTGCTTCCTCCATGTTGAGGAACTCATCTAAGCCAAGTGCGGCTGCAGCGGCAGAATCCTCATCACGGGTAGGCGTATCGTTTTCTTTATAGAGAGTACCGATCTTTAAGGTCTTAAGCAGCTCCTCCATGGCGTCGAACCTTTCCTGCACTTCATGTCGCATAGTCTCCATTGCACTATCGAAATGATCTTTTAGACCACATAATTGTTTGCTCATCTTTTGCTCGAGTTGCGCTGTGTTTGTTGGCGTTGTGGCATGCAACTCCATTTGGCGACGCGAACGGTTATGCGAACGATTCAGTGAGTTTGCGGCGTTTGTATAGAAATCATCTTCAGCATCCTCATAGGTGCTGGAATTGTTATGCATCTCGGGTGAACCATAAATCTCCTCTGGCAAAGACGAGTTAAGTTCACGCTGTACAACTGTATTAAGCGGATGATCGCTTTGGTTAGTCAGCAAATCTTTAGTGTTTCTCAAGTACTCGAGTCGACGCTCCTGAAAGTTTTGACGAGCAACGCGAGTTGTTTGACTGTTGTCAGCCAGTTGGCGATAGGCCTCCGCCTGCATGTAAAATGCCATTGGCAGCTGCAGTCCACGCAGTTCAGTGATTAAGTCCAAATAGCTGTGCTGCTTAAACGCGCGTTTACTTAAATAGGCAACCGCATCCTCCGCCAGCTGCTGTGTCTGCAGCCAAACGTTGCTTTCTTCACTATTCGCATACTTGAAGTATCTGTAAAATGGTTCGAGCTTGTGCTGCTGATGACGACGCAACATATTGATGCCTAGCTTGTAGAATGTTTCAATGCGCGATTCCAAATCGGAGCTATCTTCACGACTGGCAAGCAGCTTGCCCAGTCGAAGTATTACAATGATGTCCGCCTTGGGCTTGAGACCACGCACCGCCTCCAGGCCTATCTGTAGCTGATCACGGTACTGGGCCATGTTAAGGTTATCCTGGAAGCGTTGCACTAGACTCCACCACTGGCTCTGCTCAGTTGTTATCAGACCATCGGAATTCATAATGTTGGCAAAGGGCAACATATGTGGACGTGTGGTTGCATTGCGATTTCCCACATGATAGCTGTTGTAATTCTCACGTTGTATTTGGAGTTTACGTTGAGCTTGCAGCACAACAGCATAGAGGAATACATCCACATCCAATTGGCTAAGTGAATCTATAGCACTGCGACTTAGAAAATTTCGGCTATCGCGTTGCAATGATGTGTAAAATTTAACACGCGGTGCCTCGGCCAAATTGTCAGTGCCCAGTGCAAGATAAACATGACGTTCAAGTGTAGGCGGTACAAGCATCAGTGCCTGCTGCTCATACTCCTCAATTTCGGCCACCGTTGGCCACTCGTACAAGGGCTGCTGCAAACGTGTATCACGCATTAATTGCGATGTTTGATCCTTCAGTTTATGATCGTGTTGTGTATACAACTGCTGATAGAGCTGGGAGCGCCACTGGTTATCTGCACAGTGCTGGCGTACAGTGGCCAAAAGCGCATCGCTATTGGCCCAGAGACCTTCCGCTTGATCCTGCTGCTGCCAATTGTTCAAAATATCAGCTGCCGAGCCTCCTATGCTTATCTGCTGCAAACAGCCATACAGGGTACGACCAAGTTGTGCGGAGCGAAAAGCTGCCTGATTCCGCCATAGGTCAATCAAATTTTTTTGTTGCGTATTCAGGTGACGCTGCCATATCGGTGAAGTATCCTTAAGTATGTTATTCTGATAGCCCAACAGCAGAAGGGGCAATGCATTACGCACCGTATTTGACCATCTGTTTTTTTTGGCCATAAGTTCACGCTTGAAGAGCACAGATGCGGCGTGCAACACAACTTGAGACGTATAGTGTTCCTGGCAGCACTGATGAAGCTCATTGCCACCATTGATCTTAAGACTTTCGGCTAGAAGACTAAATTTATACACATACTGATCCAGTTTAAAGAGCTGAGCAATGCTATCGCCCAAACTGGATGATGATTCTGACTGCAAGCTTATTTCAATGAGGCGCTCGAGTGTAATGAACAACAGCTGCCAGTATGGCCAATTCTTGATTGTCTCTTTGTTGGATTGCTCACACTTCTGGAGAACCGTCCAGATAATATCATACCACTCACTAAGTTGACATTGTCCGGGCTTTGCCACTTCCGTATTGTAGGCATAGTTGAAGGCATCATCGATGCGTTTGTTTTCCAAGTAGTTTTGCAGCAATCGCACACGCAAAAGCATATCGTTTGGACGCGACAGTAGCTCTTTTTGTATTATCATTTCCATAGAATTTTTTAAATCTTTATCGTTACCGGCAATATTTAAGCGAAGTGAAAGCATCAAATCAGTATCCTGCATAATATTGCCCTTAAGGGCCAAGTCCATCCAATAGTTGGCACGCTCTTTAGTAAATACGGATCTGTTATTATGCAGCAATTCGAGAGCGTCCTTTATGATATCGTTCTGTTTTGGATTCAACTGAATGGAGCGTTGATAGTGATCTATTGCTTTTTGAAAGTCTGGATTTGCACGCTCTTTATAGCAAAAAGCAATTAGCTTATGGGCAGCAGCATCGTCGCGAGCAGCCAGAAACACATTTAAAAACTCAATGGCCTTGTTATATTCATGCACCTTGATGTACAATCGACCTATAATCAAACCCCTTAAGTCGCGCTGTGAAGGTTTGAAAGGAAAAAGAAAATTAGGCATAACCTCAAAAAATAGTTACAACAGAATTGAAAAAACCTATTAATTTGTATTTATATATTTTAAAGTGCTGCGGTACCTATTGCAGTTACTATTTACTTAATTTTTAAAGATTTATTCGTAAATTTGCGAGCAGTTAATCAATACGGCTTCAGTCGTAAACATTCGGCAAAAGTTATACTTAAATATTGTTGAGGCACAGCCAACTTATCGGTTTACTACAGAATTACAGAATTACTTGGGTTTCGAGTAGATGTTTTTAATAAATGCAATGTAATATTTACTTTTTCTTATTTGAGAATAAAAAGACAACATATTAGTTATTAGTTGCCTTTATATATTGGTTATTATTCATTTAAAATATTATATTGTGAACGCATTTTGATTATTCACGTTGAATAACTAACTTATTTGAAGAATAAATGCAGTTACTGTTGATATTGCATAAAAATAAGAAAATGTCTTTATACTGCTAATGCAGCTTCGTGAGGAACACACGGTTCGAGACGCCGATACACAGACGCGAGCACTCATACACATACACAAAAATATGTGTGTATGTAGATAAATGGCGGGCGCACATTATTTCGCAAGCGTTGCTATAAAAATACCATTGCACAAGAATATTAGGATAACGTTGCTTACCTCCTTGCCACTCGGCACTTTAGCCAAAATCTTTTTCACATGTTCATCCACTTGTTTTCGTGTAGTAAACATGTCTGCAGTTTTCTTGTCTCCGACAAGTTTTATTGGTTGGTTCTTCACTTCAGTTTTTCTTGCGCAAAATTGTACCTCGTTTTCGTTGGCCATGAGCCGGCGACAGCGGGAAACGAATGTTTAAGGTGTTTTATTGTGTAAGTGTTGGTTCTGTTTTATTTATTTTTACTTTATGACTTAAATCTGTTAATTCTTATCAAATTTGATTTCTTAATTAATATTTAATTCCACTCAGCACTTCACCGAGCTACTTTTAGCGGGCACACGGCACAGAAATAAGCGAATATGCAAATATTGCAAATCGGCTTATCGAAAATATCGAAGCCAAGTATATCGATAAAAAGACTCAACAAATGTACTTGCTTCAAAAAATATGCGAGTATTTTTGCGCAAATGGCATTTTATTAAAATCAATTTAAACGAACGTAATGATTGTGATTGTTTTTATTTTTTAATAAAATTTAAAAATTTAGTTCGAAAATTAATATAAAGTGTGACCAGCTTATGCGCATTAAACGATGAATATTTTTAACGATAGTAGCCCGTGACAGTTTTTCGATAATTCTTGACTTGACTCGCAGTTTGTTAGTGTGTGTGTATGTGTGTGAATAATTGAACAGGAAAATTTTTGTTTAAACGTGCAAATATTAACAATAAACGTTTTGCATTGCTTAAAAATCCCAATGAACGTTACTTTAATCGTTGGCAGCAAAGATCGTGCGAATGTTTAAGTGTTATTGACGCTTGAAGACAACCAGTTGAAATAACAGTTTGTGAAGCACTGTGACTTCGTGCAGATTTCAAGAGCAGCGGCCTCAACAGTTTTAGACGCCATTGTGAGAGTCGATATCTATAGCTTATTATTAAACACATCGATAGGTTTGCGTAAGCGCAGCCAACTTAACAGAAAAATGTAGCTGCAAAGAAGTAGAAAAATCGTATATGAACAAGGAGTAAAAGTTGAAAATAAACATATAATTACCGATAAAAGCACGAATTTAAAACGCTCCACAAGCTCCAACTATAAAGAATATTGTTGTACATAACCTTTAAGCTTAAACACAGTTTACAAACACACACACTAACGGAGTTGCATCAGCATGCCCGATTCCGGCGACTGCAGCGATGCAGAGATGAATCAGCCGTCTTGCAGCAGGAAGACAACAGTACAGAGTAGTGATGATCGCGAAAAGAGGAGACGACGCATCATTATGCGCATTGAATTTAACGATTCCGACGACACGGATGGCGATGAAAATGTTGTTACCCCTTCCGCTTCTACAGCCGCTAATGTCGCTTCATCTGTGAGTGTGGGCATTGACCTTGATACACAGCCAACATGCTCTTCAGTTTCCCAACTACGTCGAAGTGCACGCTCCAATCGACTGCACTTGCCGCCAAGAATATCAAGTCGCCAGTTCAGAAGACGAACAGATCAAAATCGTTTAGCAGCGGACAATGAGTCTTCATCCAGCGGTAGTGAGGTAAATTTAACTTTCGTATATTTTATGCCTAAAGAGATAACGTGGATTGTGAAATTTTATAACTTATGATCTTTTATCATATTTGTGTTAAGATCCAGACAAAACCATCGTCAAATATAAGCTAAAAGCATGTCTCCTTTTTCTACAATAATATTTAAATATTTATTTTAAAAACAAATACCAACATTTTTTGTTTACTCATTTAGATCGATCGGCGAACTTCGAGGAAAAAGGGACGCGAAAAGAAACGAATGAAATTGGGAATTTCTGAGGATGAGTCTACGGAAAATCAAGAAGCAGAAGTCGTAACAAAGAGTACATCAAATGATAATAACCGGACAGATGCTCAAGCAGAACTCGCTGACGGTTTTAGTAGCGAAAGCAGCAGCAGTAGCAGCAACGAACTACTTGAAAAATGCCCAATTTGTCTATTAACGTTCCGGCAGCAGGAAATCGGGAGACCAGTTACCTGCGATCACATGTTTTGCGCCGCCTGCATTGAGGCATGGGCGAATAATGTACAAACCTGCCCGATTGATCGACTTGCATTCGATCGCATTATTGTGCTGGACAATTTCGAGAGGCGCCGAAATGTGCGTGAGATTCATATGGATTCCAGTCAGACGAAAAAAGAGCTTGTGCTGGATGATGAGGACGATGTTGTCATTGTGGATGATGATGATTACACAAGTTGTCAAATCTGCAATAGCACGGATCGTGAGGATATTATGCTGCTTTGCGATAGCTGTAATCAGGGTTATCATATGGATTGTCTGGAACCGGCACTCGATGAGATACCCGCCGGCTCGTGGTACTGTGACAACTGCATCGATTCCGCTGACGAGGCCGAAGACGAAGATCTCGAACTTGCTGAGGATCTTCACACACTGTACGAGGATATTCGTGGCATGGGACTTCCCGAGACGCGTCTCCGAGTGCGGCAAGTTCAACAGCCGCGCATATTACGCACACGCCAAAACGAGCGAATACGGGCCGCAGTTTTAAGGCACACACAAACGAGATCATTGACCTCCTCCTCGTCCACAACAATGACGCGGCAGACCACGAGGCGCACAGGTCGAACAACAACGCGAACTACACGCACCCAAACAAGGACCAGAACCAGAACGACAACAACCACAACGAGACGCAAACGACGCAAACATCGCACGTATGTGGTCGAGTATGATGTCAACAATTTCGATGAGAAGTTTGCTGTTAAGACAAGCAAAAAGGTCATTCGACGACGTCGGCGCAAGCGAAAGGCAACTAGCAGTCGTGCAACTGATGGTGTCCGTCTTACAGCTAGCCAACGCTTGGCCGAGCAGTTGGGCGTTAAACGTGATGAAGTGCATCGAACGCATTTGGGCGGCGGCAGTGCGGCCAGTTTTACGCTCTTTGGCAATCGCAACGATTTGGATTACTTCTCTGACAGTGATGGCACACGAACGGAGGATGTGGAGCATGGCATGGATGGCGATGCCACGGCTGCAACTGCCGTACAAACAGCAATACGTGTGCCACGGATTGGTGCAACACGTCAGCGAAAAGCGCTGCTTTTGGGCAAGGCAAGAACGCAAGCAACAACGTCGTCAACAAGTGATATATTATCCAGCATTTTGGATCTGCAGGATCGTTGGCACAATGCCACGCGTAATTTGGGCGATGTGCATATTAATGCCGATGGAACACTGAATTTGCCAGCCAAACAAAATGATACAACCACACATATCATAGAGGCCCCACTTTATCAGCGTGGTGGTGCAACGCCTAATTTTGGACGAGGTGGCTCTGCCGGTGGCAACTACAGCAATCGCTACAGCAATAACAACAACAGCAATAATAGTTATCGTGGCGGTGGAGGATCTGGTTCAGGTGGTGGTGGCAGTGGCAGTGGTGCCAATCAGTATCAACGTGGTGATAATAACTCCAACGACAACAGTTTTAACAGTTCAAACTTCAATAGCAATAACAGCAACAATAATGCGCCCAATACAAACTTTACACCCTTTAACATACGCTTTAATACACCCAATCAACAACAACAACAACAGCAGCAGCAGCAACGCAATCAAAATCAACAACAAACTCCCCGCCAATCAGCATATTCCAGCGGTTCAGCAATAACGCCAGGTGGCTCCAGTGCTTCAAGCAGTTTTCTTATGTCTCCGCATCAGCAGCCGCCACCACAGCGTCAACTATTTGCTGGCCTACCTGCGCCCATAAATGCACCAGTTATGGGTACAATGCCACCAGTCTTAACAGTGCCACCACCACCGGCACCGCCGCCTAGCTTATCCTGGAACAGTTCATTGTTTAAACTTAACACCGATTATGGCAACAAAACTAATGCAGACAAGGAAGATGACGATGATGATGACAATTGTCCAAACTTTTCAATATACTCGCAAGAATCACAAGCGGTTGCCACTGAACTATTTGCACAACCCCAACCAGATGCTCGAACCTCTGATAAGGTAATTAATGGGACTTTCTTTCAATTCTTTTGTTTAAGAAATGGCAAATATTTATAAGTTTTAATGAAATTTGATACCTTTTGTATACCAATACGTATACCTATGTATTACGGGAACTTCTAGAAAGAAGACCAAATATAAGACATATTTATATTATGTCTTTTATAACTGACCCAACATGTCTGGTCGAAACTTTAAAATTTGGAAAATTCAAATTTTTTTATCGCTTGACATATGTTATTTTTACTAAAAGATTCTGACATCATGCTGATATCAGCTATGTCCGAAACTCTTTTTATACTTACGTACCGAAAAAATCAGACATTTGAGTCACAATTAGCATTTGGGTTAAAACTATGAATGCGTCTTGTATGTCCGATTCATAAATGTCTTCTATATTTTCGGGGTTGTTAAAACTGGGACATTTACCTTAACATGCCTTAAGAAATCTTCCAACATCGCTGAATAATGATAGCTGCTGGTCTTTTAACACTAACAAATTGACGATAAAATTGAATTATTTACATTTATTAAAAAGATCTGTTCTGGTCAGAAGTAATTTATTTTTCTAAGTATTTCTCCTTGATATTGGATTTTCCTTTAATCCAACAAGTCTGTGCTTGATACCATTGGCCTCTTTGAATGTAGTATGTTCATTAGTAAGTCTTCGTCCCAAATTTTCTTCATGTGTAAATATTTGATAGCAACCTACAGTCGTTCTTTATTTCTACACACGAGAGAATGAAAGGAATGAAAGAAATATTGTAGATTGCATATAAATATCGGAATTGGGAGTAGTTATTGAAACTTTGAAGCTTACTTCGACTGCCAATGATTATAGTTATTGAATGGTACATATGCTATTTTACCTAGAATATGGATTTAGGGTGTAAAGAAAAACAATGACATATATATAGAATTCCTTTTTCAAATTAAAATATAATCTGTCTTCACATTATTTTCTACTTCGATCCTTGATAAAATGCTTTCGAAACTATCAAGTTTAAAACTAAGGCAATGTTTGCACATTTGGAGTCTATTTTTGAGTATAATCAGCAACAATCTTTTTAAGATTAAAACTACAAAATTTACAATTATTTAGCTCCTAAAATCGTTGAATTTCCATAAATCGATAATTTAGTCTGGAAAACATATTGTTTTGAGAACAAAAATTATCTCAACTCTATTTCAAGTTTAAAATCTATCTTCTAAGGGTTTCAAATAATTCTGTCTACACAGTGAGCCCCGGATAACGACCATTTCGCATAACGAACACATTTTTATACCCTTTACCTTTTGGGTAAATAAGGGTATAATGGTTTTGTGCAAATGTATGTAACAGACAGAAGGAAGCCTCTCCGACCCCATCTCCGGCATCAACAGCCGAGTCGATCTAGCCATGTCCGTCTGTCTGTCTGTTCGTCTGTATGAACGCCTAGATCTCAGAGACTGTTAGAGCTAGAGACTTCAAGCTTGAAACTTAAACTCTCCTATATCATAAGCAGATTAAGTTTGCTTTAAATTTTAGACAACACTTCTGGTTTCCGATATACACATGTCATCGATAACAACAAATTCTTGAATTCCAAAATTGTGAAAACGAGGTTTCAAATTATTGATACCATAATGAACATTAAAATTTGATCAAAATCGGTTGAGAAACACCGGAAATATCGCAGTTTGAAGTTTGGCCATATTAGTCACTGCGTAAATACTCATAAATTACTGTACGCGTTACGTACGGGGTTAAGGATATGTCCTGGTCGGGATTTTTCGACTAGAGCCTTCTTATTTGTTTTGTTTCGCTTAACGAACAAAGTTTCGAATAATAATTAATGAATAAGGTGGAGACCTTAGTTGCATGTACAATATAGTGCTGCCCAGTGTGAACGTTTTAGTATTTTTTGCAATATTTTTCATGCAATTTAATTTTAAAATATTTGAAGAATAGTGGTTTTGCGTAACTAACAAGATGCTGGAAATGGAACCAATTGTGCTTGTTAACCTTTATTCTTGTATTAAATTTATATGATTCTTTACATGATTATATTTTTGGGTTTAATTGTGGGGTTTAATTGTGGTGGGATATGCTTTTTTATTTTCATTTCATAACTCTTGTTACCCATTGACATTACAATGATGTAGTAAAATAATTCATTATATTTGATCTGCTATTGAAAGTTTTAAAATCGATGACAAAGACCAATAAATCTTTTCTTTAAAGATATAGGGTATAGAAAACCCAAAAAGATAAAGAGAGCGGGAGAGAGAAAGAGAGATGCAACCCTTTATTGAAGGCTGATGCAGCTCCATATATATATTTTATATATGTCTGTATTGAAGCTGCTTTTGAAATGTAAAGAATCTTTGGCATACTAACCGTGATGTTATTTTCTTTCTTTCAATTCTCAAAAAAAAAAAAAAAATATTTTACTTACCTCAGGATGACGACGAAATGAATGAAGATTTAGTACAATTAGATGATGATGATGACATACCATTGCCACCAGAGCCCCAATCCGATGCAGTATCTCAAACACAAGGCAATGTCAGCATTAGCGATCTCTATGAACCAGAAAATCCAACCGATGAGCCAGATGATGATGACGATGATAATGTAGAGGACAAAGCTAAAAGCGACAAAAATAATGGTGATGAAGCCGCCGCCACCGCTGCCCTGAATGAGTCCGATGGCAGCAATTCTAATAGTAATGTCATCTCTTCTCCACCAAAAGCAAATGATAATGCTGACGATGATGCGCCAAAGACACCAAGCACTCCTAGTCCCATACCCAAGGATATCCGAACTGTGGACAAAAGTAAAGGTGTGTTGGAGCTGTATGACGATAGTGATTGGGAGGAGTTGGAGATTGACAAACCAAAGGAGTATAAAAAAGCGCTTGCTATTAAATCACCGGATGCTAATAAGTCCGATTCTGTGGCAAATGAAACAACCTCAAAGACTCCCGTCAGCGATTCTGAACCCGAACGTTCCTATACGCCCTGTTTGGATGAGAAGACCTTGGAAGAGGAGGCTGCTGCTGCTGCACAGCAGCAGCATCAAGATAAGCCAGCGGCTGCAGATGATGATGTTGATGATGATGAGGATGAAGCAAGCAAGCAAAACGTTGCAAAAAATTCAGATGAACAGATGGATGATGAGACGGCGCCAAATGAGGAAGTGGAGCATACGGCACGCATGAGCACCGAACAAATATCGGAAGATGAGGATATCACAAATGAGCAGGAAGCCGAAAAGCGTCGCAGTCGCAGTCGCCATGGTGATAAATCGAAGCGCACCGCCAAACGTGACAAAGAGAATGCCGAGACATTCAAAAAGGTTGGCAAGCGACGCAAGGATCGCAATTATCGCACCGACAAACAGGAGCAACGCAGACGCAGTCGCTCAAGTCGTTCCCACTCTAGGACGCCACGTTCCGGCCAGAGTCATAGTCGAAGTCGGAGTCGTAGTCGTAGTCGTAGCAGAAGTCGAAGTGGGACACATACTCCGCCACGTGCACGTAATCTAAATCGAAGTCCACGTCGTAGTCCGCCAAATCGCAGTCGTTCGTTGAGTCGATCACCGCGTGCACGTCGTGCACGTCACAGTCGCTCCAAGTCGTATAGTCGCTCGAGAAGCAATTCGCAAGGACGTTCACGTGGAGCGTTCAGAGGTCGCGATTATGGACGAGGATTTGGACGCGGTCGCGCCTTTAATGCACGCAATCAACCATTTCAGCAACGAGGCTATCACAAATCACAGCACTATCGCCAGCCACATGATCATCCACAGCAGCAGCAGCATCATTATCAACACTATTCGCAACATCAGCAGCATGTGCAAGGCCAATATCAGAGGCCCAAACGTCGTGAAATGCCACGCTACGATGTTCGGAATGTGGTGAGCAATGCGTCCAGGCATCAGCCGAAGGATCGCTATGGTCGTGATGCAGCGCGTTCGGGACGCAGTCGCTCCATTAGCTACGAACGGCGTTTAGCGCACTCGCGAAGCGCTTCGCGCAGCGTGACGCGATCCCACTCACGTTCCGGCTCGCCGCCGCGACGTTTGCGCAGCTTTAGTATGTCACCGACGCCGCCACCCGGCACTGTTGTGAGGCATCATCATCATCAGCCGCAGCAGCATCAGCATCAACGAAGATCTGTGTCACCCGGTGGCCGCCGTTTCGAACATTCACCCATGCATCATCCACAGGCTGGCGTAGCTGCCGCACATCATGGCAGTCCGCACAGCTTGCTTTCGTTGAGATCGCGTTCGCCAACGCCAACGCGTCTGAATGGTAATCGAAATATGCAGCTGGGTGGTAAACAGCAGCAACAACATTCACCTGGCTATTCCCCGCGCTATACACCAAGGCTGAGTCGCAGTCGTTCCAAGAGTCCTCGTCAAAAGAAAAAGAAAAAGAAGGATGGTCACAAGAAAAAGAAGGGCAAGAAGCGTCAAGCTAGCAGTAGTCCAATCGGTGGACGACAACGTCGCATCTCCCGCCAGCGTGATCCTTTTGCCGATGCCGATGATTTTCTGGGACCTCAGCTGAACAAGAAATCAAAGAAAACCGCCACGTCACACTGGTCACCATCGCCGACGCCAAGCTTATCCACAGAGCGTCTTAATTATATGCATGAAAGCAATATGGCTGGAGCTGGTGCTGATAAGCCGGGCTCGTGGACACCACCACTGAGCTCACCACCACCGACGACAGGTGCGCACTACAGCCAGTTGCAATCCCATCCGCATACCCATGGCCACATGCATACGCATGCTCATGGTCATGCTCATTCGCATCCTCATCGTAGCCTGACGCCGCTAACGAGCAAAAAGGTCAAGACCAAGCGTGACAAAGCCAAGAAGAAGAAGGACAAGCAACAGCGCAAGGAGAAGAAACGTAAACGCCACACAATGACACCAGAACCATTGCCCTCCAAAGAAGTCTTTGCCTCTGGCAACAATATACTCGTCAGCGTTAGTTTCAACAAGGAGGCGCATGCTTTGGCAACATTGGCTAACTCATCAGCGTCGGCACAGCAGCAGCAAACCGTTGTCACATTGCCAGCGTCGCGGGATGAGTATCATGGCAATCGACGCACCTCCATTGATCGATTAACCAACAGCAGCAGCAAGAAATCAAAGCGCAAGCGCAAGAAACTTGATGCCAAGCCGGTGGCCATTATTGATTTGGAGCGTTCACCATTCCAGGTTCATCAGGAGCCCGCCGATGTGATTGTGCTGACGGACAGTGAGGATGCCAATGATAATCAGTTGATACACATGCGACGTGATCGTCGACGCAACAGCAACGTTTCGGTTACAGATAACGAGCGTGAGATGCATGAGAATGGACAGCGTGAGAAGACGCCGCCAACGAATTGTATGGAAACGATAATGGAGACATCCTACGAGAATCTAACACAGCAGACAACCGGACCGAAGACGCCACCTGAACCGCATCTGGTGAAATTCAATCTGCCCGCCAAGAAGCAGCACAAGGTGCGCAATAATCCACTGCACGATGATGCCGATGATATTCATTCAGCGGATGAGATGGACACGGTGTGCTCCATGCGCAGCAGCAGTAATGTCATCAATGAACCACACAACACACCAACACATCCAAACGAAGTACAGGGTAAAATTGGACCAAATACACCACCAGAATCGGGTCCATGCTCACCGGATGCCTACGATCCGTTTGAGCCAACCAAATCACCATCACTTTCGCCACGTTCACCAACACCTAATCCGCCACAGAGTTTGGATTCGGGTGGTGCTGGTGGTGGTGGTGGTTCAACTTCGAGTGGTTTGGATAAACTCGATGCACAGAAACACAACAGTCACAATAGCAATGATGATCTGGCTGATATTAATCTTGGCACACCCACTTTGTCCAGTGCCAGCAATGCAACGAGCCAAACAAATCCCAACAACGTGAGCATGAATCCTGTAGATCTGGTCATGGCGCTAATGAACAAGCCAAGCAATAGCAACAGCAACCTCATACAACAGGAGCTGGCCAACAAATCCTGTGATGCAACATCATCCACCTCGCAATATCTGAGCAGCGGCAGTTCAATGAGCACATCCCTAACAGTCTCGAATGCCGAAGACAAATCAGCTGACTGCTCCAATACGATAACTGTCCTCTCGAACGTACTGTTGACGAGTAGCAGCACCGTGGTTTCTTCAGCACAGCACATACCATCGATATCTAGTCCAACGACATCGAGTCTGGCGCGAAAGCTGCCCAAGGCTGGTGGCAGTGTTGCAAGCAGCAGCAGTGGCATTATAAATCTTCCAGCGAGCAGTGGCAGTAATATGCGTAATGGCAGCAGCACTGCTCTTCCCACCAGCCTTGATGACTCGTTCAGTAAGGAAATTGAGAGTCCATACTCGCCTGGATCGGCTGACTATGAGGATTTGTTTGAGCCACCGCCCGATGGCAATGCGATTGGTTCTATTCGTCGCGGTAATAAAGGCAGCAGCGGCAAAGCCGAAATGTTTGATAATCTCTTTGGCAGCAGCTCTCCGGTTGGTCATCGAATCGTATCGCGTTTTAATAGCTCAACCGGACGGAATAAACAACGTGCAAATAACAAAAACGAACGTAAATCGAAAAACAAAGGTGGGTATAACTTTTGTTCCATCTCAATAACTTATATAACCGAACAATGAGCAATTTCATGCAGCAGTGAAAACTATTTTTTTTTATCAGAATATTTATTCTTTATCCGTCTGATTTTAAAACAACAACACTACAATTTTGATGTGGTTATCCGTCTGTGTGCATAAGTGCTTAGGTTTTGGGACTTAGCTAAAATAAGTAAATTATTTATTTTATTTTCTACAGTGAGAATGTTTATTTTATAGTGAAAAGCAAAGTTGTGTAAGGGAATGATAATTATCTAGTTGAGATCATTTAATTATGTTACTGCTT
This sequence comes from Scaptomyza pallida, assembly GCA_018152965.1. Lineage (NCBI taxonomy): Eukaryota > Metazoa > Arthropoda > Insecta > Diptera > Drosophilidae > Scaptomyza > Scaptomyza pallida. The sequence goes on along the minus strand of JAECXP010000227.1, from coordinate 2,061,351 downwards.
TTTACGCTTGATTTTATTTTAAAAGACTTTAGTGAACTATTTATTATCTACCTTATTGTATTTAAAGCATTCCTCGTAGTATTTTTAAATAAGTAAAACTTTTTTTAAAATTTCCTGTACTTAAATACTTTTGGCCTTTTTCATAAAGTTTTACGTTATTGTAAACAAAATAACTGTTGTTCGTTTAAGTCTTAGTCCTAGCCGTTTCTCAAAATTGCCATTTCTTAAACAATTATTGCTTTTAATCAGATTTATATTCAACATTTCACATATTTTCACACAACATTTTCTGTATTATAAATTACAGGTAGCAAATCGACGGAGGAACATGGCAAACTTTATGATGATGTGCCTAGTTCAGCAGTTGATTTGCAAGTGAAAGATCGGGTAAGTTAATAATAAGTAAGCACAACATTATTGTTTGAAAAGCTAATGCGCGTTTTTCGCCCCCAGCAGTTTATACGCAAGCTAAATCGCCAGGAGCGTGTCGTTGAGGAAGTCAAATTAGTGCTGAAACCACATTTCAATAAAAAAGTGATCAACAAAGACGATTACAAAGATATTATGCGACGCGCAGTACCAAAGGTATTAAAGGCCTTAAAATACATCAATAATACAACTTTTTGATTAATCGCATTGAATTTTGGTATATTACAGATCTGTCACAGTCGTTCTGGTGAAATAAATCCACATAAAATCAAAAATTTGATTGATGCGTACGTGAGGAAATTCCGCGCTAAGCACAAGAAATTAAGTCTGCTGAATACGGGGCAAGTAAGCAGTGCTGTCAAATGTGCCGCATATTTAAAGAAGCTATAAGCATATGTAGGTGTAATTGGAAGGTAAATTTTATTGTCATTTTACAGTATGAAAAACGTATCTAATAAAAAAACATTTTTACTTTGCAGCGTTTTTCTTTACGCAAACAACGCAATTTCGTTTGAAGGCCGCATGCATTCCTAAGCCTACATCAATCCCAAATTACCGCCCGTGAAGCGCAAATACATGAATTGTCATTGCTATTGAAGTTTAGTTGTTAAGTCCAAGTTAGGTTACACTACGAATGATTTTTAGTGTTTAAGCCAATACAGCAGTGAAAGTATCCATTAAGCAGTAAAATTTGTCTCCACCCATATGTAATTCTTTTTTTTTTTGTTTCTCAAAAAACGCCAGCAGACTCATATAATTTAAATTAACAGATTTTAGTTGATTAGTATGTTTATTATGTATGACTTTTATAATGATTATTAATACTGTTTTGCTTTAACACATTGTAAGTATATTATATGAAGTAGATTGAAGGCATACAGGCAAAACCAATAAATTTTTTATTTTACCTCTTGTAAGTTAATCAATTCAAGTAAATTAAATTATTAATTCATTTTTTCAAATAACGCAAACAGATGGAGTTTGGAGTACACATTTATAGACTACCTAATTGCTCTGAATCGGTTTGGAGTTAGACATATATTCTACGCAATTCTTCTGTTCAGTCAGATATGTGTATGTAGTTGTATTTTATTTGCAACAGGAATGATATATATGTATATTGTTAAAATAAAATAAAAACCAATTGTAATTATATATATTCAGCGTAAATAACTGTGTATTATAATACTTATATTGAGTTAATATATATAATGAAACATGTATAATTTTGCATAGTTTATCAATCATAATTTTTAAATAAAGCGTGCATAACTACAACGTAACATTAAATCAATAAATATTTGCATTTCATTTTCTTAGACATACCGAAAAGCACTAAACGGGGTGAAACAAATAGAACATTGGCGTATATATAAATACTATTCACTGGTACATTAAAGTGATATTGATGTCATCTCATTAAATGGGTAATCTATGTGATTTAAACAATATTCAGCTATATATATTTACATAAATATTTATGTATGTAAATGCGATTAAATTAAGCTAATCAATGGGAAAACATTTAATATGTAGAGCGAAGATAGTTCATTTGTGGCTATATGATTCTTATTTTTTTTTTTTTGTGAATATATAAATCTTAAATATTAAATGAGCGCAGATTCTGGCTGATGAAGACCGCTTTGTGCGATTTTTATGTTGTCGACAAGATGTTTTATATTGTTTACCAAAATCCAGATGATTTCCCACCTGGCGGATTCTTAACTTTAATGCAAGCACGAACACCAGATCTATCCAATTCCTCTGAATATGGGTTGCAGGAATTATGACATTATTAGAATGTATTAAAGCAACATAAAGATATGTTTTTGTTCACTTACCGCTTATTGAGAAAGATGACTCCTGCATATCGCGTTTGCCATCAACGCGTCCACGCACTGAAGGTGTGCTGCAAATGGAACCCTCAGCCGGCATTGGTATATTACCGGCCATCATTTCAGCAAGTGGCTCCGGTGGTGGTATCAGAATGTCCAACTCGGCAAACTTCTTGGCCAAATTGCCATTGTGATGCTCCTCATGCGGCTGCTCTTCATTCGACTGCACCTTACCCTCAATGATGTCATAGACAAATGGCGGTCGCACTGGCATAGGTATAAAGCGTCCATGACCTTCGGCAACCCGAACAGTTCCATTTTCAGCGCAAATGCGTCCACGCACCAAAACAATTTCGGGCACACCATGCACCGTCATGCCCTCGAATATATTCATATCGCATGCATGATGATGGGTATCCTTCGAGATGGTGCGTGTTGCCTGCGGATTCCAAATGACAAGATCAGCATCCGAGCCAACAGCTAAATGAGAAATAATATGTAACCATTGATTCATCAAGTATTTTAAGCTTGTTCAACTAACCAATGCGTCCTTTTTGTGGGTAGATATTGAAAATTTTTGCAGCATTTGTGCTGGTAACAGCAACAAATCGACATGGATCAAGCAGTCCTTGTTGTACACCCTTTTCCCACACGACCGACATACGATCCTCAGCGCCATTGACGCCATTTGGAATTTTAGTGAAATCCTTTAAGCCCATCTCCTTTTGCTTCTTATTGTAGGTACAGTTGTCACTGCCAGTGACCTGCAAATCATCACTATAAGCAAGAGAAGTTTTTATTTTTAAAACTTGCTTCGAAACACACAAAAATTATACTAACTATGCCAAGGACTTCATCAGTTGCCTGGGCGTTTCGGCAGACATACGAATTGGTGGACTAGTGATATAATAAATGCGTTCTGGTTTGCGAACACTGCTCATACTGCGACCAATGGAGCTGGCCAAGGTTTCACCAAATACTGAGTAGCCGCTGCGACGAGCACGACCCACAAGTTCAGCCGAGGATTTGCTGGTTACGCCGGCAACATACAATGGCGTCTTCATCTGCGATTTATACAAAAGGAATGTATTAATAATTGTTTTTACAACATATTTATGCCTAAAAACTAAAAGGCAAGCTTATTATTGGACGTTTGTTTAGTTTTAAGTGTTAGGAGCAAACGTAACCAGAGTTATTGGGCGATATGTGTTAAGGCCAATGTCTAAGTTACTTACTTAACCGGAAATCTGATCTCGGAACACACAATCGAGCTATGTATTTATTGTGTGCATGTGCATCAGCATCAGCATCGGGGTTTATACATATTTATTGGAGTTATATCAAGTGCCACATACCGCATACAATCTTATCTTATGTACAAAGGGTGCATCATACATAATGGAAATAATAACAAAATCAAAAATACATAAACAAAATTATAGTAACATTGTATATATGTGTTTGTATGTATGTACATTTGTATATATGTATATATATAAAGGTTTCCCATAAATCCACGAGCTTTTGTTTAATAATGCAACTTGTTTGATTAACGACAATACTTTCTTTGTTTTTGCCACTCACCTGGTGAGCCAAAATGCAAGCACGATGCACTGCCTCTGCCTCCACTTCCTCTTGACGCGACAGCTCATGCCCCTCGGGTCCACAGATGCCTTCGGCCAACAAGCTTTTCGTGTTCTTAGCAATGATATCTCCATTTTCAGCATGTACCTAACAAGTGAGCAGGAACAAAGTCAATATATACAGTTGTCACAAAGTTAATGTCATGTCCATTACCATCGCAACACCATTTAGGCTACGAATACGCTCAAACACATCCAACAGATCGGCATCGTTCAGCATATAAAGACCCTTATAGGCCATATACATTTTAAGCGAATTAACGCCCAGCTCCTTGCATAGTATACCAATCTCCTCGGACACTGATTTGGACCACCAGGTTATCGCTACATGGAGCGCATAGTCGCAACACACCTTAGGATCCGCCCAGCTGCGCCACTTGTCATACGCCTCAATCATTGACTCGTGCTTTTTGGGCAGCACACAATCAACTACAAGACGTTAATTTATAAGCATAAGAATTGAAACAATCAAATCAAGGTCGGAAAAGCTTACTTATCATCGTAGTGCCACCAGCAACTGCAGCCTTTGTTCCACGATAAAAACTGCCAAAGCACAAAAAGAATACATGTAACAACTTTTGTGTTGTCCAAGGGTAAGGTTTACTTACTCATCAACGGTAACCGTGTCACCCATTGGACATTGCAGATGTGTATGAGGATCAATGCCTCCTGGTATTATCATGCGACCCGTTGCATCGATAGTACGCACACCGCCGGGTATTGTTATATCGTTAGCTGATCCAACGAACCTGCAAACAAAAAAGTCAAATCAATAATATTGATTTTTCTTCTTTTTTTATGCGTTGCTTACTTAATAATGCCATCCTCAATGTAAACGTCCGCTTTGAAGCTCTTATCATGATTGACGATTTCACCATTTTTGATGTAAACGCGATTTTGGGCGCTTTGTAGATGAATAGGCACCTTTTTAACGGGCTTTGGGCTAGTTGACATTTTGCAATAAAATTAGTTATTTCTGCAAAAAAAAAAAAAAAAAAAACAATGTAAAGTGTATATATTAATGGAATAAGCAGAAAATACATAAAGCTTAATGTTAATTCATTTCCCTTCATTTTGTATGAAACTTCTTTTGTGGTTATACAATTTTGGATTTGGATCTAGATTTTTCAACCATTTGTAGCTTTCTTAAAGCCGATGCAACACGTGTCGTATCATTTATTTACGTATAGAAAACCAGATGTTTTTTAGTATTATTTTTAAAAACATATTAAGTCTATTTGATTCTTAAATGCATTTTTGAACAGATGTCAGTTGTTTTCCTTTTTCATTTATTTTCAGTTTTTAAATATAAAACAATTATAGTCGACCCTAGGTTAACACACACAATTGGGCCCACCGTACTTAAAAATGATAATACTATTCATAGTAACAGGTGTGAAAAACCAATGAATAAATGAAATGAAAGGAATTACAATGAAATTTCACATTCTCAACCATTTTTTTACAGTCACTTTTTAAATTATTTCGAAAATTGCACTTTCGCTTTAACAAAAAGTTGGACACCTAAATGTAAGGTGGTTTATCCAAAATCGATTTAGTTTTCACCTAATGCGATCAAATAACACTTAGCGGCAAAAACGAGAGCAACTTGTTTGCTTACATCAGAAAAAGGTAACTAGTTTGTGTTGGGCTCGAAACGGCGGAATTGGTAGACAGTGAGGCAAGTCGTCAGTTTTTCCACATATAGAACAGCATTTGCATATATGAATAGTATACAAATAAATGAAACTGACACAAATAACTAATAGTCGTAGGTCACAATTGCAGACAGCTAAGCTGTTTGTATGTATTTATGTTTGCGTTTAGCTGCAGTCAACTATAAGCGTCATCAAAATACATACGACTATGGGAGTTAACACGCAAGCGAGCATTGAACTTTGTGGGCTCTGATGCGGTGCTTTGGATGTTAAGAAAAAAAAAGCAACAACAACACAAACAAACAAACAGAACACAATAAATTTGTTCCAAATGGTGAGCGGCACAAGTGTGTATTTCATGCAGACAAAACGCACATACATGCATACATATTATATGTATGTATGTATATATTTTAGCGCAGGAAGAAGCATTCTGACTACTGTTATGTTAATATGCTTGAATGATAATCGGCTTTTCAAGTACTTGATGAATGTCGGCGGCCGCATCGACCCCATTTGAGGCCTACGACTACGTCATCGTACGTACACTTTGCAAACGGGGTGGAAACTGACTAAGTGAGTTTTTTTTTTCGTTTTACTTGGGTGTTGAATTATTGTTATTATCCTAACTAAAACTGGCTTGGGAAGTCAACAAAATAATTTCTCTCATTTGATATGCGTACAAATATATATGCACTCATTCATACAAATATGGTACAATTACACAGTTATAAGACCATAAACAGTAATACTGCTTTCCGCTCTTGTTGAATCGATACGCGGTTTTGGGAAAGAAAAGAAAAACCAAGCTATCCACACACAATATTGCGAACATAACTATGTTTATTTTTATACATATGTAGGTATGGTAGCATATGAAGGTACATACATACGTACATACGATTTAACGGAAATGTAAGCTTTTCAACATTCATATGTACATAGCTAAATGCAGGGAACTGTGTATGTATGTAGCGAATTGGTTATTTGATTAAAACAAAACATTTATCACATAACATGGCTTTTATGCAAACAAATTTAGGTCAAGATCAAGTATATACACATTACTTAATAATTCTTTTTAATTTTTGTAAGCTATTTACCGTTGAAATTTAAAGAAATTGTTTATTGCCAGCCAACTTGAAGTACACACCCACTTAAGCAGAGAAAATTCTGATAAGACTGATTCACTTATCGAGGCTATCGATGTTTATTTAACATTGCAGTGTGGCCAAACTACTTTTCACCATAAATCAATATTTACTCATTCTCTTAGACCAAAGTTTAAATTATTGAAAACTTGTACTCAGAATAGCAATAGCAGCTACTCGTTATGGGATGTTTATTTATTGTTTTTAAAATATTTATGCTTCATATTTTGCTTTTACATTTTACATACGAATGAATAACATTCACAATGGATTCATTTACATATCGATTGTTTTATTCGATACATTTATGAAATTTGATTTTTTCAAATGCACTTCGTTATATATTTATTAAGCTATTTTTGATGTTTCCTTATGCTGATTGGAACCAAAAGCAAAAGGACAGATTCTGGATCAATATATACACCATTAAAATAACTCATTTTCTACGACTCTGTCACCCAAAAATATATATTAAAAATTATACCCTTTTAGCAAGCCGCGATTTCTGCAATTGTCCTGGGTTGCTTATGGCTCATACAGTCTTAATCGCATCCAAATTATTTGTATGCCCGCTTATAGAATAAGTAGAAAAACACTGTGTGGTATATTATATATGTATGTATATTAATTAAATAATTAAATTAAGTTTTGAGGGACATACATTTACATCCTAGCAAAAATTATACACTAATAACTACAAGTAAATATATCGATATCGAGATGTTGAGTCATATTTTTGTGTTTTGGAAAAACAACTACATAAATTAACGTTTATCTTTAGGGCTTCAACTGATCCTTGTATTCCTGTTGTTGATCGACATGACATACACATACATATGTGTATGTATACATATATTTATATATATAAATGTTTGTGTAAGTATTATGGGCTTTGCTACACTAGCCCAATCTACTTGACTTTATATATATTATTTTTTCATTTTTTACTTTACTTTTACTTTTTTTTTGTTTAAACAGCAGTCCATTTTGTAATATTGCCATGTATTCTAAGAGCTTCAATTGCATATGCATCAAAGTACAGTTTTACAACATTTTCGCACATGTCCATTATTTTCAGGTGCTCAATGATTTATTATTTTTTTTTACTTTTTGCAATTGTATCTTATTTATGTTGTTATTTTTGTTGTTTTCTATTGATTCACGCCTTTTTGTGTTATATATAAAGCATGGTTTTTTAGTTAATTTTTTTGCGTGCTTCTATATAGCTTAGTTCGTATTCATTTCTAGCTTTTGTTTATGTACTGTTAAGATTTTCGTTAAGTTTAAATATTTTTTGTTTAAATTAAGATTAAGATAAAAACTTATGAGTTAAGCTTGTCATTTACGCCTAAATTATGTTTAATAATATGTATAGAATAAAATTAAACCTTGTTCCAGCAGCACTTTTAGTAAATAATACAAACAACATATATTTAAAAAAAAATTACAACATTAAGTGCTCTCACATTTGCAAATACGCTCTCTCTTTTTTTTTGTGCATTGTGTAAATTGCCAACAACTAAGCAAAAACAAAAAAAGTGTTGAAAAATCATTCGTTAACAATGTCACACACACATACAAACATACATGTATATAATACGAAATGACGAATTGCAAAATAAAATACAGGATAAAATTTACAAAATAGTTAAGTATGTACAATTTTTTGTTTGTTTGTTGTTTGAGTTTAATTTTCTGCATCTTAATTAGTCCACATAAATGTCCATTTTTTGAAATTATGTATTACATAGTTTAGCTTATCGGTTTGCATACTTATATGCAGACGTTTGTAAGGTTTATAATTTTTTTTGTTTTCGCTTTTTTTTTTGTTTTCTTTAATATGTTCACTATATGACTTCATATGACATATTATGTAATAATAATAATATTATAAGTATATATTATATTTTAGAATTTTTGTTTAAAAACTAACCTCTATATGTACTTATATGTTTTGCTTTCAACACACATCATAATTCGTTATCGCTTATTGTGTGTTCTAATATTTATAAATATATACATATACATGTATATATGTATATATATCGTATGCATATGTGTGTATAGTTAGTTATTTGTTTTCTTATTTATTTAAATTTAATACATAAGTATATGTTGTGTGCTTAATATATTTACGCATGCAATTTTTAACGTTCTTCCTGCCTTAAGTTTTGACCTTTGAAAATTCATTGCTAAAATTTATATAACGCCAGATCAGCTTGCTTTATGATTTTTTGTTTTTATCATGCGCATATATATATATATATATGTATATATCTATATGTATTAACTATAGATTTGAGTGAAAAAATATACAGTTATTGTGGTGTGGTCAAAAATTGTTATTGATTATAGACCATGGTGTTCGATTGTTATTCTTCTTGTTGTTGTTGTTGTTTGTAGTTGAATTTTTAAAGATTATTATATTAACGTTTTAGCATATACAATTTGTGGCTATGCTACATAGTACTTAAGTGATTCGCTTTCTAAAAGACGCACCAACAAAATGTCATATCAACATTCTATTCCCTCTCTCTCTCTTACGTTTTTTTGTGTTAATTTACATAATACGAACTATACATTGTACGCATTTACTCTACATTAAATCATGTGTGTGTTTCGTTAAATTTAGTTTCTTCTGCAATATGCATCGACTGCACCGTCATCGTCATTGTTACCGCCACGTTGCCAATAGTAGGATGTTGCTGGCAGCATTGTTGTGTACTACGCAACAGCTGCAGTTGTATTTGCGTTCGTTGGTGGTGGTGCTGATGTTTGTTGCGACACCGCTGTTGCCGTTGGTTGTTGTGGTTGCTGCTGCTGCTGTTGTTGTGTTGCTGCTGCCGCTGCAGCTGCGGCATTGATGTTGCTCAACGTATTCGCTGACAATGCGGAAGACGTAGCCGACGCTGTTGTTGCGCTTGAGGAGGAGGAGGATGTTGATAATTTAACCACCTGCTGCTGCTGCTGATGCTGTTGCTGTTCGCTGGGCGTTACCAAGTTGTTGAGTGTTGTTGTTGTTGCTTGACTATTGCTGCCCACGCTGCTGCTGCTATTTGTTTGATTGCTGCTGACGGTGCCGCAACTGTTGCTGTTGGTGCTGCTGTTGCTCACATCATTGAAGGTGGCTGCCGGTGGCAATTGTTGACTGCTATTGCTGCTATCATCATTGATGGCAGCTGTTGTTGATGACGATGATGATGTCGTTGTTGTTGATGATGATGCTGCTGCTGCTGCAGCTATTGTTGCTGTTGTTGTTGCAGCAGCAACACCACCGGCAACTTTAACATCAGACGCTTGTTCGCCACCGTTTCCGTTTTGATGCAAGCACTTGGTTTCTCAGCTGTAGTTGCGCTTGCTGCTGTTGTTGCCAACCTTTGCTGTTGCTGTTGTAAATGTTGTTGCTGATGCTGTTGCAGCTGTTGTTGCTGTTGCCGCTGCTGCAGCAATCGATATTCCACCGAATGCATTGGCCCTGTGCCGCGCGAAACTTGATATAGAACCCGTGATATAATCAATGCCACCTGCTGATCCAGTATATGAGACATGACCAAACCAAGCAAACGCTGCTCCTGTTGCATGAATAGCGAACGATTATCTGGATGTTTGGCCAGATGCAGCAATGTGCCGGCTGCTCGTCGCAACATATCCAAACTGGTGCCCATCGAGTCGGGATTCTCGCGCAGATAATTGATGCCATGCTGATTGGCGACGCCCAATGCCGTCTGCTCCGCCTGCTCAATGAACGCCACCAGATACGAGATGCATGGCGATTGTAGCGCCACAGTGCGAGCCATTGCACTGTCTGCCGCCGCCAGGTAGTGCAACAAATTGACCGAGAATTCACGCAACACCTGATCCTCGTTGCGGCACAGATGACGCGTGAGCACCGCACACAGTTTCTCCAGCCTAGAGAACGGTGGCGTTGCAATCACCAAATCCACATTGGCATCCGTCACACACAGCTTACACAGCGCCTCCAAGGCGAGACGTTGCGGCGACAGCGCCGAGTTGGGACCACACGAAGGGAAAGGATCCTGTCCATGCGCACTGGGACACACAGCCCAATGGAGCAGACCATCGATGAGTGGACGTGCAATTAGTTCATCATAGCGTGATAGCTCCAAGTGTCCAGCTATATTTGCCATGGCCACCAGCATATTCTCTCGAATGGTTATCAAGTACTCCCACCACCATTCACGTTCACCCTGCAACGAGCTGCACGAGTCCGTAAAGTCTGTATCCTCCTCTCGATCATAGTTGCGCGTCTTGGGTGTGCGCCGCAAATGATCGTGATTAAGTAGCAACAGTCGTCCGAGTACTGCCAGAAAGCGTGTTGATTTCGCCAGGACGGTTTCGTTGCCGGGCACAAAGGTTAGATTGCGGAAGATATTCGAGAGCGCTATGCAACGGCGTGCCAGCGAATCCTGGCTATCGTTCACCAAGTACAGAGAGGCCTCGTCACGCGTATAGCATTCATCCTCGTAGCTGGAATCACGACGACGCTGCAACACATGCGCATCGTCGCGCACCGTTGACTTGGGATCAAAGCCTTTAAGGCTTTGTGGCGCCACCACACCGTTTGTGAGTCGTTGTGGCGTTTCGATTTCCATGTCGATGGCACGACAATCACTGTCTGTTAAGTTCTCACCGTCCGCTGTGGCCGGCGCCGTTGGCTCCTTTTTCACCTCGACCGTGGGCTGAGTGAATTCATCTTCGGCAGCTTGCAGCTTCGATTTCTTGGGCTCGCCACTACTGCTGACAAGTCGTCGCTTCTTGTTGTATGTCTGCTGGAGTAGACTGCTGTCCTCGGTGCTGCTGCTTGTGGTATCCTCCTGCTTCAGCACGGTGGATATATCATCTGGCCTCAGGTGACTGCTGCTGCTGCTGTTGTTGTTGTTGTTGTTATTGTTGGTTTTCTGTGCGATACCATCCGGTTTGCCGGGCTTGTGTTTGGAGCGTATATATCGCGCAAATGGAATGTTAACAATCTCGGACTTAAACACATCAATAATGCCATCAAGGGGATCCGGTTCCGTAAAGCCATATGTCCATGCATTACTGCCCACCGGCTCCAGCTGTTCATACAATTTATTTGTATCAATATCCCATGCCTTCTGACGTTCATCAACAAAGATGTCATGATCGGCAGTTTGGATGCGCACCGGAACACCTTTACGCGTGACCAGCGTATAGTTGGGCGTAAACGAGAGGAGCAGTGAACGCTCTTCTGGATTTGGTTGGACACGCACCTGTCCCAAGTCTATGCCCTCATCAGCATCATTATCAGAGTCCTCACGCTTAATCACATCCATATTCTCGTAGTGTCGCCTTCGATTGTAGCTACAAATGCTGCGCACACAACGCGGCTGTCGCCGTTGCTGCTTCTCCTCCATTTGCAAAGAGACAACAGTGCCACTGTCCGCATCATCATCCTGATTGGCCACATCATCATTATGGGCATTGGCATCGTCGCAACGCTCGTCGAACATCTCGGCGAGATTCTTTTGAAAGTGCTCCAACAGCAGCGTCAGCAGACCCGGCAAATTCGATATGCCAAAGAACTGAACGGTGCTGTCATCGAACAGAAGCACATTCAGCACATCCAATGCCCATGTGCATTCTGTGAGTAGGCCCGAGCGCATTGCCATAAATATTCGCCATGGATCGACGGGGCAGACATCCACTTTGGTCAGACGTTTGCGCCGATATAGCACCGGTGTTGTTGACTCCACGCTATCGAGCGGAAAGATGAGCTCCTTCTTGACCAGCTGGGCACCGGCGCCGGGCACCTGTGGTGCATAGTTGGGCTGCTGCTGTTGATTGGGCGGCAGCTGATGTGGTGGTGGTTGCTGTTGTTGTTGTTGCTGCTGATGCTGATGTTGATGTTGCTGCTGCAGCTGTTGCTGTTGTTGCGTTGGCTGCATCATGCCCGGTACACCGATGGGTGGTTGCTTTTGTGGCAGCATGCCGCCTGGTGCACTGCCCACCATTGGGACACCAACTGGTGAGGTGCCACCTGCTTGTGATGGCGGTGGCATTGCATACGGTGGCTTCACCATGCCACCAGCTACAGGCGGCATACCGGCTGGCGGTACACCACCATGTGGCACTTGTGGCACTGTACCTGGTGGGCCGCCAGGCAGCTGTTGTGGCGGCATTCCTGGCACTCCGCCGGGTGGCATGCGTTGCTGTTGTTGTTGTTGCTGCTGCTGCTGTTGTTGTTGTTGCTGCTGTTGTGCAGCGCCCATTGGTGGACGCAGAGATGCGCCCGGTTGCGGTATATTCGCACCTGGTGGTGGACCCTGTGCGGCATTTATTTGTGCCCACTGTGGTGGTGCCGGCTGCTGTTGCTGTTGTTGTTGCTGCTGCTGCTGTTGTTGTTGAGGCTGTCCAGGCGGTTGTCCAGCCTGCTGATAGGGCGGCTGTTGCTGCTGCGGCGGTGGTGGTGGCTGTTGTGGTGGATAACGATGCTGTTCCCACTGTGCCACACCCGGCTGCTGTTGGCCGTGCGGACCATGCGGTCCGCCAGGTGGTGCTGCACCCCGTGGCGGTGCATTGCCCCAGGACTGTGGCGCCGACGATGTGGGATATTGAGGTCGATACTGCTGGTTGCCACCTTGCCAGCCACCTGAACAACATAAAGAAGATTATTAAAAGGATAAAGAAAATGGATTATCTTTACTTACCATAAATTTGAGGCCTCGCCGCATAACCTGGATAGGGTTGTGAATCCTTAATAAAGTCCGGATGCCGTCGTGGTTGAGGACTCTGTTAATATTTTTAATTCAAATGTTAAGCTTTATTTGTCATTAAATTCATAAGGTTTACAACTTACCTGATCTGGCGGCCTGTAGTAATCCTGTTGGTTTGGTGTGGTTGGTGGATAACCACTATTTGGTGGTGCTACTGGCGCTCCACTAGCTGGTGGTCCGCCTGGTACAGCTTGTGCTGGTGGCTGTGGTCCACCTGGTGGCGCCTGACTATATGGTCGATTACCATACGGACCATACTGATTAGCACCAGCGGGAGGTCTGTTAAAAAAAAATAATATTACAAAATTGCATTAGAATTTAATCTGGGGAATTAGTTTCCGGTTGCCGGAATATGGATACCCTTGCAGATATATGGTATGGTATTAGGAAGTTAAATAAAATACTCTTATTGGAACCAGTTCTAAGAACGAGTTTTCGAATTTTATAGATTATAGATTCACATTGGAGCCAAAATGTTAGTCAAAACTATTTGACCGATTTTCAGAAAACTTTACAGCAACTTTAATAGCGATCATAAGAACGTTCCCTAATAGTTTAAGCAAAATCGTTCTAGATTTTATAAAGTGTTTGAACGATTACAAACAAAAGTCCTAATGGTAAAATATTCTAATTCAAGATTCTTTAATATTTTTTATAAAATTTTTTTTTATAAATTTCTCTGCAAAGGTATAAAAATCATAGTTTTTTACTCCTTTGATAAATAAAATAAGGCACAGTACGGTTGTCATTTTGTGCATGTTTGGAAGAGTGTGATTGTGTGTGTTTTATGTGGAGTTTTTTTTTTTGGTTTGTTGTATAGGAATTTGGCACTCACGCTTCCCCTTCGGGCCCATAGGGAGGATACATATTGCGATTCTGCGGCGGATATTGTCCCTGATTTGGTCCAAAAGGTTGGCCGGGTGGCCCAGCGGCATTATACTGATCCCCCGAACCATATTGACCATAAGCACCGGGTTGTGTTGGATAGGGTGAACCTGAAAAAATTATACAAATATTCTTAGTTTCATATATTTTTTGGAGAAATAAGGATGCTAATAAATGTTAAGCAGAGCAAATTACAGTTGGCACAAAAAAAGCAAAATAAGAAAGAAAAAAGTCTCTTTTAGCATTTAATACAAAATTTTGATATTCGAAAATCATTAAAAGAGTAATATAAAATTATTAATTTAGTGCTTGATAGGTTTTTATAAATTAAACAATTATTTATCGATCATCAAATATTTTGTGATATATGCATTAAATTTTAAATATGTTAAGAATATGATCTAAATATACATTTAAATAAATATCTTAATATAATTTTGATATAAATAAATCCTATTGAATCGAAAAAGATTTCTGTTCAATGATGTGTGATAATGATCGATATTTTGTTTAAAGCAAATGCAAAAAATTATGTAAGCAAGCAATTAAATATATATATATATACACTACACGTCCCACATGCAGACCAATTTTTATAATAAATAAATTTAACAAAAAAAAAATGTGAAAAGCGGTTTTTTGGTTTTTGTTTTTGGATTCCAACATCAAATCGGTTTAAAAAAAAGGAACAGGGCTAATTTAAAATAATTTTGACAACGAAATTGTATATGAAAGGAACAAAAAACAATGAGAGATTGAGAGAGTGAGAGGAGAGAAGGAAAAAAAAATGAAGAGAAAACAAGATGAATGTATACCTGGCGTTCTAGACACAGGCGTTGGATACCCAGAGCTACCTGGTGGATAAGGTACTACTCCAGTTGGTGGTGGGCGTGCATGCTGCGTCGATGGCGGACCATGTTGCTGCTGTGGTGGTGGCGCCGCCGATGGTTGCTGCTGTGACGGCGATGGCATTTGTTGTTGATGATGTTGATTAGCCGTTTGTGGCGCTGTATGCGGTGAATGTGGGGGCGGCGGCGGTGGAGCAGGACAACCACCACCAGCAGCACCACCAACAGCAGCAGCAGCTGCAGCAGCATTCGAATTAGCAACATTAGCAGCAGCACCACCACCAGCAGCAGCCACAACACCGCCAGCAATTGGATCTTCAAAGGGATTGCTCACATTTATGTTGTCACCGGCAACAACAGCGGCGGCAGCTGCTTGATTTTGTGTGCCTTTTGGTTTTGGTTTTTTTGGTATTAGATTTATTTTTGGTTTTTGAGATGGCAAGCGGCATTTGTTGATTGATGAATTATGGATGGATTGATGAAGAAATGAATGAATAATGTCACAATGTATAAACATAATAAAACAGTTGAATTGTTTGTGGTTGTTGTTTTTTTTTTTTTTTTTTTGTTAGGTTGAAGATCGAAGTTGTTGTTTCAAATTTGAAATGGTGCAATGTGTGGTGTTGTTGTTTTTGTTGTTGTTGGTGGTGATTATTAAATAGTAGTAGAATAATAATAGTAGTAGTAGTAGTAGTAGTAGTAGGTAGTGCGCCCATTTATAAATGTAACCAACATAAAAAATGAATTAAACAAATTACACACACACACGCACACGTATATGAAATAAATAATTAAATTAAATTTTATGTAAGTCAACGAAAACAATTTATGAAAAAAAAAAGTTTTAAACAAAAATTTAAATGGGGACAAATTACAAAAAAAATATATATAATACATTATACAACAAATAATCATCAGAGTATTACATCATTTATGTAGTATATTGTTAACAAGTATTTTTATGCAATTTCCAAAATGTAATCGATCCAACATATACATAGATAATATCTACTGTTCTTTGCTTACCAGGATGTGGCGCTTGTGGATTGTTTTGTGATGGCGGCCTTGGCATTTGTCCGGCTGCAGCATAATCTGGTTGCGGACCAGCCGTTGGTGGATAGGCACCACCGCCCGTATAACCCGTATAGCCATCAATATTGGTGTTGGGTGCACCACCGCCACCCGGTGGTGCTGGGAAAGAATCCTGCGAGTTCGATGATCCTGTCGAATTTGTTGTGCCAGCATCCAAATGACCACCACCGATTGGTTGGTAAACAAAAAAGGTTTGGGCGTGCGATCAAAGTGGAAATGATTTTTTTTAAGAAAAGAAAGAAGAGTAAAAAAATATTATAATGATGTTGTATATGGTTTTCAGATATTTAATAAAAAAAAAAGGCTTAAACGCAGTTTTTTTTTTTTTAATAATTGCATCTTAAAATCTTTAGGAATATTTTATTTAAGTGTGAATGAAGAAAAAACAGTTTAATTCAGCAAATTTATAGAAAAAATATTGTTTTAAGCTTCTAAAGACAACCTTTTCCTTTTAAGATTTTCTTGTAAATCTATCGAAATAGTCAAAAACATAAAAGTCGTCTTAAGACTGTAACTGTCTTAAACCGGTCAAAAATATTATTTCATATAACCTTAACTTTTCTATCAAAATTAGAGCCTTTTTGGAAACCTTTTACACCTAATAAACACTTACCTGGTGATGGTACAGAGGCTGCCTTCGTTGTCTTTTTCTTGCTGCCGGCCTCCACTTGCTGTATGATGGGTAATGGATCGATATCGCCGCGATCAAAATGACACTCGAAGGCCAACAGATTCTTGGTATAATGTTTGCGTAATGTGTAGGCAGCGCTGCTGCTGGCGCCAATTCCAAGCAGACCAGCAATATCCTTCCAGGTCTTGCTCTTAGTCACCTGGTGACAACAATCAGATAATATGCGTATACATTTAAAAATACAAGAGATTAGACTCATATTGTTTAAGGAGAAGTGCGTCATTAGTTAGGAAAGAAGTGGAAAAATGTAGAAAAAAAGTACGTAAAATACGCATTCAACGATAAACAAAAACATATAGTACTATATAGTTTGTGTTAGTAATGAAAATTGAAATCAAACACGAAAAGCAAAAATGGAAATGACACCACATAAAGAAACAATTGGAAAATGGAACCATTTAACTGAACAAACATTTGACATAAAAAATCTCTTTAAAAATACAAAAACAAGTATTTTTTTTTAGCATGCTGTCAAAAGTTTTTGCATGCAATCGGATTCATTGAACATTGAACGAATTCAAGAAGGAAAAAAACGTCAAGAAAACACCTTGAAAGGAATTATCATGCTTTTGGACAGGTTTAAACGATTTTCTTTACATTTAAAGAATTGGAAAAAACAAATTTGTTCACTTTTTTTTTGGTGTTAGCTACACTTTGGTTTGGTGGTGTTTTATTTTTTGTAGGTGGTTGTGGTGGTGATTTGGTTGGTTTGTAGATTATTAATTTTGTTTGATTTTGGTTGTGGTTTTTTTTTTTTTTTTGCTAGTAAATCTAAAAAGAAGTTAGTAAAAGGAGTTACTACGGCACCTTGCATACCTCGACGAATCCGCCACGTTCTTTTACATAAATATATAACCTATATAAATCGAGTGGCTGTTTTGAGATGGTCGGACACGCTGTTATCGGTGTCCGACGCTCCTCCATGAAAGCGCGCAGCTTATCTAGCCATCCACGTCTATCCGGATTATCATCCATCTCATACAATTTGCATAGCGAATCGGATTTCTTAGTTGTTGTTATAGTGCTACGAAATGGTTCTTGTTGAACAGGAACATGACTGTTGAACACCTGCTAAAATAAACAATGAAAATTGATTGTTAATATTCTAAAACAATCTGATGATTAATCTGCTTACCGAACTTGCAGCTGGTCGTGTCCAATTTGGTGGAGAATTCATTTCATACTCCTCGCCAGTTGGACCACCATGCATAACAGCTGGATGTGGTGAGGTGCTTGGTGGAGCTAAATGGCCTTGGCCATATGGATCATGCTTGCGCGACTTTGGTGTAGTACATTGTGGATCTTCGCCAGATGCTGTAAATATATAAATTGAATTAGCTTCAGCTAAATGAAGTTTTAAGCTCTACTCACCAGCTGATGCATTGGAGAGCGTACTCTGTTGACTGACATCATCCAGTGGTGCGCCATCCGGTCCAGTTGTAACCACAGCGGTTACAGGATGCAAACCCGTCGCTGGCGATGAGCCCGACGAACTAATGCCATTATCCTGCGATATATGCTCGGGACCACTGTCACTGCCGGGCGGTGCGCCCAACATTGATTGTGGCGGTGTGCTGGTCGGTGGACCCATACTCTGCGGCGGACCCATATGATGTGGTGGACCCATTGGCATCGACGGATGCATGCCAGTTGGCCCATTGCCATAGCCCTGTGGCTGTGGACCACCGGGACTGGCACCGTAACCACCTTTGTGCTGTAAATGCTGCTTCAGATAGTTGAGTGGTCGCGGTGAGCCACTGCCCTGTGGTGGTGGTGGACCCACTGGTGGTGGTGTACCCTTGCCCTGCACATGGTTGCCCATCGCAGGTCCCATTTGACCGGATGCACCGCCAGGCACCGATTGTTGTGGGGATGGCGGCACCCATTGATATGGCGGATACTGTGGATGTGGACTGCCACCGCTGTGATTGGGCATGGATCGTGGATAGCCGCCAGCTTGTGCACCGGATGGCATGCTATTGGCACCGCCAGCGGGTTGACTGCCTGGCGGCGGTGGTGGTCCAGCGCCATAGGCACCCGACGGATACTGAGGGCGTGGCGGGTAGTTGCCTATAAGCAAATATAAATATAAATAAATATATGATGATGATAATAATGCTATTCAAACTCACCTTGAGGATATTGCTGTGGTGGGTATCCTTGGGCACCAGGATTTTGACCTGGCATTCCCATTTTGTAGCCGCCATGCATATGCTGCGGCATGGGATAGCCACCTGTTGCCCCTTGTGGTGGAGGGGGTGGTGTTGCCATATTGTTAACATTTTGATTTGGCGGCGGTGCTGGCGGTGGCGTCTGCTGTGGCGAATTACTCGCCGACGATGCTGAATTTGATGCCTGCTGCTGCTGCTGAGATTGTTGCTGTTGCTGAGATGGTGGCCCACCGGGTAGACCGTGTGGTGGCATCGGTGGCGGGCCACCAACCACTGTTGGCTGCTGCATTGGACCACCACTGCTTGACTGATTACTCGCCGGACGCGAGATTGGATGATTTTGTGCTAGGAAATAAAATTTATAATTAGATGTTTGCTTGGAAAGTTTTACTTTTGTGCTTGTTAGAGCTACTTACCCACTGCTGGAGACATTGATCTGGAGCCCGAGGAGCCAGTCGGTGAGGGTGTTGGCCTCATGACTTGCTGTGGATTTGGTGTACCTGGTGGTCCAGAACCCATGCCACTGTGTGCGCCACCGCTAGAACTATCGTTGCTATTCTGTCCAATTAGCTCCTTAAAAAAAAGAAACAATCAAACAAATTTATTAAAGAGAAATCAATCATTTAAGAGTGAATATTTTTTGTTAAATTTAAAAATAATATAAGTATTCTTTAATTACTTTTATCTTATTCGCATTTTGTATTTTAAGAGCACGCACTGTAACAGTTGCGCAATTCTAACCAGCTTACCACACACACACACACATACGCAACGCATTTACAAAGAGGGGCAACAAAACAAAATCTCGTATTAGAATATCAACAACAAAGCTGAGTTTCCATGCTGAAATTCTAAACAGTCAAATGTAACCTTAGTTTGCCGCCTTGCTCATAAGAAAACCAAGCAAGCAAAAAGCAAAAAAAAAGCAGAAAAAAAGAAACAACTCAGACCAAGAGAGCACACACACATACACAAACACACGCAAAGCTAAATACAGAGACTTAAGCCGACAGCAGCAATTCGAGTCGCAGCACAGTAAA
The DNA here is from genome assembly GCA_018152965.1 of Scaptomyza pallida. Lineage (NCBI taxonomy): Eukaryota > Metazoa > Arthropoda > Insecta > Diptera > Drosophilidae > Scaptomyza > Scaptomyza pallida. Next base: position 2,041,153 of record JAECXP010000227.1, on the reverse strand, counting down.
ACGAACGTCGCGGGATCAACATTGTCGATATAAATGAAGACTGAAGGCAGGAGGGTTGAGGGGTACGGTGGCCGCGACGGGTAACGACGTTGTTGTGTTCGTTTTGGTATCTGAGAAATTAAGTGAAGTGAAATGAAATGTACGACGACGACGACGAACTGACGGGGGAAACAGCCAGCCAGCAAGCAAACGACGGCAACGGCAACGGCAAAGTCAAAGCGCAAAACAACTACAACAACAGCGCAGGCAAGCTGGCAAGCAGGCAGGCAGGCAGGCAGGCCAGGCCAAAGCAAAAGCTATGTGGAACGAACGAATAACTACAAAGTCGAACTGCAGCAGCAGCAACTCGAAGCGTACGTACGGAGGGGCCCGGATTGGAGATGTGGCAGTGGTAGTTATGGCGCGCTTTGAGTGAGCCAACGTACGACGACGATGACAAAGACGTAGATAAGAAACAGCAACGTGAACGAGCACACTCACACACACATACACATACAAACGGTTATGCATACACACAGATACATACATGCACAAACACATTCACACGTCGAAATATAATAAAAATAAGAAAAAAATAAAGAGAACAAAAACAACAACAGCGCCAGCCATTCGTTTCTTTGCTCGTCGTCGTTTCTCTGTTCATTCGCTTTCGTGCCCAGAGCAGGCAAAGGCAAAGAGCGCGTCGAGTGTTTGGTTTATGAGTAAATTGTGCGCTCGCGGGGGACAATGGGGGGCGCCGGCATGGAGTATACTTGAGTAGCATCGGCGACGGCTGCTTCGCGTTGATGACGAGAATAGCAAAGCCACCACAGGCGGCAAAGGCAGCGGCAACAAAAAAGCCAGCTATGTTTTTATGTGTTTGTATGTAAGTATTTGTGGCTATACGTGTGCTTATACGACGATGGGGCGACGCTCTTCAAGCTAAAGGCGGCCCACGTTTTTAGTTGTAAATACATATGTATGTGTGTGTATATGTTAAATGTAAGTTTGCCGGCGTGTAGAAAAATTACTTGGAATGAAAAACAGGCGCTGCGGGAATGGCACAATGAAATCATTTATAAGAAACATGCGTACACATACGTGCATATGTATATGTATCTATGTTTGTACGTATGCGTGTATTGAGAATTGTACAACATATTCGCAAATTGAACAATAATAAAATTTAAATATTCACAAACTTGCAAATTTAATAAATGAGTTCATGGCATTTGAAAATTTGCAAGCGCCTTGGTTTTAATTGCCGTTTTCAATTTCAAATAATGAAAAACGTTTCATAACAAGATACAAACACAAAGGAAGTTATAAAATGCATTTTCAATCAAAATGGAACAGCTTGTTTCTGTTTTACAAACAGATTGGCTTATAGCCAGCTTTAAATACAAGTCGGTAATTACTTGCACACATACTCATAGTGCAAGTTTTGCATCATTCAGACTACATGCAATATGTATGTATGAACAAATACAAATACTGAAACAAACGGAAGCAAGAGAGCCAGCGGCAGCAGAGAAAAATTGTTCGACACAGCTGAGTTGTTTGAAAAACAGCGCAATACCGTTGAAAAACTCACCGCAACTGGTGAACGAACATTCATTAGTTATTTGTGGGTGTGTTGCGCTCTGTTTTTATATCTGTTTTTCAAACATGTATATATGTACATGCCTTTGTATTTGTGTGTGTGTGTGTGTTTGCGTGCACACTTCAAGTTTCATAAGTAAAACGAACAATTTTGTGATTGTGTGTGCGCACAAAGCGTAAATGGCATAAAGGACTGCCAACTGAATATTATACAATTATGAAGACTTCTTTCATTTGGAGTACTTTTATTTACCGTTTACATTTAAAGTAATTAAATATGCAAAGAAGTAACATATTGAAGTAAATCGCAACCAACTTAACCTCTTACTGAGTAGAGTAGTAAGTATGGCAACGCCATAATTATGGAAAGCAACTCTGCTTCGTATAAAGCTGTGCATTTACAATGTGCCCAATCAGAACAATTTTCGCTCATTTACCACGCACATTGCAATCAGCGATTTCTTTTCAAGCCTTAAGAATTGTCGCAAGTGAATCAAGTTCCCGTTTTGTGTTAGCACGGCATATAAGAATGTATAGCCCCGCAGGCAATAACAACAACAACAGCAAAAACAACAGGAACAGCAACAAGAACAACAATGACCTTGGCATTGACCCAAATACATGCATATATGTATGTGAAAACAGATGCTCTTTGTGAGATCTTGAGTGTACCCGTGTTTTTATCTATGTATGTATTTGTGCACACAACAACAACACCAAACATAAAGGGAATGAGTACAAAAAAAAAATGGTATGAGGAATTTCGACGGCAGCGTCAGCGGCAACAGCCGACCATCACACGGACATTCAGAATGAATAAATGGGGCTTTACGCATACAAGTACATATGCATGTATGTACACACAAACGTAGTTCCTCACTCCCAAATCTGTATGTATGTGGGTATGGTGGAGTGAGTTCGACAACATAAAAGTTGTTGCGCTCTGATAGCGCGTATCAGTCAAGGGCTACAATCAAGTTCAGTGCTTTGAGAAATCAGTTCAAGAGTTTCAGGTCAAAGCACAATAAACGTGTGCTTTACATTTCTAAATTCAAGGGTATCCGCTAAGTAATAGAATTTCAATTTAAGGTAGCAACATGGCATGTGATTTAATTACCTGATGCGGCGATGGTGATGCCTGTGATGGCTGCGGCGAAGGACTTGGGGCATGGCCAGGACTACTGCTTGGTGGCGGACCACCACCAGCTGCATGCGGCGTTGGCGGTTGCTGTAGCGGTGCATGATGCGGTGAGGCAGGCGGCAATGGATGTCCGGGTCCAGGACTTGGCGATGAGCCACCCGGCCACGGTCGATTTGGTTCGGGATACTGTAAATATAAATGAAAAGTCAACACACATATAAAGTGACTTTCAAAAAGATTGCTAATTGATTTTAATTAATGAGTATTTCATTTCTCCAACTCTTATCGATTAAAGCTTATACACCGAGAGTAAAGAGGAGTTATGTGAACTAAATTAACGCTTGAGAAAGCTTAAACCCAACTAAAATGTTGATTCATGTGTTCCTCGGGACTGGACTTATCTAACATTTTGTCCAAACAGCTTCAAGAAGCGCTCAATGGGTTCCTCTGGATGTCCCATATGTGTCTGTGATATTCTTATTGTCTAACGGGGAAGATATGATAGTTTCCTGCCTTCTAATTCATCATGGACATCATTTCAACCCCTTTAACTGTTACTAATGGAATGCAATTGAACTGATTTAAACTGTTTTCTCACCTGGTGTGTTGTGTAGGCAGTTCGATGATTGGGCCCAGTTGCCGGTAAACCTGGTGGTGTTGGATATCTTTGCGGGTACGGCGAATATTGAGAAGTGGGCGGTGTATTTTGTTGTTGTTGCTGCTGCTGTTGTTGTTGTTGTTGCTGTGTGGAACCGGGTGGTGGTGCCGGAGCTCCGGGTGCGCCACCGGACTGCTGTGCCGCTTGTTGTTGTTGTTGCTGCTGTTGTTGTTGGGGCGAACTGGGATAGGAACCTGAGTTTTGACTGTGAGCTGGCGGATATGGTGATTGACCTCTGGATGTATTTGACTGTAAACAAAAGAGACGGATATTCCCATTTAATCATTTCAATTTGCCAATATTTACACATTTATTTGTAATCCATTCTACAATACATACATATATTTAATCAGAGTCTGTGTCGAGTAATTGAAAACCTGCCTGCCTGTCTGTCTGTCTGCCCCCCTAAGTGGCTCATTCATTTCAATTTTCGTTACGTTTTTATCATTTTAATCGATTTTCCACAATCAATTCTGTGGAAACTCTCTCTCTCTCTCACACACACACACACACACACATGCATACAAGCACAGTACATTCGGTAGCCGATATTTATACACATTCGCTTTTGGCGCTCCTTGGGGAAAATTGCCGTTTGACAGTTACAAATGTGCATACGAAGCATGTCCCGTTATATGATATTCTTGTGTGTGTGTGTGAACAGCATTAAGGTGTGTATGATTGACATGATGTGTATGTATAAGATTTAATTACATTTTGGTCAAATCGATTTTGTATTATTATAAAATACAACGTTTATAGAATGGGATTATAGCACTGTCCATAAACGCACACATACATGTGAATGTCCTATTATAAAAATTAAAATGATACCTTAGCCAGGATAAACATAAAAGCTTTGCATTTAAAAGTGCTACAAAGGATAAAATGGAAACGCGTGAAATAAAATACATGACACAAGGTGAGGAGAGAAACGATGACTTCGAATAGATACATATACATACATACAAACATATGTACGTGTGTGCCATACACAATCATACAATCACCATACATACAAACGCACACCCGCAACTCACGCCCCACAAAAAAGAAAAAACCCCTACGGCAATGCCCATAACAAATGGCAAAGCAACAACAACAACAGCACCAAAGTCGTCGTTGTAGCATTGTTGCAAATGCCAGACCGAAGTAAAACATGGCAATAAATCTAATGGGAGAGATGCCAGCAACGGACGCACACACATGTATGTATGTGTGTGTGTCTGATTATGTTTGTGTGCGCTTAAGCCGGCAGGACAAGCAAGCAAGCAACTAAGCAGGCAGGCAGGCTGGCATTCAGCACTGCAAACGTCGGCTTGGTCCACTACAGGGTGACAGGAAACATGAATGGATGGTTTTACTGCATACCGACGAGGGACTTTTATGTGCGCTTGTGTGTCGTGTCTGTGGCTAAAGAGAACTAAAGCAACAAAAAAGGGAAAACTCATCATGGATGAAAATCAAAAGCAGCAAATGTGTATGCGAGTGTATGCGTGAACGACAGACAGCACCAAAAGCAGGGCTGAAGTGGAACTCACACAAACAGTAACACAGAGAGAGAGCGAAGGCGAGACAGAGAAGGGTCGCGTATAGCACAACGTGTATGAAACACGAACGAACGAACCCAAACGAATGACAGCAGCGGCAACGGAGAAAATAACGTTTGTGTGTATGACAGTCGAAACAGACAGACCAACCGTGCCGTGAATGGATGTAAGGGGAGAATGCAGAGGCCAAAAACGAGGAAACTGCATTTTGTGTACGTGTTCGTGTAAGTGTGTGTGTGCGTGAGCTCTGTGTTTTAACGGTGGTAGGTTAAAAGCCGGCTACGAATTCAAAATATAATAGCAATAGCAGAAGCAGCAGCAGCAGCAGGGAATATATGGAAAATTGTCTAGTTGAGGGCGAACGATTGAAACGTTCAAAAGATATCTTTTGTGCACAGAGGATTAAATGAACGAAATTTATTTGGATTAAAGCGTGTCATTTGTGAGGGGAAAAAATAATATTCGTTTTTTTCTTTTAATAATTAAATATGAAAGCCAAATTGTTCTGATATATCACTGAATACGAATGCTTTCATCGAAGTATCTACATTTTACAGGGTATCAATAGAAGTCCCTTTCCTTATAGGTGTGTGTGTGTGTGTCTATTATTTCATTATAGACAACATACGCAACGAGCTGCACTGAGAGCCAGACGTGTTTTTATGTAGGATATTACTGTATGTACGTAAGTATGTATGTATGATTAAATACACTTGCCACAATAAAAGGGGAAAGTTGAATACAGGCATAAATACATACAGACATTTATTAATATGATTGCCAAAAGCAATTTTAAGGGCGCATTTTGTATGTATGTATACAATAAGCAGCAAAGCGGTTTGCGACAAATATTAATATGGACTTCAAAAAGAAAATGATTGTAAAATGATGACCATGATTTACAAATTGAAGACACAAGATTGGACATTTTATTACTTTATGCGAATGTATACAATAATATATATCTGTATGTATATATTACACGCGCCACAGAACAAACAACCCTGATGTACAATACACAAAGAAAAAAAAAAGGATAAAGAACACCAAAGGCAACATTTTATGTGCGCCACATTTTGAAGGTCGAACGAACCTTAAAAGAACTTTAAACGACCCAACAACAACAACAAACAATAACAAGAAGCAAAAAAAAAAGCAAGCAGAAATACCCAGAGACACCAGCAACAACAAGAGCCCAAAATGTTTGGTGGAATGGGTAGTAGGTTAGGGGGAGGGGGTTGTGCGATTGGCGGCGTAGCAAATACCAAAACAAATGCCCATAAACATAATCGTTCAAAGGTCACAAAAGTTCAGAAACCTGAAGCCGTTAAGTGGTATTGTACACGCTGAATGATTATATATACATATGTATGTATGTATGTAACACCTGTTGACAGAAAAACGCAGACGAACGAAGACAGTTAAGTTTGTCGAATATAATAAAAACAAAATTGCAATCGTTTCGTTTTCGTTTCGGGTGAATTCTTTGTTAAGATACGAAACTTTCAAAAAAGATACCTTTGACAAATCACTCAAAATCATAAGCAGTTGGCTATTATTATTATTATTATTATTATTATTATTATTAAACCTCTAGTCAAACATTTTCCGACTAGAATATATCCTTAACCCGTTCCGTAACGCATACAGTCATTTGTATGTCATATCTCTTAATCGATTTTGATCAATTCGATTACAAAAGTTCATAATTTCATAAACGTCATATTCACAATTTAGAAATTCAAGTTTTTCTTGTTATTGATCCCATGTGTATATCGAAAACCAGAAAAGTTATCAATAATTCAAAACAAACTTGACTAAGGCGAGCTTAAGTTCGAGTCTCTATCTCTTGAAGACTATGAGATTCAGGCGTTAATACATACGGATAGACGGACGGACAGACATGGCCATATCGACTCGGCTGTTGAACTGATCAAGAACAATTTCAGTCTTAGCAGAAAACCCAAATATATGCACTTGGTCTTTAGTTCTGTAATAAACATAAATTGACTAAGCTAACAAGTTGGTTAATACAATTATAGCTTTGGCAACGATTAAAAGCAAACGCAATGTGCTTATTAGAGCAAAAAATAATTTGTTTTTCTATTGCATCAAACTCTTGAGTTAAAGCAGACCAAAAAGTACGTAAGTTCTTAATGCAAATCTGTTCCTATTCCCATGAATGAATAACTAACATCATTGAGTATGATAACTTGATATGTTCAAGCGTTTTGGATATTACAAGGCAAGCCATAAAAACAATTTATAATGCATATTAAGTTGCAGATAAGAGTTGTGTGAACGCAAAAGTTGAGCACGTTTTAGTTTGATTTTTGTGTTTTGTTTATACTATATGTATGTATAATTGTTTTTGTTGTGATTTCTAAGCACATTCATAATTAAGTATTTAAAGTTCATTGCCTTTTAATCGACGTGTGTTAGTCATCATCTCAAACAAGACAAAACATTTATCAATGAGTTCTTGAATTAGGCATTTTTTTCCAAATTTATTATAAACAAAATAAGAACGTGTTGATAGATGACGAATATGGAATACTCTTGCATAAATGTAACTATAAAATTTCTAAATTGTTTCTGTATGATAAACTTAACCAACTAAATTTTAGAACTCACAACGATATATCGTACACACAAATTTCACATTTAATCTCTTTTAGATTTCAAACATATAATTCAACACCAACAACAACAACAACGAACGACCGACTAAATTTTTAAAGAGATGATTTTGCAAATAATTATAGCAAAGGCGTAGCATAAACAACAACAACTGAAGAGAAGAAGAATGCGTGTAAACAAAAGTAAAGAAATAAAATATAAACACAACAAAACAAAAAGGCACACACACACACACATTCAAATGCACCAAGGCGCAAACAAACATATACATATGTATGTATGTATGTGTCGAACCGTAAATTGCCGCGTCTCTTCAGCTTGCTTTTTGTCAGGTGGTGGTCTCGTCGTTGACGTTGCCGTTGTGATGGTGGTGGGGGGAAGGGGATGGTGATGATAGTGAATTGTGAGGGCAATTGGGTAATGGTGTTGGTGGTGCCGGCAATTTCTTCTTCTACTTCTCTTTAGCCAACACCGAAACACTGCCCGCCCGCCTTTTCTGTTGCCTCTTCATGTTTTGTTGTTATTGTTACTGTTGCTCAATGTTGTTGTTGTTGCTGCTGTTGTTGCTTTCCGGCAACGAGAGTGCAGGTTCTTTTTTGGGCAAGTTGTGGGTACTAGCACTTTGGTTCGTACGCGAAATCTCTTTCTCTTCTCATATATATGTGTCAGTATGTCTGCGGCATTTTGTGGAACCTACAGAACGCGCAATTTTTCTTGTTGAGTGGGGTAGGGGGCTTGGGGAGGTTCAACCTTTAAAAGAACAACACAAATGTCGCGTCGAGTCGAGCACGTAGTAAATCTTTAAGTAAAATGTGCGGGCGAAAGTAAAAACCTATATGTGGTTATTGTTGTTCTTGGGAAAGGCTTTAAACTCTGAGTTAGTAGATTCTTCTCTCGAAATTAACTCTGAGAACGACTCTTGAGGCGACACAATCTATTTAATGGTATGGAATGGCTCACCTAGGTGCCTTTTTTGGTCTAAAAAGTCTTGGTAATATACCGACAATTCTATATATTGGTTAATGGTGTTTTTTTTAAACATATTTATTGCTTGCTAACATCCTTAAAGAGGAGATACATTATTATATATCTTATATTTCGGGGCGTAATAAGATGAAATACTATTCTTCACACATAAAAATCTTTTTTCCCAAACATTTTTTCATCTAGCTTTAAGTGTTTTTTTTTGTGTTTTAAGTTTTAAATCCATAACTCTAAAACAGACAGTAAACTTTATAGAGGGTCAGGTCAGGTCATGTCAAGAAAGACTACTAAGTGATTTATCCTTTCCAGATCTCTGCACACTATATACATTGGTCTTGACTTACCGGTGGAGGTGTCCTATACGTTGAGCCCAGCTGTGGGCTGTAGGGTCTTGGTGGCGGTGCCCAGCCTTGTTGAGCACCGTATGGTTGATGTTGTGGCGGCGGCGGTCCATGGCCAGGAAGTGGTGGTGGTGGACCAGGTGGTCCACCCGGTTGCTGTTGGGCATTTTGTTGATGTTGCTGCTGCTGCTGTTGTTGTTGTGCGGCTGCTGCCGCTGCTGCTGCTGCATTGGCCGCTTGCTGTGAATCGTAGTTGTTGGCATAGCGATGTTGTGGTGGTGGCGGCGGATTCGAAGATTGCAGTAATGAATTCAATGTGGGTGTTGGACCCTGCGGCGGCTGTCCGGGTATATAACGCTGCTGTTGCTGTGGCGGTCGGTTTGGTGAGCCACCAGGACCTTGGGGCTGTTGCTGGTGTTGTTGCTGTTGGGGCGGTTTGCTGCCAGGCGGCGGTTGCTGTGTGTTTGCGTAGCGATAGGGATCCATGTTGGGATCGCCAGAGTGATAGCGCGCATAGGCGGGATGTGCATGCGGTGGTGGCGGTGGCAAATGTGCCGAGCCATATTCATCTTTGACACCGGGTGTATGCTCTGGGGGCAGCGGCAGTGGTCCCTGTGGTGGCGGTGGTGGTCCACCATGATGTTGCATGTGCGGAGGCATTGGCGGTCCTTGTGGATGCTGCTGTTGTTGTTGCTGATGTAGATGGTGATAGTGGGACATGGCTGCTGCCGCTGGATCAGGTGGTGCACCTGGCGCTGGCGGCCCGCCATAAGGATGGGGCACGGGGCCACCCTGTTGCTGTTGTTGTTGTTGCTGCTGCTGGTGCTGTTGTTGTTGTTGTATGTTAGGATCATTGCCGTTGTTTGGCGTGGGCGGGCCCGATGTGGGCGGTGTGGCTCCACCTGCAGCGTTGGATGCGACCGTTGCGGCTGCATTAGCTCCACCACCACCACCGGCTGCACCACCGCCCATCGTTGAGGGCGACTTTATTTTTTCATTCATTGCCTCCGTAGCGTATGGCTGGCGATGATGTTGCTGCTACTGCTGCTGCTGCTGCTGGTGCTTAACAAATTGTTTAGCTTTTGCTTTTGATGAAGAATCTCCACAGACAACAACAAAGTTGACGCTGATGACGACGACTTCCCCGACTGCAGCGGCAAGTTTGAGGTTATGTTAGCTGCAAGGTTTTAAAGAAGCATTCGGTTAGTTTATAACTTTCAAGCACAGTTAATCGTATTATATTAAACAAACATCACACGGCACATTCATCAGTCAAAAAGTACACCAGATGGACATACTAATATGCACATAATAACGCAAAATACGTATTTCTTTTTTGGCCGCCAACAAATTTTGTAACTCTTCATTCTGTGTATTGAAAAGTCAGCAGCAGCTACCACAGCATTCTCTGACTGTCCGTTTACAAATTGTCGCGCGTTGACAGCCAAAGAGAGAGGGCTGCTCTCTCTTTCGTGCTCTCACTCACTCTCTCAATTCAACTCTCGCGCTCTTTACATTTGGCAGCAACGCCATCTCACTTGCATGCGAGTGTCCCTCTCACTGTCGCACCTATGAACGGCAGCGGCTGTCTGTATTAGTTTTTTGTTTGCAAAAGGCCAGTAAATTATTCAATAATTATATTTTATTCTTAATGTTGATGTGAGTTGTTTTATTTATGTTTTTAACAATTTGGCTTTTCCCGGTATAGCTATTACCAACTATTATATTTTGCACGCACTTCTAAACTGCAATATGGCATAATTAATTGTTTAATATTGCAACTACCCCAACGGACAAATTTTATTTTTGAATTTTGGTTCGAATTTGCAAATCAGTTGTATATAACTGTTAGCGATCGGTTAATCTATAAAAACCGTATTGTTACATTGTCAGGTTAAAAAATATCTGAGTTTTTTTTCCCACTGAATGTAACATTTGGTATATATTCATTTTGTCACATGCATTCTCCGGCATTTAACTAACAATTTAATATATATATAGAAATATTTTGGAAGTATTATTTATATTTTTGAAAATACATATGCAATTGTAGACAAGAATGCATATTTTAATTGCACACGATTTCCATATGCAAATATTCGGATAGGTGTTCGCTCTTTGCTCGTGTCGGTCAAGATTTCTAAGTTGAAAATAAGAGTACGTATTTACTTAGTGTTTATCTTTAGAACACGTAAAGTCATTAGAAAAATTTCATTATAATATCGTATTATTTCGACTTTTGGCGCATATGAAGGAAACTTAATGTTAGAATAAAGTCGCACAAGCGTTTGAATACAATTTAATGGACAGTTTTCCAATTCGCAGTCATAATTTTATACTTCTTTTTTCATTATCCACTTGGCGTGCGATTTCTTTTCGTATCATTTTGCTTTTGGATTTTTTGCGCGCTCTCTTGTCGATTTTCGTTTTGAGCGGTGTGCTATTTATCTCGCTTGTATTATTATATGCGGCCTTTTTTCGTAATGCAAATAAATGTGCGAGAGCGAGACAACCACTGTGTTTATATTTAAATTTTAATGCCGAATGTGAGAACAAAACGAGTTTAGGTGTCGCGTTTTTAACAAATTGTTTTTGCTTATTTTTTTATTATTTTGTTTAGGTACATATTTTATAACTCTACTGTGAATTTCAGCGGCAAGCTATAATATGTTTCGGTTGCATTTCGTTAGCCATTTGCTGTTGACGAACAAACAACAGTTGTAATTGCATTGCTAGCTGCTGCTGACGTTTGTGGTAGTCGCTGTCGTCGTCTCGTTTATGCTACATTAGAGGGTTTTTTTTCCTTTTTGTCATTTTGGTGATTATCTTTTGGTTTGGCGCAGAGATTGATACATATTTTTGCGGTTGGTGTGACTCTGTGCTGATGATGTTGATGATGCAAGGATCTGACCCGACAAATTTTTTTATTATATTTTCTGTATACACACACACAAATACAAAGAGGCACACATGTATCTGTACCGAACTTTGAGCCTGTATATGCACAGGCACATTTTAGATTTTTCTTCTACTTTATAGTTTGCGGTAAATTCTTGCTTGATTTCAAGTAATTTTTCACAACTAATCGACACACACACTCATGCTCATGTGTACAACACACCCACACACTTACACATAGAAATATATTCACGCATCGACCGTCCATAGACTGGCTATATACACTAAAAACGACGAACTCGCGTGAGAAGACAAGCTCGGTACGAGTACGAACCATAAATTGTATGCCAAGTCTTGTCTGCGCTGCCGAAAAAAACTATTCATAATCGTTGTGCACATGAAAAAACGACTGGCTTATGATATTTTCACACTCGGTTAATTGGTTGACATATTCTGCATAAATTTTATGCACATTTTCTTTTGAATCTAGTGTATTTCACTTATTTTTCATTATTATTTCTCAGCATGACGACGAGCTGGCCCTGTACAAAGCGATTTTTGGCGTTGCCGGACATCTCAACTGACGCGAACAAATATGGCGGATAGTACATTGATATATGTATATCTCTAATCGATACTATCGATTCGTGTATTTTTCGTTGCGATAGCTTTCTGTTACCAGTGTTGATAATTTCGTAAGGCCATTTATGCAATATATCGGTCTCGTTTTCTTTTATTTTGGTCATTTACATTTACAAATATTAGCTATACATCTTTAAGTTAAGGATACTTAAACAGGAATTTATGAAACCTAAATGTACACCCTTGGTATTTTCTGGCTTTAAGAAATACTAGAAAATAAAAAGTGTCAATTTTTTAGTCTTATTGTCTGGGCACATTAATATCAAAGCACCGTTAAATCATAAAAGACAAAGCATTTGCTGTGTGCAGTTTTAACCATTTTGTTTAAAGAACGCTGCAAAATGCGCAGCATATATGTTTTACTGTTTTATTGCCTTGTTGCAAATGTGTCAATTCAATCTGTGTATTCATATTCATTGCGGCAAAATGATTTGAAAAGCACGGAAACTCATTCTCACCATGAAGGTAAGTCGTATCTTGATAAATTTAATGTTTCATAAATGTGGCTAGGTCAATGACTCTAATTGGAATCTGCACTAAATTGATATTTTTCACAATGGCGGATTTTAGCGGTTCTTACACGAATTGTAGCCGTCTCTTTCTTACGCAGTCTTTCTAAAGTACATAGAGTCAAACTTGCATGTTAATGTAGATTCATAAGTAAGTAGCTGTAAATAGCTGTGTATGTGAATTAAATGATGATTAAATGAAACTGAAAAGGTTCAATTATTAAATTGTTTAATGTATAAACTGGACTTTAAAGAAAATTAACTCTTGTTTACGAAAAAAGGCCAATGAAAATATTTACAATGAATTTTTTTAAAGTTGCACAATTTAAGTTAGAAGCGTGGGCAAGACAGATCTACACAATAAAATCGCCATAATGAGTGAAAAGAAGGATCAAAAAGTAAAATAGGTTTCTAAGTAAATTTTGAAGCAAAACGCGAACAGAGAAAAAACTTATATACGATTATATAATTATATTATATTATATAATTAAACTATATGACAAATCATTACAAGATTTTTATAAGGCAAGGGTTAATGATTTGCATATAAAATATTTGGACATTTACATAATTTTACAGAACAAAATATAAATGACTGTATTTGCCTTTGCAGATGAGGTTAAAAGTGGATTAATGGAGAAGTGCAAACCATGCAAAACAGGTGTAAAATGTGTACCGCAAATCCAATGTCCCGCTCATGTGCGAATGGGACAGCATGAGAAGCCACAAGTATGTGACTTGCCTGCTGGTAAATTTGGCTATTGCTGTGAAACGGGACAAAATCATACGGCTCGCGGAAGTAAGGAAAGACGTGCAGCTTTTCCCTCTATTCTGCCAGCCGATGTGCTAGAGGAGGCTCGCAAGAACTTTGCACATTTAATGCATGAAATTGGTCATCTTCAAATACCAGTGCAACGTGGTCATCCTGATTTTATACATGGCATGGTTTTTCACTCTACGCCCAAGGAGGAGATTGCTAATTTTGCACTTTCGAATAATGCATTTGAGCAGGTTATAACAACGCAGGTGTTTAGTCAGAAGGAACAGGTGCCCTTGGATGATTTCATTACCAACAATGTGGATGTAAAATTCTCAAAGACACCATTAGGGCATCAATGCCAGGCACCGCCAATTTGTCGTGGCTTGGATAATATCCGTAGCATTGATGGCACTTGCAATAATCCGATGCCTCAGCGTTCGCATTGGGGTGCTGCTGGCCAACCGATGGAGCGCTTGTTGCCGCCAGCCTATGAGGATGGTATTTGGACACCTCGTGCCAGATCCAAAGATGGCAGTCCACTTACCAGCGCCCGTGACATCTCTCGTGTTCTATTTGAGGATGTGCATCGTCCACATGCCAAATGCAATCAGCTTATCATGCAATTTGGACAGCTATTGGCTCACGATGTTTCCCAGTCGGCTTCAGTGCGTCTGGATGAGAATGGTGGCTTGGTTCAATGCTGCTCCCCCGGTGGCAAAAGCATGCTTCCCCGTAACGAACAACACTTTGCCTGCATGCCCATTCCAGTGTCGGAGAATGATGAATTCTATAGTGCCTTTGGTGTGCGCTGCCTGAATCTTGTCCGACTATCGCTGGTGCCCAGTGCCGACTGTCGATTGAGTTATGGCAAGCAGCGCAGCAAAGTAACCCACTTCATTGATGCCTCACCCGTTTACGGTTCCACTGAGGATGCTGCACGCGATCTACGCACTTTCCATGGCGGCCGCTTGCGTATGTTCAATGATTTTGGTCGGGATCTGTTGCCCTTGACAAGTGATAAGAGCGCCTGTGGCAGTGAGGAGCCAGGCAAATCGTGCTTCAAGTCTGGTGATGGTCGCACAAATCAGATAATCTCACTTATAACATTGCAAATTATTTGGGCACGTGAGCATAATCGTATTGCTGATGCTTTGTCCGAATTGAATCCAAAGGCAAGCGATGAATGGCTTTATCAGGAGTCACGACGCATTGTGATTGCCGAGCTGCAACATATTACCTACAATGAGTATTTGCCAGCCGTAATAGGACCACAACAAATGAAACGTTTCCGTTTGACGCCTCAACACCAAGGATATTCCAATGACTATAATGTTGATGTTAATCCAGCGATCACAAATGAGTTTTCTGGCGCTGCTTTTCGCATGGGTCATTCAAGGCAAGTTATACATGGACATTCTTATTCTACTTAAAACTAATTCATATTTTAATTTGCAGTGTCGATGGCAAATTTCGCATGCGTGATGAGGTCATCGATATACCAGAAGTTATGTTTAATCCTTCGCGCATGCGTAAACGTGAATTCATTGATGATATGCTGCAAACACTTTTCACACAGCCAATGCAACAAGTAGACAGCTCCATAACGCAGGGTGTAAGTGTTTGAAACCTCTTGACATGATTCAAAAGTATTTAATTGGTTTAAATTTATAGCTTAGTCGATTTCTGTTTCGTGGCGATAGTCCATTTGGTTTGGATTTAGCTGCAATTAACATACAGCGTGGTCGCGATCAAGGGTTGCGTTGCTATAACGATTATCTTGAAGTGATGGGTGCACCAAAGCTACGAAACTTCGAACAGTTTCCAAAGGATGTGTGTATTAATCAAGTTAATTAATGTACATATTGAATAGTAAGCTTTTCTTTATGCAGGTTGGTGAAAAACTGTCGCGTGTCTATCGTTCACCCGACGATATTGATTTATGGGTTGGCGGCTTGTTGGAACAAGCTGTTGAGGATGGCATTGTTGGCATCACATTCGCTGAGATTATTGCCGATCAGTTTGCACGCTTCAAGCATGGCGATCGCTACTTCTACGAATATGATAAGAAGATTAATCCAGCTGCATTTACGCCAGAACAATTGCAGGAAGTGCGCAAAGCCAGCATTGCACGTTTAATATGCGATAATGCTGATCGTGTTACACTAAATACGGTGCCAATAGCGGGCTTTGTGCGAGCCGATCATCCATCGTAAGTTCCTTGAGTATAGAACCATTTGTCATGTTAATTTGGCTTTTTTTTTTTTTTTGTTATTTATAGCAACCAGCTGATTCGTTGTGATCATCCCGGGCTTCCTTCTGTCGATCTAAATGCCTGGCGCATGTAATTTATTAATGTCTTTTAAGTTGCCTTATTTATTTGCTACACATAATCAAAATGAATTTTTTTCCCCATTAAAACCATAACCCTTTAAAATTTTAATAACTTATTTTTTTAATTTATAATACTAAAATCTTTTATTTGTATTAAAGCTTGAAATTCGTAAAATAAGCCTTTTAAAAATTATTTAAATACAGTCAAACTTCCATAACTCGAATCACCATTATCCATGAAAAAATTCGACTCATGGAGACTTCGAAATATGGAAGAAACATTGCATACATTTTTCTCGCTACTGCAACTCGATTAGATTCGAGTTAAAGAAAATTCGAGTAAGGGAAGTTCGAGTTATGGAAGTTTGACTGTAATTTAAATGAGTTTAAATGACTATATATAAACAAAAACGTTTCTCTTAACTAATTACCAACACTTTACTTATCTTAAGTATTAGATATTTATTTCGTCGTAGAATTCATAGTCTTTATAACAATGTCATTTAACTGGAAAATGTGTTATGGGCAGGTGATAGATTTGGAATTCTCGTTTTTCTGTTAATTAAATGTACAACAATTAGTTGTTAGTTTTTCTTAACATTTGTTTAGTTAATTAGTGATTAAATTATTTATAAACAAGGTGATATTATTTAAGTTTACGAAGTCTACTTCGTCATACGCCTAACTATTATATATACTTTAAGTTGCAATTGTTACAGCATTCTACTGTAACGTAACTTTATTGGATAGACTGCAATTTATATATGAACAACAACATCTTAACTTCATGTCGCTGGATAGTTGAACTTGACTGAGAGCAAGTTAGGATTGCGTCTGCTCCTGAGCATAGATATTCTCATCGGAATAAGCCATATAAAGGAAATAATCTTTATCGCAATGCTCATGATACAGGAGGCCCATGGTGGCCGATGTCGGTGGTATAATGCTATTCACAAAGAAGAAAAGAGCATCATCTGGACGAAGATTGATGCGTTTACGGATCAAAAAATAGAATTGACCCACTGTCAAATCGTTGGGCACCAGATATTTCTTTTTGTCGAGCGCTGCATGACGTGTCTTTGGTGTCTTCTCCACGATGACCGGCACACGATCCGGATACTTTCGACGTATTTTGTCACCCTCGGAACGACGCTTCTCAAACGCATGATCCTTCTTGAATTGAAAGTTCATTATTCGAAATGAAGCCGCTGGCTGCTACTGCTTGTGTACCACGAAAAACACAAAACTTAAGTAGAAAATTTATTTTCGTTTAACGTACTCAAATTTATCTGATTTGTGACTGCTAAAATTTCAATTTGTTTGTTGTCAAAACATTTCCACACGCAAAACGCTTACTATATTAAGAACAATACTACGATTCGAGCTACACCAAACGGGAGCTGCCCACGCATGCGAAAGCTTTTAATGCAAACAGGCGTAGAAGGCACGAAAAAAAAGAGTGCCACCCACTGAAAGCTAAAAACAAAAGCCTTGTTAAGCACAGTCCCAGTTCGCCCCGGATAGCTTTTGAAGCTTATTGACTCAACATACATACATACCATCTATATATGTATATATATAAACATATATAGTTGCAGCTATAGCCAGGTTGGGAAGTACTCTCGGTGCAGAGCGTGCGTGCGTTCGTTCGTGCGTTCGTGTGCTTTCGTATATGTCATATATAGAGAGACGATGTTGTTGTATATTTGCGATTTCCGGTTTCTAATGAAGCTGCTCTTTGCCTGAACAGATAGTTCAGTTGTCGCCATTCAACAGGTGCAACGAGACGCGAACGGTAATACGCTCGCAGCAATCGACGGACATTATCTTGTTCCAAAATTTTGTGCAAGATGAGCTGCTGTTTGATTGTAAAATTGCAAGTGCCCACGCAGTCCTATTTACCTAAAATTTAATACAATTCCCGCTAAACGTGCCCAACTAACTATAAATATAAACACGCGTAGGTAAGTGACATATAAAAAAATATTCATAAAAAAAAACTAAATCAAATATTGAACAACACATAAATAGTGCATAAATTGTGTTTGTTTTTTAATTGTGTACATATTAAAGTTCTTTGCGCCTCCCACGTTTATTTCGATCAAAGGAACAAATAGCATACATGTATGCATATGCATGTGTGTGTATAGTGTGTGTGTGTGTGTGTGTGCGTGTTTAAGTTTGCATGTAAGTGAAATTTAGTTTGTTATGCTTATCAAAAAAACATTTCGTATTTCTCAAGTGAAAGCCAAATACGAATAAACATGCCAAGAACAAAAGCCAAATGCTAACAGCAATAAAGTAATCAGTGGAGTGAAAAAGACGATAAATGTCAGAGAAACGTTTTCGAATTTTCCTATATACAACAACTGCGATTAATACTTATTCAGTGCATTCCAATTAATAATCCAATATTCGATTGAAAACAAGTTTTTTATGCAGATTTTTGGTGATTTTTTTTTCCATGTTCAGCTAAGCTTATTGGATTATCGAATGAAAGTCAATTTGCAAGTTTCAGTTATTTGCTAATCAGAAGAAGAAATATATCTACAAAATTAAATAAAAATATTGCTTACATACAACATTGTATGCACAGACATAATAGAATTGGGTATTATGAATCTAATCAACAGATAGCGGGCTGAGAGGGGGGAAAACAATAACAACCTGTGCATATTTAACATCTACAAATATTGGTTAATTAAGAATTGTGGAAATCGGCGCACATTTTGTCGGCAACGCTTTCATTTATCTTCAGACACATGCATAAGTGTCTCTAATGAACTTGGCTTATTACAAACACACAAAAGAAACTATATCTTGTGTTTCTGGCACATTGACATTGATCTCTTGGAACGTGATAAGAAACCAAACTATTTTTAGTTTTGATTATTGCACTATTTAAATAGTTGTCAACTAATTAGTTGCCTCATAGAAAATAAAATGTAATAAACAAAATCCACAACAATTAAATCAGACTAAAACTCTCTCACAGACCTGGCATGTGGCAGCTAAAAATAAAAACTGATAAGCCAAGTGCGAATTATTATATTATATTTTTTTTTTATGTTTACAATCCTCAGATGTTAATTGAAAAAGTAGATTGAGATCGTGGAGGCATGTAAAAAAAAAGTTATAAACAAAAACACTGTGTTTGTATATTGGGTTCAGTGTGTTGCCATGGCCAAGATAAAAAAAACTGTAAGAAGGCTCAAGACGAGAAATCCCGACTAGGACATACCCTTAACCCGTTACGCAATGCGTAACGTTATGCATAGTCTTAAATCTCATTTTTACAAATTTTTAAATTCAATTTATTTTTGTTATCGATCACATGTGAGTATCGAAAACCAGAAGTGTTATCGATAATTTAAAACAAACTTATGTTGTCTAGGACTTAGGTGAGCTTTAGTTTTAAGTTTGGATTCTCTAACTCTTATAGTCTCTAAGATCGGCGAAACGGACGACGGACAGCTCTATCGACTATATCGACGCTGTTGATGCTGATCAATAATATATAAGATGCTTTATTTTGTCTGTTACATACATTTTTACAAAACCATTATACCCTTTTTTAACCATATAATTGGTTAAGGGTATAATGAAAAAATCCCACGTTTTTGTAATTATTAAAAATGAGACAATGCAAGCAATTTAGGGTTTTTACTTTTATAATAAGCTTAAAAACTGTTATTCCAAAGTCATCAATCTTATGACAAGCATATATATAATATTTTTTTAAAAATCTGTTTTAGTATAATTTACGTTTTTACTGTTCTATTAGGCAAATTATTTGATATCATTGTTTGTATTATTAATTTCGTTCTTTTTTTTCTTGTTTTTTGTATACATATTTGATCATTTGCGGACCGCAGTTTGCATGTTAAACAATATTCACGGATTCGTATCATCATAACTTTTTTTTGAATTTTTTTTTTTTGTATAAATTGAAAAGTCAATCAAACACGCGTTCGTCGACATACGTGAAAAATTAATTCACAGCTTCATCAATAGGTGCAAAATTGTTGTTTTTTTTTTTTTCTGAGAGGCTGTACCTTGTAAACTCATAGTACGCTTTTAGTATAGTATACGTCTGCCTTGTGGGCACATGCACTATATAATAAATATATCTATAAGGTAAATAAAACTTTTTTCAAACGTTTGATTTGTTATAAAACATTAAGCTCTAGGGATAAAAACTTGGCTGAGTTTATCAAAAAATGTTAAATTTTTTCAAAAAATAATTCTTATGGGCAAAAGCATCAATGCTGTCAATATTATTCTATGAATTTTTTAACCAACTGATTAATAGGCGTTGTAATAAAAATAATTAAAACTTCAGAAACTTTGTTTTTCTAGTGGAACTACGCCTTATTGAACCAAAACAAAATGAACCATCAGAAGACGCACTACAAAACTAGTTTCGATTGCCACAGTGTTGACTATCTGGCTGGTCTGCATACATTTGTGATTGGCAATTAGAAAGCGAACGTCAAGCAGCAAAGGCAAAGGAAGCACGCAGGCAAGGAAGGAAACAATAAGGATAATATACAAAGTGCATTTGCAAAAACAAGCAGAGAAACACGTGTTTAGAAAAAATGTTGTGCATGGCAATTCGATTAGAATTTGATTTTTTCACATTATTCCTATACTCGCTGCTTGTGTGCTATGCTCATCAAGCAGACACAAACTGTTATGACAGTAGCAACGGTTTCAATACCCATCCAAATACATTTTTGCCAGCAACAGATAATAATGGTAATGAAACTGACACCAACTTGGCCATAACAACAGCAACGTCCACGACGACAACAACAGCATTGCCGACGGCTGATGCATCCGTTTGGAAGTGTTGCTGCTGGGAAGCAACCAATCAAGTAAGTGCAAGACGATTACATAATCAATGACTAAATTTGTTGAAGCCAATAATCTTAGAGCTTAATACAATTACAATTTCAAATTGAAAAACAAAAAGGACAGAAATTAGAAACAACTAATTAACAATTGGACATTTTTCCAACAAAATCACTGAGATTTTCTAAAAGCTCAGTTTCTTTTTTCTAAGAAAATGCATAAACTGTGTTTAAACTGAATGCAATTTCCAGCTAATTTTACATGATATTTATTTATTCAATTTCATTTTTATTGCTAACTAGGATAAATACATAAAAACAATTTAAACTTTTACAGCAAAAGTTTTTAATTAATATGAATAGAGGAGACAGTCGCCACCTTCTAGTCACTTTGGCAACCCTGGCTGGCCAGCTACTAATGTCATTATATTGAGATATACCACAAATTTTCTAATATGTATATATTTTGCCCTCACAGAATGAGTTCGAGTGCCGTTGCGAGGGCGAAGCGCTGACACGTGTGCCACAAACATTGAAGTTGCCCCTACAAAGGCTAACAATTGCATCAGCGGGCTTGCCGAGGTTACGCTCCATGGGCTTAAAGGTGTATGCCAGCACACTGCTCGATGTGTGAGTATACAACTAGATCCTTCCTCTAGACTTTAATAAACTGTATCAGTTGAAAGTAACAAGTTTTATTTTGCTTCTTTCTTGTTTTCTTGTATCTTTTACAGTGCCTTCATTGACTGTCCGCAACTTGAAACCATACAAAATGGCGCCTTTTCCAATTTAACCATTTTACGCACCATGTAAGTATACCAACCCACACACAGACAAACACACGCACACTTATACATACTTACATGCAATTAACATAAGTATGCACACACTTGTATATTACAGCTATATATCGCATGCACCCAAATTAACATTCCTATCCAAAAATGTATTCGAGGGAATTTCGGATACCATCGAAATAATGTGAGTACATCAAAAGTAATTTTTTTTCAGAATGAATTGGCTCATTGCGAATTCACTGAAATATATTTATGTTTGTAATTACTTAATTGCTTGTATATTTGATGCAAAAGTGCATTATCAATAAGCAGAAATCTCAAGTACAAAAAAAATCAGAGAACATTCAACTGAAACATTCAAGTTGCAAAATTTAAATATTTAATATTTAAAAATATAACCTAAGCAGCACGACTTAAAGCATAGCAAGTATCTGGCCAATCAAATGCTTAAGGGTAAGAGCAGAAAAGTTAAAGAGAAATAAGTTAAAACGAATTTCTTACAAGCATATAATAGTCTCAAATATTAACTTAATACAGTTGTCTTTTGCATATTAAATACTTACATATATTTTAATATATGCATAAGCCTTTAAGTTTATGTTCATTAGAGTGCATTATATATGTTGAAGTGTGGGTGGCAACGGCGAAAGCTTATGTTGTCAAGCCAACAGTAGTTTTATTAATAGATATGCTTGATATTTTTATGCGTAGGACCTTTTTCGTGCGTTAAATCTTGGTTTTGCTCGATAATATAAATTGAATATTAATATCATTGACATTTATTTTTATATAGACGCATTATAAATAGTGGCTTGACAAGCGTGCCCGATCTTGGACATTTACCACCCTATAACATAATGCAAATGATGTAAGTAAACGCATTTTAAGCCTATTATAATATGTATATATATATTTTAGTGGACCCTCAGATAATGAATACAATGACATATACTATACCGCTATTCCTATTGCTTAATTGCATGCAATATAATGCCAAACATTGCTAAAACGTTTACACTAGACAATACTAATGTATATTTGGGGTGACACCTGTTTCGTTAATGAACACAGACAGAAGCTTTAAATGCAACAAAGGTTTCCACCTGTTTCGTTGGTCATTCTGTGAAACTTTTTTCGTTAAGCAAAATTTTTATTCACAAAAATGTGTGTTCGCTCTGCGAAATGTTCATTGACCAGAGCGTTTGTTAACCGAGAGTCCACAGTACCCGAATTATGCATTAAATCCTTGTTTTGTATTTACAGAGATCTCGATAATAATCAAATTTCTCGAATCGATTCCAAATCTATTCAAGTGAAGACTGCACAATTGTACGTACTATAAATATTTAAAAACATCAAATAGCATAAATCCTTTTTTTTTCTTAAATTTTTAGCGTTTTAGCAAACAATGACATACACTATATTGATGATTCCGCATTTATGGGCTCCAAAATAGCTAAGCTGTAAGTATTTTAGAGACGATTTATTTAAAAATAATATATATTAATATAAAGTTTAGTTCGTTAAAGGAAAATCGTCGACTTAGTGAGCTGCATCCAAATGCATTTTATGGCATCATTGATATGACCGAACTGTAAGTATAAATATTTATATAATTTCTAAACCCATTAAGTATTTATTATTCTTTTGTTTATATAGTGATCTCTCGAGCACATCGCTGGTTCGTTTGCCATCAGCTGGACTGCAGACAGTTGAAGCATTATATATAATGAATACGCATACTTTGAAAACGATTCCCTCCATCTACAACTTCCAGGTAAAAAGTATTTTTGTTTTCTTGCTAACTGATTTTTATGCTTTAATTTTTTGTTGTAGAACTTACAAAGAGCACACTTAACTCATTCATTCCATTGCTGTGCGTTTCAATTCCCGTCGCGCCACGATCCCAAAAGGCACGCTCAACGCATGCAGGAGTTGCAAAAGTGGCGGGAACAGTGCAACAGTGAACGGGATCTGCACAAGCAGGGTGTACGAAAGTCTCATAAAGCCACAACAGCAGTCGATGATATCTCTCAAGTTTATTATGGGTAAGCTAAAGCAAGAATATAGTCGAATAAAGTAGATTTAAATTTCAATTGTGTTATTGAATATTCAACAATATTCGCAACATACTATTTTTTGGCTATGGTTACAATAAATTCGACTTGTTGCAATTCCTATAAAAAAAGTTTGACTGCGTGTTAAATTTCCTTACTGCACTGGTTTTAATTCAAAATATATATATGTACATGACTGCAACTTTTTTTGTTTTTGTTGTTTTCCTTAATTCACTTTTAGTCGCTGGAATCGTGATTTGTCCAATGTTCAGTCCAAAAGTGATATAAACGATATGGAACTAACAGAACCGCTTACCGAGGAGACACCCATCTCATATGATTATATGTCGGATGCGACAATGAACAACATTGGAATATTTCATGAGCAGATTACCATCAATCCAGATGATGATCAAATGGCTGAATATTGCGGTAATTTTACATTTAGGTAAGTGTTTGTTGAAAGGGTTTGAATAACTTCTTAATTAACATTCTCATCTGTATCATATAGGAAACCAAATATTGAATGTTATCCCATGCCAAATGCCTTGAATCCCTGTGAGGATGTCATGGGCTATCAGTGGCTGCGCATCGCTGTTTGGATTGTTGTGGCTTTGGCAATAGTAGGAAATGTTGCGGTTTTAACTGTCATACTATCGATTAAGTAAGTTTATTAATTTAGGTTAGAGCTTAACGTTAACTCATGTTTATTTTTAGATCTGAAAGTCCATCTGTGCCACGCTTTCTCATATGCCATTTGGCATTTGCTGACTTGTGCTTGGGTCTCTATTTGCTGTTAATTGCTTCAATTGATGCGCACTCAATGGGCGAATATTTTAACTATGCTTTCGACTGGCAATATGGTGAGTTTAAAGACTTTTATATAGGAACCTCTTATCATTTGGGTTTCTTTAGGTTTGGGCTGCAAAGTAGCTGGCTTTTTAACCGTATTTGCCAGCCATTTATCGGTCTTTACCCTAACGGTCATCACAATCGAACGCTGGTTTGCCATCACGCATGCTTTGTACTTGAACAAACGTATTAAGTTACGTCCGGCGGCTGGCATCATGATAATGGGATGGCTTTACTCTATAACGATGTCCGCATTGCCCCTGTTCGGTATTAGTAATTATTCATCGACGAGGTGAGTGAAATGCACACTTCTTCATTTTCACACATTATTCAGAACACGAAATTGATTTCACAGCATTTGTTTGCCGATGGAAAAACGCGATGTATATGATTCTGTCTACTTGATATTGATATTGGGATGCAATTTCTTGGCTTTTACCATTATTGCCATATGCTATTCGCAAATCTATCTATCTCTTGGCCATGAAACACGACATGCACGTCAAAATAATCCCGGTGAAATGAGTATTGCCAAGAAAATGGCACTGCTGGTGAGTTTTTCCTCAAACTTATATTTTCAATTTTTAAGAATTCCCGTTTTTCACAGGTATTTGTTAACTTTACTTGTGGTGCACCAATTGCATTCTTTGGTCTTACCGCACTGGCTGGCTATCCGTTGATCAACGTTACCAAATCAAAGATATTACTTGTATTTTTCTATCCATTGAACTCGTGTGCTGATCCATATTTGTATGCTATTCTAACATCTCAATATCGTCAGGACCTGTTTCTCTTGTTCTCCAAGTAAGTTTTTGAGAGCTTAAAGCTAAACGTTTCCCAATTTAATCTCCCTTTATTCCCTCAGATTGGGCATTTGTCGAAAGAGCGCTTTGAAATACAAGTACAGTGATTCGATGCCTCCAACTTCTCATTTCACTATACGCGGCTCGATTGAACAACCAAATCCTTTTGCACAAAAGGCTGCGCAGGTGTCAACGGGACCGGAGACACAAAAAATGCTGAAGAATAATGAGGATTATGTGTAAACTTGTGTGTATTATTTGGCTGGGCCAAGAATGTCCTTAATTGTTTTAAAGGCTCTAAAGTGTTATTTACGGATTTATTCCTCAACCGCTTTTTTCTTTAATACACGACGAGCTTAAGAAGTAAAACTCCTTGTGATTTGTTTGCTTTACATTTAGAAGCTTTATTCATAATATTACTTAAGTACTTGATAGAAATATATATATTTTTTGATTAAGACCCGTAGGGCAGGGCTTGTGGAGAAGTGAGCAAAACTTTTTAAAAGTAGAGAATAGTGAATTGCTAGTTGTGATAATCGTATTAATTATATATTTTTTGACCTCAAGCTCTCTATAAGCTTCAATACCTACAACTACTATACATATCTTCTAAATATGTATCTTTTCAATCCAGTATTGTTATCAAATTTAGTTTTAAATGTTGTAATTGCTGAAGGCCATTGTAGCCAGTAAGGTTGTATGTTTCAAACTATAGTCGTTTTTAAATAATATAAAGAAGAAATCTATAATTAACGTCAAACAAAACTTTTTTATGTATTCAAAATATTTATACGTATTTTATTGTGCAACTTTTAAATGTGTACTAATAAAAAGTATTTTTATGGACCTTCAATTAAATATGTGTAGTTACATATTTTATTGTACAACTTTTAAATGTTATATGGACAAAAAATATATATATTTATGTGAATTAATGTATTGTTGTATATGGCAAATGCTTACAAATGCGGAATATCTGAAGATCTAACCATATTATTGTGAAACTTACATATAAATGTATAATGCCAATTAAATTTGTGTAAAATTGATGTATGCAATTAAATGAAAATATGAAATTCAAATGCGTTTCAAAAATCGCGGTCACTCCAAGCTTTCTGTCTGGTATGTTTAGCAGATGTTAGTACTTAACAGAGCACTGTTAAGTAAACGGAAAAATGGACTAATACACCCTCAGTCGCAGAAATACCAAAACAGTTAGGAAAATATACCAACTATTATCCACAGTTGACAGCCGGTTGAAAATGTCGCGTCTTTTTGAGCTATTGCGTGCAATTTTTCTATTAAAAATTGTAATATGCACTGCAGAAAGTCCTCGGAATGGTAAATTTCTTTCTAAAGCAGCAACCTTCCATTTCCCGGAATACGCATACAAGGAAACCAGCAAAAATGTAAGTTTACAACGTGCAACATATGTGCACTATTGATTTTCCAAATGTTTGTTTATATATATATATATTTTTTTTATTTAGGAAATAACCTATCATGATTATGAGCTGGCATGCGGTCAAAACTCACAGTGTGTCAACGCTAATTCAGCGATGGCTGCCAAATTAAACTGCTTGAGGCAATGTATTTCACCTTCATGCTATCAGGATATTTATGCATTCGATGAGGTATGTTGGAAAAAGTTGTTTGTTTATAATCAGTTTGTTTACAAATGCATTTTGCTTACAGCTGGAGGAGGGTGAAATTGATGTCAGGATGAATTCGTTTAAAGGATGTGTGATTCAGCGCATGTAGCATCAGGCCCCAATCCTGCATAGTTTGTATTTGAAAAACTATCTGCAGGAACTGCAATTGAAAATAACCGAGTTTATATACAAATGGATATAGGCTCGGCTCTTTTTCTGCCGTATGATTTAATATTACTTTAATGAGTTTAAGCAATCATTTGTACTAAGATAAATCAGACTTACTGGTGTCACAATGTTTGACAGTTTTGTGTTCGGCATCACACCCACACCTGCATACCCAGTATTTTTCAAAATATGTGTATTCTAAAATGCCTTTAGATGAAGTTAGTATTATAAGATTTACGGATTATGGTTTAATACATAAAGTAACTAGACAATTTAATAAATAAGTATATATGGTATTTATATTTACAATATTTTAGGAATAAATAAAAAATGAAGTAGGACAAATTAAAGATTTTTCTTGTGTATGTTAGTACGAAAGCATAACGAACCTTGCCAAGTGTATATGATTCCGCAGAAGAAAGCTTGAATAAATTATATCAAGAACTTATAAATGTTTATTCATAAAATGCTTTGCGTTTTCTGAGAGAAAGTGACACGGAGTTAGTCAAACTGTAGTTATTGTCTCAAGCAGATCGTGTGCGAGCTATTAACTGAATATATTAGTTTCTGAGCAAAACACTTTAGAACATCACACTCGTCAATCTTTTTTATTGGGTATACAATTCGATACCGAAGAGTAAGTAAATAGGATATTTTTTTTTATATCGTGAACCTACATACACATATGTGTCATGGCATTGTTTACCAGAGAGTTATTTAGTTTTATGCCTATTTGTACGCTGATTAACATGAGCCAAACAAAAATTAATTAAAGCAAATAGCTTTCGTAGCGGTACTTCAGTTTCTAGGTAAGTACATATAAATACTACACATGTTCAAATACATTTGAATGTTAATTTGAGTTAAGCGTATTCACTTTTGGAAACAACACCCTTCCTTTTAAGTTATTTTAGTTTTGTGTGTTATTTATAGAAATTTTAAGTGCTCATACCATATAATATTTTTTCTAACATACTTTTCGGAGCATTGACACCCTTGTAATTACCATACTAATTAATTAAGGAGCATTTGGGACACACGAATTCACATTAGACTAGTTAAATGCTGCACGCATATTTACATTTGTATGTACTAGTATGTATGTATATGTACCTGTAGCGCACATACGCGATAATGAAGCCCAGTTACTGGGCGAAAAGTTAAGAAAAAAACCCTCAACAAACAAGCGTGTGGAAAATTAGCAAAATGTGTGTTGTCCCGCTCCGAATTGTTTTAGTCTTACTCGACACGTCCTGGCGTTTGGTTGCCATAGAAAAACAAAGCAAAAAAAAGAACTGATTGAATATTAAAACAGAATATTGAAACGACTTGTTGCAACATTAAATAACAACATTTTGTTTAACATTTAAAAACCTTTTCGAAGATTTTCAAAATCAAATTGAAACAACAAAAAAAAAAATTTAAATAAAAATAAATTAATAAAACCGTTTCTAAAATTAAAAAAAAAAACAAATTTTTATTAAAATAAAATAATGGGCATAAAAGAATAAAAGTTTAAATAATAATAAAATTAAAAGCAGTTTAAAAATTGTTAAACCAAATATTAAATAAAAAAAGGTTTTAGTTTGAAAACTCCTTTATAAGTTAAGAAAAAAACAAACAAAAATATACATAAAATAATACTTAAAAGCAACATAAAAAAGTCTTTTAATATATTAGTCGTGCATATCTCGTGAATGGTTATTAATTAACAATAAACATTAATAAAGTGATGTATAAAGGGACATGCGACAATTGCTATTGGGGTAATAATCAACTGATAAAATTATCAATTAACTAGTTGATAGCAGTTAATCTAACGGTAATTGAACCGCCCACGCATGATCAATATAATGTATAGGTATATGTTTGTAGTTAAACTCATAGTGTAAACGTTTCGGAAAGTGAAACTAAGAACAGAAATTTAATATTTACCCGGCTAAAACAATGGATTTATGTTAATTGCAACCGCAAATTTGTATACTAAAAATATATTTTTAATTAATTTTTATGAGGCTTTTATTACAGATATCTGAACACACTTTTTCCATAGAACTAATTTTTTTTTTGTTGATTCGTTGTTCATTTTTCTTTATTCACAATATTATGAATATATTCCAAACATAGGAGCAACAGAAGCAAATGTGTGCGCGCCGTTTAAATAATGCTAAAAATAATAATAAAAATTCCAAAAGCAACAACAATAACGTCTAAAAGCCCAAAGAATTTCCCCATGTTGTTGGTTTAGTGCGCTCTGTGTGTGTTTTGTGTACTTTAGCCGCCAATAACAAATCGAAAAAAAAAATATTGCTCATACGAAGCATTGCTTGCGCTCAGTTCCCCACAGCGCCAAACGCTAACCAATCCGACAAAAAGTTGCTCTGTCAGTTTGTAATCAACGTGTGCCTCTGGCAAACTGTGCGGTGCATAAGATATATTATAACTCTCGTTTTGTTCAAAGCAATCACTATTATGTTAGAGTCAAAGTTTAAGGGAAACATATCACAAAAGTTTCCCAACCCAAATGTGAATTGTGCAGTGTGCAAATAAATCGCCAAAAACTTAAACACGTGAACCAAGAATACTATAAATTAATTAAAAGCGTTCACACACCTGGATGCAACATAAATTTATAGTTGTAGTGGGACCCCAACAGAGTTATTAATTAAAGCATAAAATCACACAAGAAATCCCAATTTTAGCTACATATATGTATGTAGTATACAAAAACGTTGTGTTGCATGTTTGTGTGTATTACATATTTATCTTAACAGGTGTGTCAAAAAGCAAATTAATAAACATTACTTACAAATATACAAACAAACTTTAGATTTTGTCGGACTGAAGGTTACACTTAAAATTTTTAAGTGCATGCTTTAAAAATGTATAAAAGGAATATTAATATTTTAATATATGTTTTTAAAGCGAGTCTTAAACGCTGAGCATCTTAAAACTAATGACGTCAAGTTTGGTAAGTTTTGTTAAGAATTAAAACAATATAGAAACAATTTATTTGTTCTTTGCAAGAAATCAATGTAGCTTAAAATCTTTTACTGTTTGCATGAACGATTTAATTCTATAAATACAAGGCTAATTTAATTTTTGTTGTGCTCTGCTTTGTTTTGTAGGAAAATTATTATTGTGTGCAGCAATCGGCCGAGATACATTTATTGGCAAAACATTATTTAAATACGCATTTTGCCATGCAGGAGCACGAAAATGATGTGAAAATGACATAGGACTGAAAGTTTTATGGATTATGTTATGAATTATGAACTCGTATTGGCAAAGCATGGAATGGCCAAAGTCATTGGCTGTGGCCATATTCCTACTACTCATACTGGTCACCGTTATTGGCAACATGCTCGTCATCTTAGCTGTTTTGACCACCCGGCGACTTCGCACGGTTACAAATTGTTTTGTTATGAGTTTGGCCGTTGCCGATTTACTTGTTGGCATTTTTGTTATGCCGCCGGCAGTAGCTGTTCACGTCATTGGTATGTACTATGTGTATTGTGACTGAATGAATTATAAATATTGCTTTATTGGTTTTAAAATTATGATAGGTGTGTGAATGTGTGTGTTTAAAGATAATAAATAGTAAATGGCAGAGAGATGAGATTATCAGTTTTAATTGACCGGTTGCAATAAAAACAAATGCTTTTTGTACTTAATGTAACGACACCGTATGACTTTTGCCTACTTTTTGACATGCGTCCAAATTTTGTTAAATTCATTTTAATCAACTTGTGCTTGGCCAAAATGAAAACAAAATATTCTGTAGCCAAGAGCAAATCCAAAAGGTAATTACATGCCTTTATGATTCCCGACATGCCTAGTATTAAAAACTTTCAAGAACTTTCAAACAAATGGGTAAATTTAAAAAAATGAAGAGAAAAATTGAATCAATGTACTATGCGCTGCTTGTTGTTGTTGTTGTTGTTGGTATGCCTGTTGTTTTAGAAGCCAAACAACTTCTCGGCGGCAGCATCCAAAACAAAAAACTTTGCCTTTCAACAACCCTTTTGTGTGCTGGGAGCAGCCATTGTTTTTTGTTTTTGTTGAGCCCCTGCAAAACATTACACGGCTTGACATGCTTGCAAAATTGTTAAACATGTCGTAAGAGTTACAAGTATTTAAAAAGTTCTACGCTCTAAAGTTATCCAGTAAAAATGTCAATTTTTGTTTTTCTTTTGTGAATAATAAATAATTGCATTTTAAAGTGCCTCAAAGTACTGTTTAGGGGATACTTAATAGCTATAAAATTGCTAAGGCAGTTTTTAAGTTTTTTAACATAAAATAATTCATTTTACAGCCACCACACCTCTTACTGCAAAGAACTTTAACAGAAAGTAAACATATTAGTATTAAAAATGTATTATGTTGATTAAAAATTAGTTAAAAATATTGATCATAAATTAATATATTAATTTTTATGCAGAAATGTTAATGTATACCAAAGAAATGGTTTACTTCAGCATACATTCATATACATACAATAAAAAAACATTTTGTTGAGGAATGTAGATTTATAATAAAAGGTGTTTTTTTAAACATTTAAAGTTATAAAATATGTGAATATCCTATCCATCCAATTGTAAATGAAAATGCCCGTGTTTTCCACAGCTTTTAAGCATAGCCACCAAATGAAGTAGGAAGGTAGATGAACTGGCCAAATCTTTCAATTGCGATAACTTCGTCATAACCAACCCGATTTTTAAATGCACTGCCTTAAATATCTTGTGCTGAGCCCTTAAATAAAACTGCCTTTAAATCTAGAAACGCGATTTTTACTAAATTATTTTCACTGCGGAAATGCATGTAGCTTCGGCAGTTTTAAAGCAAGGCTCATCAAATTTATTAGGGATGCAAAAGGCATCATCCCCCAAAGATCTGCATTAAATGCAACAATAGGATGCCATACCGCCCACCTCTTAAAACCGGAAGTCTCTAATCTGTCTCGGATTTTGTGTAAGAGTCACCAAGTTTTGTAGGAAAATTGTTAGTGACATCCGCCACGCAAATGCATCAAAGCGTTGGATGCAGCTCCCAACCCTTCTGCACTTTGTACTCTTTGCAATCAGAATCCCTAACACAGATGATTATGCTGGTATCAGAGTATATCGCAGTCGGTTGTAACTGACTGCAATATTTTAACTTGTTTGAAGGTTGGATTAAGTAATGCTATATAAACTGAGCATTATTATGATTATTTTTTTTCAATATCCCATACATCCATATTATTACAGAGCATTCCATCACTTGGCCAAAACCAAATAATGCATTTCTATTGTGTTTGGGTTCTGATATCAATTACTTTCGTTTTGACTACTGCAGGTTCATGGCAACTTGGCTTGGTGCTGTGCGATATTTGGATATCCTTCGACATATTGCTGTGTACGGCATCCATTCTCAGTTTGTGTGCCATCAGCTTAGATAGGTAAGTAATTAAAAAACAAAAATTGCAATAGAGTATTAAATGGCTTACCTTATTCCCCTGACAACGAAATGCGTAATATATTATATGGCATACATGTATAAATTTTGTTTTATTTTTGCAACTTTGTAACTTTATGGCCAATAAGTGTGTGTGTGGTATGTGTGTATGTGTGTGAGAGAACATCTATTAGCTGGCTGAGCTAACAAACCCTTAATTTTGATGTCACACGTTAATTCGTTGGTTGTGTAAAAAGGCACAATTCATTTGCATGACGTCATGCACGCATAAAAAAGGTGAAAATACTGTGCAAAGAAATGCTTTTTTATTGACCCATCCTGTGTGCATGGTGGCGTTAAAAGTCAACTTCAACTGGCTACGTGCAACAAACAGACTATGCCAAGCACACACAAACACACATATACACAATGAAAGTAGTGGCAACAAAAAACCCGGACTTGGGCTTAAAAGAAATGGTGGGTGGTACATATAGTACGATACGAAGAGGAGCTGCTGCTCGCTTGCTTTTGTTGGAAGTTTCAATTACATTTTAATGGCATTTCCAAGTTTGCCGTTGACGCCATGCTGCGGCGCTGTTTGCTAGGGACGTTTGTCAACAGCTTTATACACAATATGCCGCTTGCTTTTTGTTTTCATTTACTCGGGTTTTTATTGCTTTGTACTTAGGTATCTCGCAGTGACACAACCGTTGACATATTCGAAAAAGTGGCGTTGCAAACGATTGGCATTGTTAATGATTCTTGGAGTTTGGCTACTCGCATTCGTTATTACTTGTCCGCCCATGCTCGGCTGGTAAGTATGCTCGCATTACGTATACGTCTAATGAACACTCTTTCGGTGAACAAAATAAAAAAGAAGAAATTGTAAATGCAATTGATTATCCTGTTTACTTGTAATTAAAAACTAATTAAAATTTGTTTTGCGCTAACAAAACTTTGTACATTTTGTATAAGGTTAATCCATTAAAACAATTTTCAATTTACCATATTTTTTTGGGTAAATTTTAAACATTTCCTTTTAGCATCATTGCATGCTGTTAAGAGGATTAAACAAATGCTTGCATACAAAAACTAAATGAGATTTAAATTGATTGACATTGCAATTTTTTTTATTTTTTATGTTGTCAAACATTTAGTGTTATGTTTTGATAAACTATTTTTTTAAAAAAAATTTTTAATTAAATTTGAATATAGAACTTTAAGTTTGTTATTTATTCTACACATTTTTTTGAGTTGATATATACATATGTACATCTTACTATTATATCTTGTTTTAATAACGTTAGTTAAGCTACCCTTTTGATTAAAATACTTCAAAATTTAAATAAAATTCATTTTTGCTTAAACTTTTGTATTATCTGTTGTCAATAGGTACGAGCATGGCAGAAATCGGCATCAGGGCGACTCTATTGAATGCCGTTACAATCAGAATAAAGGATATGTTGTTTACTCGGCAATGGGTTCATTCTTCATACCACTCACAGTGATGTTATATGTTTACGTACGAATTGGTTACATATTGACCTCACGACGACAGCGCATTGTGCGTGATGCAGTGAGTACTTTAATTTGAATTGAATTGTAACCCTATAGTATAATCCTTTTTCTTCGAACAGAACTCAGAACGCACAGCTGATCATGATGTTGATGTCGATTGCAATTTTATATCCGAATCGGAGGTGTATCGTTGCAATCCGCACAAGTGTCTACCATGCTGTGAGGCACGTTGCACTGCATTGCGAACGCATCCCAATCCCATTTTCAGCACAGGCAGCGTCAAGTGCAGCAAATGCCAGGAAACCAAATTGAATGAGAAGCGCACAAAGCTGAAACATCAACCCACATTCTATGAACTAATGGAGATTTCAAGAATGTCATCACTAATACACTGCACAGCCGATAGTTGCCGTTATCAAGCGCGCTGTGCTTCATCACTATCCATACCGGCACTGTATTACAACGATGGTCAATCCACGGCACTGGAAACGGCAAGTCATAATGTGGCCAAGAGGGCGTCGACAACATCGCACCAGCTGCAACGGCAATTGGCCAGTCATCGGGTGCCAATGCGTGTCTCGACCAAAATCAAAACCACCAAAGCGACCAAGACCCTGACGATTGTTATGGGCGGTCTGATTGCCTGTTGGACGCCATTTTTTGTATATTATCTGTTGATACCGTTTCTGCCGCAGCTGAAGAAACTCGAAGGTCTTATGTCATTTTTCACTTGGGTCGGATGGCTCAATTGTGCCATAAATCCCTTCATTTATGCCTTTAATCCGGACTTTCGAGCTGCCTTCTGGCGTTTGACATGTCGACCCATTTGTAAACAGAAGCTGCCTCGAAATCACATCAATATGTTTCGCGCCTAAAGCATTCGCATTCGCATTCGTAATGGAAACATTAAGTTTTAAGTCTTAACTTAGCATGATTAAAGATAAAATAAAACAGTTTTTTGTTTAAAGCTTTTATTTATTTTGTATTTATCATTTCAAAAACAAATGTATATGTACAGCAAATATCTATAAATTATTCGTCGATTTTTAATGTTGTTTGGCATTTACTTAAGTCATTAAATTTCAACTTTTAAGCCAAAGAAGAAGACATATCCAAGAAACATTTTAAATGAAACATGAGTATACAAAATTATTATTATTGATAGCTAGTATTAAGAGCTGAGTCATTTAAAATATATATAAAATTCTCTAACAAAATGTTCACAAACTCTGAGCACTCCTCCTTCTAACATGCATTGTAATTAAGCAAGTCGTCCTGTAGTTAGTAAATTTCTTGATTAAGCGCTTGAACATTTTGTGACAAACTTTTGTAAGCCACAAAAGTGAATGCGGTCATCATACTTGTAGTTACGTAATCACACAATGTACTCTCCATACATATTTATTGTACAATACAACATTAACAGGCATGGCGGAGTAGGGGGCTGCGGACTAGGGGGCCAAAGGAGTCTCCAATGAATTACAACACATTTTACTGTCACCGTATAAATGAATTTGATACCAGTGTAATTTGGGTTTTTGGTTGCCATGGCTCCCTGCACTGACATCATTTGACTCTTTGTCGTCAAACATATATGTAAGTATGTATGGGGCTTATCAAGCACTTGCATTGCACATGCATTCATATATATGTATGTATGTTTGTGTGTATGTATGTATGTGTCAACTTGGCAACTGATGTCCTTAACACTGGCTTTCATTCCAATTAATTTGTAAGAGGTTAAGTTCTTGGAAATAATAATATATGAAACTGCATTTATAAGCGATTAAGCCAATAATTAAAATGTGCACTTGAACTACTTTATGATTCATGCGAAATGTTGCTTGCAGCTTATTTATTTCAGTTAAATACGAAATGTTTATCTTTTAGTATTTAAGACACAGCTGCACTATTTTTTAACTTAATTTAAGCCTAAAATGAATGTTTTAAAAAAATAAATATTTAAGCATTTTACTTTTGAAAAAATAAATAAATTAATAAAAAAACTTATGCTTTTAAGAAGATTTTTTACTGCAAGTTCTTAAAATTGTAGGTAAGGCTGACTCTATTAAAAATTAATGCTAGAATTTTCTATGTTCTTTTTTGTCACAATTGGCATTTTAAGGTTTATCCAAAACTTTAAAATTTTAATGATATTTAGTTCTCGGTGAGCTGGAATTTTGAGATTTGTTTTTATTCAGTATATGTTTGTGTTATCCTTGACAATGCTTAATTATATAATATTTATATATATTGTATGTATATGATATAATACAACGGATTGATCTAGCTGCCACTACAACTATTAAATATTTATCAATTGACTACAAATTGTGAAGATTTTACAACTTTTTTTTAATTCTTATTTTTAATACTTATGAAGACAATGAAAAATTGATAGCACTACATTTAGAATTTAAATGTTCTTTTGGTTTGTTTAAGGCTAAATCACAATAATAATTTAATATATATGTATTTTTATGTTTGTATATTGATCTACTTATGCTTACAAAAGAACAATACTACAAAGTTTCTGTGTGGAAGTTGTCATTTAATTCCATAATTGGCAAAAGGTTTTTGTATATCTATTACATACATAATTCGTGGTTCTATAAATACTCTTTTATATAGTTTTTTTCATTCTGTTTTTTGGTTTTTTTTTGTATATAACACAAAATAAACTTAATGAAGTGTATGCACAATTTGAATGGTTTTGCACAGGCTTTATATAATTGCAACAGGACAAGTACCCGGTTTTGTAAAGCGATGCAAAAAACGTGACGGAAATTACTAAATCGATTCGTGTCGTCCTTTCAAATGCCCCCCAAAGTGAATGAAAAATAGTATGTATGTATTTACAAATGTAGTATGTCTCAATGCGTCCTCTCTGTCACTTTCAATGTGAATGTGAAACGCACTACAAAAAGATTCTAGATAGTAAGCTTACTTTAAGTATTAAATACTTTTGGCTGCAGATAATTGTGCTATAGTTCAGGGTAAAAGCACACAAACACACACATATACACACCCCCAACAGTGCCAGCTGCATAAATTTACATTTAATGCTATTGTGGGAAGTTTTCTAACTACACAAAGGAAAACTAAAAAAGTTGCTTTTGTATAAGATGAAAGACCTAAATTAGTTCTGGTGTTTAAAACTGTTTCAAACTCTTCGAAGTTATTATTAAGACTTTCTTTTGAACTCAATTTGTTGGAAAATACATTTAAAACAAAATTCTAGGAATTTCTAAGAATTTCTTATCCTGTAAAATGTTCTTTTTGCTGAGTTTTAAGCACAGTTCTCAAAGTATTAAGCTAACAATAGCTGAAGAAAAATTTAAATAATATTAACTCAATTTTTGAATTATGGAATCATGGAATTTAAAAAAAATTAATTTATAATTATATTCTTGGAAATTTGTTTCAATGTTTAGAGTTTTAAAGCATACCCAAAAACTTTTCCTTTTTTTCTGAGTGTAGTCGGCGCATAATAATTAGAGAATGACACCGAAATAATATGCAAGTCCAACCACATTGTCCACTTGCAAATTTCTAGTCGTACAATCGGCTAGCTGTTGGAACTGTCGCCATGTCGCCACGCCCCAACCCCTTTGACACCCTATTTCTATCTTGCCGTATGCGAGTGGAGCAGTTGCTGGTGATAGTGGTGATGGGCTTGCTGGAGTATGGTGAGGTGGCGACACGCCACGACTATCGCCTGATGGACATAGTGTTTGTGGGAAATTGTGGCTTTGGGTCGTCGCTGAAAAAACGCTTGCAGGTCAAGCGCCAGAAGGCGGCACGAAAGTCGACGCTGTAAAATGCGTAGATAAATGGATTTATGGCGCTGTTGAACCAACCCAGCCAGGTGAGTGCTTTGGCCAGTGTGCCGCTAACTTGATGCTCGGCAAGGAATGGCGTTATAAGATAGTAGACAAAGAATGGTAGCCAGCATGCGATGAAGCCGCCGACGACAATGCTCAATGTTTGTGTCGTTTTATTCTCCTTTTTTAGCGACGTAATGCGATTCGATAGAGACTTAATATTGGTTGTTGTTGCTGTAGCTGCTGTTGTTGTTGTCGTTCCTGTTGTGGTTGCTGCATCCGCTGCACTTCCCGTCTGATGATGATGATGATGGTGGTGATGATGTTGATGGCCACGCTGCCCGCCACCAACACTAAGATGCGAATGCCTAAAGCTATGTGTGCGCACCTGTTGTTGCTGTTGCTGTTGTTGCTGTTGTTGTTGTTGCTGTTGCTGTGGTTGTCCCTGCCATTGGGCATCTAATAAACTGCTGCTGGGTCCAATGCCACTTGCCATTGTGGTCATCGTTGTCGAAGCGGTAGAAGTGCGTTTCATCGACAATGAGGCTGGACGTGTTAGCTCATAGCTACTGCTCTTGCCACTACTACTGCCACTCTCTCTGGCAGATGGCAACGCCAGCAGAGACTGACAATTTCCAGCTGTTGTCGCCACGCCAAGATTGTCCGTTTCATTCAGTGCGATTTCGTGTAGTTCCTTCGATATTGTCTGATTGGAGAATGTTCGTGCAGTGGCTGGTTTGCTTCTATACACCGCGCTCTGTTCCTGCTCGGAAAATTCATTTTCAACATCGGCGGCGGTATAGCGTTTAAATTTCTGTGCAATAGAAAACAAAAAAATAAATAATATTTTCCAAACTTTTTATTCACTTATTATTTTTATTCAGTTTCTATTGTTTTCATTTGAATTTATTGACTCAACGACATGTTCAAAGCTGAGTTGCTTTGAGCTTCAAAATAAATATAATGAGTTGATTTAATTCAATATTTTTTTTATCTAGTTTTTGTGTTCCATAAGTTTGAGCTAGTTGTGATGCAAGGCAGACGAAAATCATTTTCAAACAGGAATAAAATTGTTTGCCAAAAGTTATGAAAATATGAATTTGAATCGCAGCTGCGAAATTGCATTTAAAACTTTTTTAAAACATGCTAATGATATTTGAACAATGCATTTGTGTTTTCTCCCTCTCTCTGTAGAGAAAAGTATTAAAATTATAATTATGTGTTCCTCATTCATCAACCTTGTACGTTGAATAAATCTGAATTTATCTCACAAGCTTAGTACAAATGTTTTCCCTAATGTATGACATATATGTATTTATCATTGGTAAACGCAAGTCAAGCGATTAATCAGATTAATTATTACGAACCGAAGCGCCTTAATAAATTTCGATTATTACTTACCTTATTATGCACATTAATGTCGTTCATATTGTCGTGCCGTTTTGCAATAACACAGGATATTTTGGCATAAACATAAATCATGACTGCCATTGGTATGAAAAATGAACCCATCGCTGAGAAAATTACATAGCCTTCGTTTTGGTTATAACGACACTCTCGTAAATCTCGCCGTCCAGGCTCGTACCTACAGAAAAAATAAAATAAATCAAATTTCAGAAAATTACATAACGTAAATGCAGCACAAAGTTATTTAATCAATATTCACATACGCTACTTGGCATGAGAGGGTTGACCCAAGATCAAGGCGTTTTGGTCAGCAAAAATATTATTTGGAGTATTTTTTTTTTCAAGCATTAAATAAGGGTGCATTGGTCAGCAAAAAAATAAAAGTATGTGCACAACTTTTCACACTGGTTTAGCTGAATTTGTTAAATTAATGTTACATATGAAAATCGTTCTTTCATTTTTATGCATAAATTAAAGCAAAAAGGAAGTTGTATATTTTTTAAAATATGAGAAAGATGAACAAAAAAATCAAGTCTCTAGAATTTAATTTTTTTTCAGTAAAACGCTTGATATAGTGTAACATTTTAGTTTTTTCTTTAAATGAAATAGAATGTTTTAATTTATAAACAAAAATAAAAAAATTAGTAAGCTTTTTAA
Organism: Scaptomyza pallida; assembly: GCA_018152965.1. Taxonomy (NCBI): domain Eukaryota; kingdom Metazoa; phylum Arthropoda; class Insecta; order Diptera; family Drosophilidae; genus Scaptomyza; species Scaptomyza pallida. The sequence goes on along the minus strand of JAECXP010000227.1, from coordinate 2,001,094 downwards.
ACACGGATAATATTTTTTTGTTATTCTGTAAAGCACTTAGCTCAACTTCCCGCCCTACTCCCAACATTATCGTATACTTAATATGTGCACATAAATCTGTGTTGAATATAAAACCGTAAAGACGTATGCATGCAAATGTACTATTTTCTGCTTAATTTATATATTTCTGTACTTACCAGCCTAGCATGGGCGGACAGGTAATTGCTAATGCCAGTATCCAAACGATAAGAATCATTAAGAGCGCCAGGCGCTTCGAACGTCGTTTCCTCGAATAGGTCAACGGCTGTGTAACAGCAAGGTATCTAGAAAGTTTAAGATTTATTTCGTTGTAGCAAAACAGCAGCTTCTTAGCGTGGGCAGTAAATAAAAAGGTTTTTACCTATCAACGCTGATGGCACACAAACTTAAAATAGATGCGGTGCAGAGTAGCACATCAAAGGATATCCAAATATCGCACAGAATCCAGCCAAGCTGCCATGAACCTGAAAATAATACCAGCTTTCGATTAGCAGGGAAATTCATTCATTTCCAGTAGAGGTTTTTCCCCAAAAGACATGAAAATTGAACTCTTGGTCTTAGGTTGCGTGGGATAAAAATTCAGCTGAATGATTAAAAATTAGCAATGGAATGGGACACATTGTTTGAATTTGGGAGCAGCAGCGGAAAACGAATTCCATTCCTGATAATTTACGAGGTTCTTAAGAAATCCCTACGCACACGCCAAATACCATGTTTTGTATGCTCTTAAAAAGAATTTATGGAAAGAGGCCTACATGCATTTTTGAACACAATTTTTGTAAGCTTTTCGACTTAAATATTAAAATTCACATTTTTTTTTAACGAAGAAACAAAATTTAAAAGCATCTTATAAAAATGCTTTTATATGGCAAGTATTTAAAAATTTTGGTTTATGTGACCAACTGAAGCCGCAGGACAATTTTAAAATAAAGAAAGCGAGGTAGATAAGTACAGCATTATTAAAGGGAATACATAAAATATATAGGTGCACTTGATGAAATGGATTAAAAATTTATACAACGCTTTAATTTAGACCTCAAATTCAACCTACAGATTTGTCAAGAACAAATATTTAAATCAAAATTTTTTTTATCAATTATGATTAAAAATTCACTTTCGTTGTTGAGACTCATCTAAAGTAAAAGTAATTATTAAACCAAAAAATTTCTGTAAAAAAATATTAATAAAGTTTTGCCTGTAAACCGTTTTGATTGTTTAAAAAATGTCTAAATTATAAACAATCTTTAATAGATTATTATACGTGCTTTGGAAAAATACGCAAATTAGTGGCTTGCACCTTAAGAAAATTAGCTTAGACTTCTACTACGTTAACTTATGGAAGCGTTTAATTAGAAAAGTAAACGTTAATCGTGCAGTCGAACTTTTAAATAACCAAGTTTTTGTATTTAGCGAATTCATTTCCAAAACTCTGCGGTTGCTTTCATTCAAAAACTATTCTATCTATTTCTAATTTTTGCTGTAACAAATAATTGAAAAAAGTTTGGGTTTTGTTAGCTTACTTTAACATTATATTATTTGTTTAATTTGCCGATTATGTGTTTAACAAGTGTATTCAAGCTTTAAAGTAACTTATTTATCTATAACCAGTGGATTTTTTTAATTTTTTTATTTTTTAAGGATAAAGATTAGTAAACCCTGATAGCACAAACAGTCTTTTCATTGGAAGATGAGGTAAATATGCATATTTGAAATTATACATCAAAATATGAAAAATATGCAAAATCCGAATTAAATTGTACATATTTTTCTAAGAAAAAGTGTTTACAACTTTCTATACAACTGAAATTCAACGAAAAAATCTTGCACCATAAACTTTTTCATGTATATTCCCTGTTCATATTGGAAAAACTTCAAGACACCCAAGTGACAACAAATGAACACTGCTGGCATCTATTATATTATGCAAAGTATAATTTAATTAGATATCAAAAGTTAGACTCACCAATAAGATGGACAGCTACTGCCGGTGGCATCACAAATATGCCAACAAGTAAGTCAGCAATGGCCAAACTCATGACGAAACAATTTGTAACCGTACGAAGTCGGCGAGTGGTGAGAACTGCCAAAATAATAAGAGTATTGCCAATGACGGTGACAACGATAAATGTGCAGAAGACGGCAATCAAACAGATGCCCTGCCATGACAGAATGAGATCATAGAAATGTGCCCATTCAGCAGCTGCGGCCGATTCGTTGTAGTAATTGAACACGGTTGAGGCGGGCCCCGTCGAATCGCCAAATGTAGTATAGTTTTCAGAGCCATTTAGTTTTGACTGCAATGTCGGTGCACCACTGCCATTAATCGCATAGGCAGCTTTTAGTGTTTTTAAGGAGTGATTGCCAATGCTGTTCCAAGCATCTACTAGTAGGAAGTCATCGTTTACAATGGAAGTGTTGCTGCTGTTGTGCTGTTGTTGCAAGCCAAGAACGCCGCTGGTGGCAAGGAATGTGGTTGCCACATACATCAGTGGCGGGAATATAGCGTTTGGATTATCCAACTGTAACTGGATAGCCATATATGCTGATATTTATGTGCTTCCTAAATCAACATAGTTAACAGATTACAGTTTACAGTTTAACTGCTTTTGCTGGAAGTTTTGTGTAGTTATTAATATCTGATAGCTTTATGTTGCCATCGTTTTTATTGGAATTTTTCAGTTTCATGCTTTTTTTTATTATTTATTTACTTTGCTGATACCCTGAAATATATGAAAATAAATTATTATTTTAGCATGCATGTTTATTTATTTATGCTCAGCTCAGCTCAGAATATTAAATATTAACTTTGCTTACATATTTGTAATATTTTTGGGTATTTGTTTATGTTAGCCCAGAAAATTGCGATGTTCGCAAAAATAATGTTATCAAAATTGTTTTAAAGAAATATTCAATAAATTTTTATTAAAGTCTGATTGACACAAATTTAAAATCTGATCATAACAAAGCGACGCTATATTTTTTATACAATGATTGTAAATTAAAGAGCCACAAGTTTCCTATCTCAATCAATTGTCTTTTTAATATATATGAGGCACAATAAAGTTTGTGCAAGATAAAAGAAATCAAAGCACATTACTTTTTCACTTTCCCGCCGCTTTATGTTAAACCTCTTTTGCCAAGGTCTATTAATATATAAGTTCACGTGATTGCACACCTAATGACAAAAATAGAATTTCCACCCACTTAAGAGGTTTAAAAATAAGTATTCAAAGTGAATGACACATCCGATTGATATTTGTAACGCGTTGCTTTCCACTTTTGTTGCTACTTTGCCAGCCAATTAATTGAACCTTATCGATCTGCCAAGTGGAACTTAATCTGCACTTAAATTTAAATAACGTCACTCGCAGAAAATATATTTTGAGCACAAAAGTCACAGTTTTTATATTATAGTTACACATAAAGATATAAAAAACGTTTAATTACCACACACGAGAGAGAGAAATAAAACACAAGAATTGAAGAGGTGCTTGATTATAAACACAAACAAAATGTTGCTGGCATTTCCGACGTTCTAATATTTATATAGTGTATAGTTCTTTTGCCTATGGAATCGCACCGACAAATACTGGTTAACTGATGGGAAGTAATGAAAAAAGCACCCGCCATGCCAGAAATCGACAGTTCCAAGCCGCGCTGCTGCTGCTGCTTCTGCTGCTGACAATAATGTGGTATTAAGTATTATTTATTTAGCGTCTGATAGCGTACACCAAATGCCTTTTGCTGTCGTAGATTGCTATTGCTTGTGTGTGCGTATGTTCTCATATGTATTTGAATATTTATAAATGTGTGTGTGTGTGTGTGTGTGTGTGTACGTGATAAGCAAATTAAAAGCCAAAAGCGAAGATAGACAAGGTGGCATTTGCCAATTGGTAAGTGAAAACATGTACAGCAAATGCGACTAGTACCTTATGTAAGCTTAAGGATTATCTTAAGCGATTTCGGCACATTTTCCATATATTTATGGGTATTGCTACAGATTTGCATGTTTTAATCTGCCTGTTTGTATATAATTACATTAATTCACGCACACATAGGCATAGCTGGTATTTTGGGGTATTCATCATCAACTCGTCATTGAGTTCGCTTATCGCATATTTGATAACAAATCAAACGATTTCCTAATGCAATTATTCAGGCACCCTCCCTCGCTTTATCTCTCTCTCTCTCTCTCTCTCTCTCTATTACTCTTTTAACACACATGCATATCTAGATATTTTTATTATTTTTAGTGTTTTGTTTTGTATGTTGACATTTATGTTGCCTGTATATATTTGCATTATATAGATAAGTATTTTTGTTTCTTATGACGTAGTTCAGAAACTATAAAATGGAATTTTACTAATTGGTTTTTTTCTGTCATGCGAATTATAGAAAGTAGATCAAATGGAAGATTCCTTTACTTTTTTTTTTTGTTAAACACTGGTAAAGTACAATCGAATTTCCGAATTAGGATCTTTTATGTAATGAAGTTTTCTATTAAACAGAGTGAATCTTGGAACATTTAATTTGATAAAAGAAAAAAATATAACATAACATTTATAAATTTTGCCTTAAATAAAATAATTTTTATTTTGTATGTTTTTTTTTTATAAAACTTTAATTACTGATCGACGCTGCAACTTTATTTTGTTTTATAAATTTTCGTACTTGAAAACGTCAAGAATGTTTGATTAGGTCAAGGACAGATGTTGAAAAATTTAAAAATTTGAAAACTAGAAAAAACTAACTTTTGTATTCCAAAAACTTTTAATGAATCGCCGCGTTCTTTTTTTAAAAGAAAATTCTGAAAAGTATTTTTTATGGCTCTTTCGACCACATCATAATTTTCTCAAGTGCCAACGGAAGATTTATTTCACACTAAAAGTTCAATTGCCTCCGATTTTTGATACGAACAGGAAGCAATTGTAAACATGTGCTAATGTTCACTAGTGTACAGATATACATATATATATATATATATATATGTACATGTATAGATAAGTAATCAGAGAAAAGCCTTCAACAGTTAGCGAAATTTAATCAAAACTAACTTTTGAATGAAAATCAATAGACAACACAGAATGGTACAATGAAATAATTAAATAATAATGGTTACAGACGATTTGCAATTGAAAAGTTTCGACAGCAACATGTAAAACGGATTAGAAAGCAAATTACAAATAAAACCACGATTCTGTACCAAAATTTTTTTGTTGTATTTTGTTTGGCGCTTACGCTAGTTTTGCGGTTATGACTCTATGTACTAAACATACGTACATATGTATGTGTATGTGGCCATGAGTTTAGCAAAATGTTCCCTTACATATATGTTTCTGTACACATACATATATCTGCTGCAAATTATCTGCCCATTTGGCTTTTTATGTGTTGGAGTGACAGCTGGTGACCTTCCCTTCTTATTACTTAATTCCCCAGCGCGAACAACAATACAACATTTATTACATTAAAAGCCTCTAATTCATATTTATATACTAACATACCATACATAAACCCAATGCAAATAAACACACACGTATGCCTTTTATTCACATATCTATGTAAGTGTGAGTAGACGTAACAAATGCTATGTGGGTGTGTTACACACACACACAACATATCATTTAGAAAAGTTGCAAATACAAAAGAGAAAAAAGAAAAAAATAGAAGAAGAAATTATGAAAGGCACTTTATTTGGATTGAATCTAAGCATTAAAATGCCATTAAAAACAAAAAGGCCAGCTGTCAATAATGGCTAAAAGAACAGCTGTTGGCCCACAAAAAAATAATAATAATACGCTTACAACTTGACGGACATAACAAATGATTATTATTAGATGCATTCGCATGCCGCTTGCCGCTTACCGCTTACTGCTGCTTGCCACACAAAGTTGATAAGTTGCATTCTGAATTACGAATTACGAATAACGAATTCATGTTAAAAATGCATGAAATGCGCGAATAATGAACATATTAATGCCCACACATCTTAATTAAATATATGTAACTTAATATGCACACGTGTTATATTGGTGGGTGGACGGTAGGTTGTAGGTGTTAAAGGTCTCTAAGGCAACGTGGGTTACATAAATTTAAGTACTCAAGTATATAAGTGAATTATTATTACCTTAGTTTGTTGATTTTATTCAGGCATAGTTTGCACATTTTTCAAAAACCTTTTTGTCCATTATCATTATCATTCAGTGTGGGTGTTGGTGTGTGTGTGTTTGTTACCTTAATTATGCGCACACAAACAAATATGCATTTACGTACATACTATATTAATGTGTGTGCATGTACAAGTGTAATACACTTAACATTGCACTAACAGTAATTTTGCCCAAGGCGTCCTATATATAATTTCCGACTGTAGGCAAAATGGACTCGTCTGTTGATTTGTTGTTACTGAAACTACAACTGGTACTTGTTTTAATTGCAACACTTCCGTTTCTAGTTAAATTTGCACATTTTTCGTAATTGTATTGCACATTTCGAAATGTTAGACAAATGGTCAAGATTGGACATAAGATAACATTGTCCTGCAATGAAATTCTAGCGTGTCAAACACGCACACGGTTCACTTTAATTAGTATGATAGACGACGACGACGTCTACAACGTCTACAACGACAACGACGACAACATACTATGATCAATTTGACGTATTCCTGTCGCAACGATTTTTGTTAATATTCGCATTCAACGCAGACGAATGTTTATCGGAGACGCGACTGCATCGCTTGAGAGCTCTTCCAGAACTGCCGCCTGCTTTGACAGCCATAGCACACACAACAGAGAGAACTCGCGTATCCGAAAGATACATGCCACGACTCTTGTGCTGCACGTTTCCCTCTAAATGTATGCGTGTGTGTGCTTGTTTTTGTGGGGAAATTGTTGTACATTGTGTGTGTAAATGGCAGGCGAACCAACAAAAAAAAAACAAACAGTTTCCAATTTGTGGGCCCCATTCGTACACCTACACACATATAGTACGAGAAATGTCTGTGTATTGCATGTTTGAGATTAGAGCCGTAAAGTCTGCCCTGTTCTTAATCCTTTTATCGTGGTTTTTTATTTGGTTTTTTGGTCTTTGGTTTCGTTTTGTTGGTATTTGCTGTTCGCAGATTCGCCATAACTGCAAATACGTTAGATTTATAAATAACGAAAATTTTATGAGTGCCTTAAATGTTTATTTGCATATGTGTGATGCTCATAAGTGCTTAAATGTATTAACATTTTGTATGTTGGCTTATTTTATGGTCGGTCGGTCTCGGCTGCCTTAACAATTCAAGTGTTCCGAGAAACACGCGAAATTTTTTTTAAAAAAATAACCTACAGCATAAAATTTCTTATCATAGGCATTTAAAAACCCCAAAACTTAAAGTACCGTCGAACAACATAGACAGATTTTAAATTAAGTTAATATCTTTTTATAAAAAATCAAACAAAGATAGTGTTTGGTATTTAGTTTAATTCAATTACGAACAACACTTAAATACCTTTTGACTTCAAATCAACTTCTTGCTCAATTAGTAATAACTTGTTCCATTTGATGATGGTCAACAAGTCCATTTTGCCAAATTAATACTGACCGCCATTAACAAGAAATAACGCGGTAGAAAAGTGGAACGTAGCTTAACTTTGGAGCCAACGGAAGGAATGCATAATCAAGCGCATGCGTATTTCTGTTCAATGTAAAGGCTGGAAGGCATTAAGCTACATTTGAATTGTAACTGATATACTAAAGTAAAGATTGACAATGTATGCTGCTAATTAGACAATGGCACGCAAGTCCTTCAACTCGTTGGTTTTATTATAATTGTGCGAATTTATGAATGAGGTGGATCAAATAGTATCTTAATTAGAATTAGAAAAGTGCTCAAAAGGTATCATTGAGGAATAATTCAAACGATCTTTAATATAATTTTGATGGCCATGCGCTTAGGAGTTATGTTTCTTCATGATGTAATTTTTGAAAGATTTCCACCCATATAGTATAAATTGCTTAATAAATTATTTATTTAGGATGCTAAAATAAAAATTAATTTGCATAAAATTTGTGTGTATATATTTTTTGTTTATGTTTTTAGTCAATCAATCAAAAATTAACATTTAAATTTACTTTTTACACTTACGACTTGATAACACACTTGCTAACAAATATTCCATTATAATAGATACGCACACACTTTTTGCATGATAATGCCAACATATTATGAGTATAATTTATTTTATTGCAAGGCATCACAGGATACGACGACATTTTATGGCCACCAATAATAATGAGTCACATTATGACAACATATTTATTTTTACACACAACTGTTGATTTGTGGCGGAAAATGGAAAAAAAACAAGTTTTAGCTACTTTATTAACAGTTTAAGATAAGCACTTATGATTAAATTTTTATTAAAAATGTTTTATCTACACTTTTTCATTTATTAAAGTATAAAAACATCTATTTAATATACTTTATTTAAGTGTAGTTCAACGTTTTCCGCGACATAAATCACATAAAAATGCTTTCAGGCTTAAGCGGGCCGGCATGCAGTAAATAATCAAGACTTTATTGGAACGAAGATGTCAACTACTTTATGTTGAATCCATTAATGCGTACATATGTTGTCTTTTAATGGTTTATAAAAAGAAAACATGGTAGTTTATTTTAAGGTGATGAACATTTTAAACTTTCAAATAGTTTATATACACAAAGTAATGGTAAGGAATATAAATACAACATTTAGCAGCTGAAGCCATTTAGCATGAAAAGCAAAAGCTTGTTGTTACTTTATTTACCTAAAAATAAACATGCAGCAACTGCAACTAAAAATACTTCTGGGCAATTCATTATGCCACTTACATTTGAAATGCGCAATACAAAAAGTGTTAACAGAGCACAACAATGGTCAGAGAATTTTAGAGTTCAAAACTTGCTTGATTAAAAATGTAGTCTTCTGCCAACGTGCGGTATGATTCGGTTTGTTAAGTATACAACACATGTGACGCTTGAATTTTGAATATATTTGAAACATGTTAATAAAATAATTAAAATATTTTTTCTAGTCGGAAGTAATAATTTTCTTAACGAAATAAATGATTTTTTTGTCAGAAAAAAAAATTTAGCAAAACAAAAGATTTTTATCTTTAAAAAGTTTGCCATATTTGTGCTCGTTTTTCATTGAGTATTATGATAAGAAAAAAATCATTTGCTTTTGGTTAAGAAGTTAATATATAAAACATTGTAAAAAAAGAAAATTCCCGTCCATATCTTGCAAATAAACTAAACATGAAAACGCAAAAAAATCAATTCAAATAAATACACATTTAATCACAAAAACATCAACACACAACAAACACACTTACAACTAGATACACGAACATACATCTAATCACAAAATGCTAGCAATAGCACGTGCTGTGACAAATGTGGAAATAAAAAATTAATCGACAACCGAACAAAGTGCAAAAACCACAAAAGCCACACAACTGCATAGTGTGGTGAGCACGATAGCCGTAGAAAATTGAAAAATTCAAAAACCAGAGAAGCCTACTTATCAAACCAACATGATTTATGTGGACGACGGCTGTATTTGGAATCCACCAACAACAACAACAAAAAGAAAAATCAACAGCAGCAACAAAATAAAAGCATTAAAAGCTTACAGGTAAACAGATAAATATTCTAAATGAGTACGTTGCAGCTTAATTATTTATATAATTGAAATAATTAAATCAGCAAACATAAAAGGATTTAGATAAGAGCACAACAAATTGAATTTATATAGTATTTGTTTTGTATGCATTAGAGACATTTAAATTAATATGGTTTAAAGTATCATTTAAACACGACTCCATCTCGTTTCATGGTAAGTAAAAAGAGTCGCATGAGAACCTTTTGTGCACTAAAAGGTTGTGAACACAATATTTAAATTAATTAATTAATTGTATTAAGGCGAAAAGTTAAAATCCACAAAGACCTGAAGCGGACGTGTGTGTCCTTACTTTAGTTAGAGAAAAGTTGTCCTATACGTTCGTGTTCGTTGACATGATTTAAAAGTTGTATACATGTGGATGTGGTGGACGGAGAAATACGCTGTGCCAGCAATGATGAACGTAACGTTTCTAGGAGAACTTTACGCATCTCGGAACACCCTTTGTTTGACCATATGTTACAGGGCATAAACTTGACTACGAAATGCAAGCGTTCAGGTGTAAGTAAAATAAAAACCAAACAATTATGCGTAAATTCAATTATTCAAAAGGCTTGAAAACAACCAAACAAACCAACTGGCTGGCAAAAGGGCAAAACTTTTGCACAAACTTTCTGACTATCGAGCCGTTGTTGAGTGCACAAATGTGAGTTTGGGTCAAAACACGTACATGCGTACGTACACAAGCTGAATAAACTATTCTTACGTGAAAGCGTTTTACATTGTCCCATACGATGACAAGTAAAAGACGTTGAGTTGAGTGACAATTTGATTTTTGTCAATTCTTGGCATCAATAATCTAATCTTAAAAATCCATTTCATACACTTTGACAACTTTGACAAAGCTAAATCAATTTAACATATGCAAATTCTTGAACAAACTTAAATTCGACACAATTAAAATTGCAAATAATTTTGGTTTCAGTTTGAAAATTTGATTTATTTAACAGGTAACGTACACATATAACCGCATTTTTATTTTTTTTACATATTTCACATTAAATTTTTGTTTGTTATTGTTAAATCTTACTTTGCAATTTGTAAAGGGGAAATTATTGTTTCACAATCTATTATTACAGTTCTGTTTCAGATTTATCCTGGTATAAGTATGTATATCGATATCTATACTAACACCTGCTGGTATTTATAGAGGTAGGATAACAATTGTCAGATGCCATTTAAATAAATAATAAAAAAAAGAAATGCGTATTGTAGCTAGCAGCTTATCAATATTGTACATAAATCTGCTAATAATTTTGATTAATCCAATTTAAATATATGTATATATTTTGTGTTTTGTTTACTTTTGTTTAATGCAAATATTTAACTATGGTTTTTAATTACATAAAGAAGATACACAAATTTAAGTATCGTTCATGTTTAATAAAAATATATATGTATAGACAAGATTGTGTCCAGCCACCCCATAAAAAAATGGGCGAAAGTCACAGATTTTTAGGCAAGTATTGACCGTAGAGCTTGAATGACGGTTTCAAGAAAAAAGATGTTACAATTATGGATAAAACTGCAAACATCGCGTAAGCATTAGTCAAGATTAGTAATATGCTATTTCGAAAAATATACATACATATGTGTAGGTTAGTTAATACATTCCCAAACATTTGAATATCACTTGGTATGTATGGGTTGTTAGATTTGTATTTTGTATTATTTTTCAAATTCAATTCTCTTGCATGAAAGTTGTATTACATTTGCGTTTTTAAAAAACGCCATTAAAACGATTAGATGTTTTTTAAATTAAGTTATTTGGTTGCATACATCAAATTTAAATTAATGTTAACATATTGAGTTTTTTTTTTACAAACTTGTTTATATAATTTATCGCCACGGTTCTAGTTTAATATGTATTAAGTATGCATGTAAGTACATTCAATGATTACTTTTAGAATAAATTCGATAAAGTGTTTCATTTAAATAAATGAATTTTGTTTGATGGCGATATCAGATGGGTAAATTAATTGTAAGTTAAATTGCCATCAGGACATTTTATATATATATATATATATATATATATTTATATGTACATATATTAATATTTGATTGTTATATTTGTTTGTGTGTTAACATGTATGTAGAATAGAATATATATTTGTAATACGTATATATATGTATATACACATTTATATAAATAGTTTAAATTATAAATAATTATATTTACTTTGCATATTTGCTATACTTTATAAAAATATTCATTATTCTATATGAAATTTGTTGTTATGCTTGTGTTTTTGTTTTTGGAATATAGCGCCATTGGGCCTAGCTATGGGTTTCATTTTTGTTTTCGATTAAATACATGAGTTCATTCCGAATGTTTTTTGGCGCAATAAATATGTATATTTGGCACTAATTGTTCTGTGTGTGTGTGTTTTATAGACTTGCATAAATACAAAAATTTTGTGAACATTGCTAACTATTTAGTTGAATATAATAATATTAGTTATAATATAAGTATATAGAGTATATATAGAGCTATATACTTTATGCAATAAAGATTTAGACTAAGTAATGTTAGAACATACAGACACAAGCAAATCGCTTGCTGAAAAAACTGTTCTCTAAAAATCGCTGCAGTCTACTTTCAGTTGCGCTTTTGAGCAGTCTCAAAACGACAATATTTTTGGTTTGAGATGGTTTTAAAGTTCAATATAGTTGAACTTAGTTGTTGTTCTTCCATCTCGAAAGCAATAACCGCCAACGATTTTTACGTCTTCTGCTTCAAATTTGCCATATGAGTAAATGATTGGTGCTGTCCTCGCGTCCAGCGATTTCGCTTAGTGAATTGGCACCAGAGTTGCGGAAATCTTCATAGCCATCGCCGCCCGATATGATAAGTATATTTTTTGTTTCCGATTTGGATTTGGAGTTGTTCTTCGTTGAACTATATGAAAACAAGAAAAATGTCAATCAAAAAGTCTTAAGTATCAATTATTATAGCTTACCCCTGTTTAGTGTACTCGTCGCTGGTGCTGCTGCCTGCTTCGCGAGCCGATGCCGCTGCAGCCATCATTTGAGCGGAGCCCTCAACGCCATGTGATGGCGTCTCCACAAAGGTCAGGAAACGCACATGTCCAGTGTGACCGTGTGGTATACCCGTTGGCACAACATTGTGGGCACCCTTCTCATAGCCCTGGGCTGGTATGGTGAGCAATACGCCGGCACTGGTGCCTATCCAAATGAGATCCTTACAGCACAGCAGAGATGTGACACGCAGGCAAGCGGCTTTATGTTGCCGAATAATCTCGTCACAATTGGACAACATCTTATTGACGGCAGGAGCGAGGTTAACTTCAGTTATCAGTTGGTGGCTATGCGATACAAGGATGTTAGTTTAGTATTCTTGGTTCAAGTTGCACAGCAACACTTACGTATTGGAATGAAAACATTTAATATGAGCTGAGTTTTGTATAGATATCCATACATAATTACTTGCTACGGTCATATTCGTAATTGGTTTTGAGTCCGAAGAGATTTGGATTTGATTGACGACCTGCAAAAAACAACATGGGATTTAAGTAAGATATGGTTTAAACTTTGGTATTTCATTAAACTTACCGAAAAAGATTCAGTGTCCAATACTTTTATAATTCCCTGTATGGAGCACCATAATTTGCCATTAACATTCAACAGCTTAGTTACGGGGCTCGTAACTGTGCCAATTGATAAACAATGCGATAAACAAGTATTCCAAGATGTAGCTAGAAAATACATAAACAAATTTATCAGAATATTAAAACACAAACATATTTTTAAAAAACTTACCACCATCTCTGAGATAAACACAAATATCACCATTGGCTAAGGATACAAAAACACGATTGTCTAGATATCTGCAACGCAAAAGATTTAACAATGAGATACAATATAAGGAAAGAATGTCGATGTGCACTTACAATATAGAAAACACAGCTGAATGATGTTCAATCTTAATACGATTTTTCTTTATGCGAATATTATCAGTACTGTTGTAAACATGTATACATCCATCTTCAGTACCTATCCACATTGTTGATTGATTTGATTCGCTTTCATCGGGATTGGAGTCCTGCAAATAATAGCACAAAGGATAACAATAGATTTTTATACAATGCATTGGTATTTTAATAAGTAATCAGTCCTTATAAAATGATAAATGAAAATAATCTATTAAAAGCTCAGTTTGACGAAATATCAACAATAATCATTTTCTTTTAAGGTTTTAGAGTTAAAGAAATTGAATTTTAAGACTTAAAAACCAACTTTAATTAAGTTTAATAAACTGTGTTTGGAACAGAAAGTATTACTTATGGTTTATAAAACACTTTAAAAAGGTTTTTGTATTGTATACATATAAATTGTACTCACTTGTTGCGCATGATGATATGGAGCATGTAATGAGGGTGCAGGGCTGGGCATACGTTGCTGTTCAGTGGGCGCCGTTGAGATGGCATCCGTCTCATCATCACTGGAACTTAAATTTAAATCTAGCTGAGTATCACTTTGATTGCTGCTCGCATCGGCACCATTGCCAATAACCGCCGCTGTGACTTTCTTCTTCTCCGGCGCCGTCAAAACGGGTGCAGGCTGATGGGCAATGGGCGAGATGCTCTTGCGATAGTCACGCAATTGCTGTGTGTAGCTGTGCTGTGGTGTACTGGTGCGTAGGGTCTGCTGTTTGTCCTCCTGTCCACTGGACTGATCGTCAACGCTGCTGTTGCTGGTATAGGCTGGCACGGATGCAACGCATAGGATGCGTGCATTGCAGACACCGTTGCAGCTGGTGACATTGGGTTCGGGATGCAGGGACATGATGCATACTTGGCCCACATAGCCATCGCTATTGCATACCCAAACATCACGCTTGTCGCTCAGCGTTGCTGCCGCACAAGTAAACTGGAGACCAGCTCGAGTCTTTCTTATCGGTATGGATGTTAGGAATTCGGGTATGGGATGTCGCTCGAGAGTGGCGGCTGCAAAAAAAAAATAATATAAAAATATAATCATTACAGGAGTTTTTATTTAGACTTATTGGCAGTAAGTCTTTATATTATAATTGAATCAAATTAACACACTATCACCCTTAAAAGATTACAAATCAATGCACTTTCCATAACACCTTGTTAACCCCGCAATGCCAACCTTTACAAAAACCCAGGTCACTTGACAACACTCATGATAAACACACTTCTCCCTTTTTTAATATTTTTTCTTTCCATAAATTTTATATGAATGCCCTTAAACTAAACTTACATTGCTTAAGAAATGCTCTTGAGAGTATGTACCTCAAAAACTATTTTAATTTTGCAAAAAGTTTATTATAATAATTGCTTAATACCAGTCCACTGACTCTTTACTTTCAGTATATGCTGACTGACATTTGCTCACATTTTAAAAATATTGTTCTTTTAACAAAAATTTAGTTTTTTTATTCTATTCAAATTTGGATATTAATCGTTATTCAACTTACCCAGTTTAAGTTTAGCTTCATTGAAAGCCTCCTCCCAATTGGTGCGCTTCTCGGTCTTGCTAAAAACCACCGTTAACTTTTGGCTGCCATTACTGCAAAACAAAAAGCAGAAGCGGCTTGAAACATCTACTCCACAATATTTATAAAATGTCTACTTACGGTGAGCTAACTGTTAATTCCAACATATTGAGCTGAGTGTCGTTTGTTTGACGCTCGGAAAGCTGTCGCTGAATGTCACGATGCAATTCACGAATCACATCCTCCAGATACTGATGTGGATATTTCAAAGATGTTGCAATATCTGTTATTTGTTGCAGCTTATTGCAGTCTTCGGCCAGATTTTCAATCTCGCTAACGATGCGTTTAATGTTTTCATCTTTAGCTAGATTTAATGAAAATAAATCTAGCAATGCTTTATTGTAACAAAAACTAATTGAGTATAATACTCACTCTTGACAATCTCGAGGCAATCCAGGGAGATTTTGGTAAGGAACTTATATTTATTGGTGTCCAGAGTGCTGGCCACTGAGCCGGGGCAAATTGAGCTATTTGGTTTCCTTATGGTTCCACTGCGCTTCTTGATGCTCGTCAAGACCAATAGGTCATTGAAGAGGAAAAAGCCTCGATCCTTTCGAGCACCCTGACCCGAAGGCATGGATACCAAATCAAATAATAGAAACTGCCTTTCGGGTGCTATTAAATCGGTAATGCCTTCTATGACACCTTCCAATTCACGCAGAGTTGCTTCGCGTTGTCCATTTTCCATTATTTCGCGTTCCTTGCAATTGATGTGCACTAAAATGTCATGCACCAGCTTCAGAACGTCCTGTAAATGTTTCTGATCGGGATGATCGTGATCGGTATGCTTGATAAGGCGTTGGAAAAGTAACTCGTAGCTGGAAAAAAATAGATCACAGTATTTTTATTCAAGAATAGAAAAATGTAAGATTGCTATCTACTTAGGGTAAAGAATAAAGTTGTTTCGCACGTTTTGAAAAGTTCTTGATAAGAATTATAGAAAAAAACTCAAGACATAATATTGAAACGCAAATATAACAAGATGAACATTATAAATATGAAATCATCAAATTTGCATTACATTCATTTCTAATGAGTCTTTAAACCTTATGCAGATATTATTAAAATAGTTTTAAATTTTTATTGTAGGTCAGTGTCCAATAATGTTTGCGTTGTTTTGCTGTTTATGGGTTGTTCCGACCGTTGTTTCTTCATCGTAATATTAAAGGGGTTATTTTAATATTGATTTAATTTTGTTTGTTTTGCCATTAAATTAATTTAAAAATGTATTATGTACTTAATAATGTTTTATTTATTTTTTTTTTTTTACAAATTTCTCTTAAATTTGTATGTTAAACGTCCAAGAAAGCAAAAAAAAAGCACCTTACGATTTTTAGATTATACTATATAACTATATGTATTATATATAATAGGGGTAGCTTTTGCATATAACCAGACGGACAAAATCAATTTCTATCCCTTGAATACAATTTTAGCTTTACTTACTTGGGAAATTTTTGTACAGGCTTTATAAGTAGATTGTCCAGCGTTAGTTTTCCTTTGTGCTCGCGGGCTGTGGATTCGAGGAATTTGGCAAATGAGGGTCGCTGATGCTTCATCGAACGAATGGCATTTTTGGCGCGATTACAATTATTAACAAACGATGTGTAGACCTCCAAAACTTCCAGCTTTGAGAACTAAAAAATTTATAATTTTGTTAATAAAAATCTTTTAAAATACTAAAAGTCAAAGTAATCTTACCGTTTCAATAAAAGCATCACCAACTTTTTGCTGTATGTCCCAATCATCCAAACGTTGCTTGAGCTCCGATAGAAACTTCTCATGTATTTCCAGAATATCGGGCACCATAAAGAATATCTCGTCGACGGTGCGCGTATCAATCATGCCCGCATGTTCTGGAGCTTTTAATACTTTGAAATATTTCATAACAACTGTTTGCAAAGATTCCACATAGGATTGCTCGTTCCGATAGATTTCCTGTACAACATAGGTGCGGGTATCCTGGAAAAATTGAAAAAAGAATACAGATATCATTAGAAACTAATTGCTTGTGGGTTTTTCTTTTTTAAATAAACTGTCTTAATAGCTATATGCCCAGAACTTACGCCATCATAACCGCCCAGATTCCATTTGCAACCAATATCAAATTGGGCCCGCCGCTCCGAATCATCCTCGGAATCGGAGCAAGTGATTGAAGTCATTTTCTTAAGCCTATCACATTTGTCATTTTGATGGGGCGCCGCAGCGAACCCAGCCTTACTCAGCCTTGCCACCGTTGTTGTTGCCATTGAGACAGCTTGGGATACACTGCTTGTGCTGCTGCTGTTGCTGCTCGCCGGCAATGTGGATGTGGATGCGGATGTGGATGTTGCGATTGCCGCTGTTGCTGCCATCACATGAGCCTGCGTCTGTGGCAGCAATGGGGCAGCAGCAACGGTATTCGAGGGTGCAGTTATGGTTGCTTGTAAATCCAACAGACTTAAACGTAGATTTTCGCGATTATGCGACATAACTTTTTTCTTTTTGTGATGTGATTGTATTTATATATATATTTTTTATACTATTTAATAAATGATTATTTGTTGCTGTTAACTTTTTATTGATTTGTACACTGATTATGTTGCTTCAGCATTTATATAAATTGTCTCTACTTGGCACAAACTAAATTCGCGTGCTCGCCCATCGATAAAAGGCAGCTAACTAAAAATTGCACAAAACATTCATTTTTTTATTGGCTCAAAAGCAAGTTAACAAGTACTGGAGTAGCAGGAATTGTAGAAATTTGCGTAGATGTCGAGTGGGTGAACAACTATAGCCCACGTGCTGCATACACACCAACACACATACTTGTACATACATACATACACACATACATACATGCATAGTACGTTTAGTTCTTTGTGGTTCTGCACAACAGAAGATTTAAGTAACCTTGTGGCTTCTTGAGCGTAAGAAGTTGTTTGTGTGGTTTCTCACTGCTTGAAAGTGTTTTTGCCACATGATAAAAAAAAAAACAAGGGTATTTACACACACACATGCACCCACACTGAAGGATGTAAGCTGTCAGTTTTGATAGCCATGAAAACGGCAAAAGGAAATAACCAAAACAGCTTTAAATCAAACTTGAATAACGCTATTATCAATATATACTTTTTTCAAACTTGATAAACTTAATACACCCACAATCGATATACTATATTAAAGATATAAACTCAACAAAAAAAAAGGAATATACATATATGTATAAGGTACATCTTTTGCAAGTGTTTAAATCACATTGAATATTGAAAAGTTTTTCCATACAATTTTTGCATGTTAAAAACTGTAATTTGATTGCTTTGCGCTTTGCCGTGTTGTGTTTGAAGAAGCCTTAAGTGCGTTTTCAGTAGTACACCATATAATTCACAATATAATACAATTACAACTTTTACTTTTTACTTGTTTTTTGAGCTGCGCAGCGCAACAAGAGGTTGGGTATGGTAGCCGATATGCTTTTGTGTATACACACACACGCACACTCCTAGACACATACGAGCACACACACACACACACAAGTACTACATTAACAGCACACATGTATATTTAATTGTTTTGTGTTTTTGTTTTTGCCATAAAGTTCAGTCTGTTCGATTTTGCCATCCTGTTTTTGTTGTTCGTTGTTACAGGATATCTAATTAGTTTTTTTTGTTGAACTTTACATTTTAACATACTTTCACATTTGCATGTATGTACTTATTAGCATGTATGTATAGCAGTGTAAAGGTATTTTTCCTTTTTTTTTGCAGTTAAAGAAGAAAATGTAGAGTGGATTTTAATGAAATACTTTTAAGACTCCGCGCTTGTAGTTGTTTTTTGGCTTATTGCAGATAACCGTTTCTGTTTTATGCGTGTGACTGTGTTTTGGATGAATCTATATGATTTTTCCACAACACCACAAAATAAAACAAACGAAACACGAAAAATTTCGCCACCCAACTGAGGTAGTACAAAAAGCAAATAAGAATTTAAACGCGCGCATTGGCGTTGGCGGAGAAAAAAGACTCTGTTGCTGCGCGCGGGAGAGCAGCGACAATACGTATACGTATCTCTCTCTGTGTGTGTGCGTGTAAGTGAGTGTATGTGATGCGGTTTAATACTCACATTGTGCTTGTGGCGCATACAACAACTAGCTGCACAGGAGTGTGCTTGCTACTCAACACGTTGAAAAACATTCCATTGTGCCAAATACACACTTAAATTCCATTTTTCATATTCCAATCGAAAACAGACAGCCCAACACCCACCGCCACCCACCACACACACATTGCCCATCTCTCTCTCACTCTCGATTCACCATATTGGAATAATACAACGAACACTTTGTCGGTTCGGTGTGCATGCGACAAGTGGCAAGGAATATGGATGTACAGCATACTGAAATATTAGCATGCATTTAAAGGATATGTTTTTGCATTAAGGTAATTCCTATTGCTTCACTGTAAGCTCATAAAATTTTGGACTTTAAGGTCTAAGGTCATTTGGAAATACAGAATATGCAATTTAAAAAGAGTTAAGTAAAGAGGATTTATAAAGAATTTACATTCTATAATATATAATATAATCATAAAAATGTGCTGGGAAAATTAGAGCAAAATTAATTAAAATCCCTCGAATTAACGTTAGACCTTCCGCAACAAATAAAGTTTCAGCTATAATAAAAACTAACAAAAATTGAAAAAAAAAAAAAGGGGAAAAGTCCAAATTCTCAAATATAAGTCTCTCTCTCTCGAACAGCTTTTTGTTTCCGATAATTCTCGCCTTTTAACCACGGTGCATGGAGCAAAACAAAGAGATAGAATAAGTGACAGCGGCGCTCTTCCTAACACAGTGACACATTTCCAATGCGCAGTGGTTGTTGGAGCATGCGCAAAACCAAATACGCTGTCTGAATTTTCCCATCAATTTCCCAAATGCTCTGCAAACAATACAAAATCGTACGCTCATGCACATGTACACAAATAAACACATATGGTTTTCCCAATGACCAACACATTTTGATTGTTGTGAGAGAATATCGAGAGCTACAGGAACGGAGATCAATGAGAGATGAAACCGGGAAAACTAAATTGTATGTGTTTTGGTTCTATTCGGAAGGAAATAGATCAAAGTTGTAGGTAACGAAACTATTTGCTTATTCGTATACCTTACATTTATCTAACTTTATATTTTATCGTAGTAAACAAGTGTTTTCAGAACAAGTATTTATCAATTAAACAATAATTTTTATTTTTTAGCAAAAAAATGATCAATAGGAAGAAGAACTTAAGAACGTATAAAGAAACAGCCAAATCCTAAATTGCCAGTAGCATAACTTAAAAAAATTGTTTCAATTTTATCAAAATAATTCACAAAAGTTTAACAAATTTATGCACATTGTTTTTCTTGAGTATAAAAAAGTTTATACGATCAAAAACATTGTTGAATAAGTAAATTGTTTAGATCGTTGCCCCCCATAAATAAATATATACAGTACTTACCGCAATGGTTTTTTGACGCTGCTCGGAGAGCATATTCTCGCTGGATCCCTTAAGTAGCTCCGCCAGCAAGGCAGCTGTTGGCGGCACCTTGGATTTGTTAGTGTTGCTGCTGCTGCTGATCCCGCTGCTGCTGCTGTTGTTGCCATCAACATTACGTTTCGCATGATGATGATGATGACTGTGATGATGCTGATGGGGAGCTTTGGATTCACCGCTTATCGATTGACTGCGTTTGCTGTGATGTGATTTGGGCTGCGGCGCCTCCGATGCGGCACGTTTCATTTGATGTGGCAACTGCTTATCAGACGCTGATATCGTCTCATTTAGATCCTTGGCAGACACTGATATCGGCAATATGGCGCCCTTGCTATTCACATGCTCAAGTTGCGATGGAGTCGAGGCGGCTCGGGCGTGTGTTGGAACTGGCAAATATGCATTCGATTTGCGCACACGCATCGAACTCGAATACTGTGGCATGTTTGTGCGTATGGAGTTGAGAGAAGGTTTTGTGTCACGACGCGGATGCAAGCTGAAAGTAAAGAAAAACATGAAATATAATCTATTAATGAAATTCTTTCATTCTTTTTATGTTTTGCTTGGAGTATTTTTTTTTTGTTTGTTTACTTCTTAACTATTTGTTTAAAACTCTCTTGTGAAAGTTTTCAAAAACATTAGCTTTTAGAGATAACATCTATTACGAAGTTTTGCGTTTAAAATCAAGGCCCTTTTATAGAACAATCTGTTAATTAGAACGCACTAATCGAATGGCAATGTAAACAATTTTCAAATATTTTGATTGAGTCATATTCACTAAATGCCTTAAAACGTTAAAACGTTGTCTGTGAATGCAAACTGTTGCGAGAATACAATAATATAAACTAACCAAAACAGTTCTCACTTAAAGTTTTCTTGCTTTTTCGATTTAATTGTAAGAGAACGTTACTTTAAACATAGAACTCAAACTCAACTGCCTTTTTAACTTGCTTTTATTCGCTAAATACATATAACAAAATGAAGTTAAGCAACGGCAGGTTACTTAAATAGAACCTCAAAATGATAAACAAAAATATTTTATAGCTGGAAAATATGTAATCGAATAACTCACCAGTCTGAGTCACGCATTTCCTCGAGTATTTCCTCGAAATGCATGCGATTTGGCTTTTTGAGTTCCGCCTCTAACATTTGACCGTAGGGACCACGTACGGTTAACGGTCGCTTCGAATAACGTTTGCTTTCATAATCTCCACTCGGGGTTGGACTCCAGCTGACACGTTCCTCGGTATCAGACATGGAATCCGCATGGAGGAAACTATTGCTTTTGCTATTGGTATTGCTGGCCGTATCATCCTTTTCCTCGCTGCTCTGACAACTGAAGCTGCTTAGCAATTGGGGCTTATCTTGGGATCCTCGCCACGAGGGTGATGATTTCTCATGCTCTGGTGTATTCATCTCAAACATTATGGGACTATTGCTGTCATCGGGTGAATCTGGTTTGATGGCTTGGAAATTGGCTATAGATATATCCAAGGCAAGGCCACGATGCGGAGCAGCTGGCTGATGCCAGTCAGAGTTATCAATGTACATGCCCTTGCGCTTGGTGGACTTGTCCAGATGCCGCTTGTGCCGCTCCCCTGTGCTATGCCTGGGCGTTGCTATTGCCTCCGAGCCGCGCAGCTCCAAATCGAGCTCATCCGGACGCTGTTGCTCATCAACGGAATCGTATATGCGATGACATGGGTCTGTAGACTCTTCAGTTGGACTTGGATTGATGATTTCCGCCTCTTCGGAGCTGCGACTCACAGAGATTGTGGGCAATGTTGTCAATGTTTCCGTTTGCATTATTTTGCATGCGGCATGTGCAACTGGGGGTTGCGTTGTCTCCGGCACCATGCCAAACTCTGGCGCCAACTCCACCCATTCCTGTGCCGGTGTCTCCAGCCACTCTTGGGCGGCACACTCGTACACCGGCACGGGTATCAGACATGTTGTGGCTGTTTGCAGTATGTTATCCGGTGGCGTTTCCATGGGCAACTGCTCTTCGAGCAATTGCACCACATTGGGTTCTACTACAACCGGATGCTCTTCCTCCTTGACATTGCATTCGCTCTCGGAGTGTATGGTATCCGATAGGGATTCCATTTTCGCATGTGCCGCTATAACACTGCTAGCCGTGGCCGGAGCGATGCTGGTGCCACTGCAGTTATCCGTATTGAAGATATCTTCTTCGGCTATGGAATCGGGCACGTCTTCCAGCACGTTCTCAAGTGATTTCTCCTGGCCGTAGTTTAGATTAATACACACGCCCGTACTCTTTAGCGGTATGTGCACCCAACCCGGATCCGGCAGTTCGTTTATTGTGTTGTAGTTGTTGTTGTTGTTGTTGCTGTTGCTGTTGTTGTTATTGTTGGGGGTAGGTGGGGGGCTCTCAATGGCCTTGTCCCGTCTCAGTCGATCGCGCAACGCACTTAATGTTGATTTACAATCAATTTGTGAGAACGATACAGAACGAAACGGTAAAATCCCTTTCGCTGTGCGACTCTCCGCTCTGGACAGCTGCGTTGCCCATTCACTACTGACGATCTCACCTTCACCCACTGCATGGTCTGCTGTTGCCGTTGCCGTTGCCGTTGCTGCTTCTGGTGTTGGTGTTGGCGGTGTTTGTATTAGTGTTGGTGGCGGTAGCGGTGGCGGGGGTGTTCTCGACTTCTCACGAGTGCAAAACAAGAAAGCTTCCAAATTGGAGAGACTTGCGTTTGGCCGCATTGTCTGAATGAGTTGCTGTGTGCTTGTATTGGGCACACTTATGCTATTGCTATTGCTATTGTTATTGTTATTGCTGTTTGTGCTATTTTGCTTTTGTAATGGACTTCTAATTCTGTTGTTGCTGCTGCTGGTTGTTGCTAGTTCCGCATCTTCGATTGGCTGGCATGGATCGCCCACGCTGCTGTTGCTGTTGTTGTCCTGCAATTCCAAGCTGCTTGCTGTTGAGTTATTGTGCGGCAAGCGGGGTCGGCGCGGCGGTGGCACGGGCGGTGGTGTTGGCGTTGATGAGGCACGTGAACTGCTGCCGCCGGCACCGCTGCCACCACCGCGTAACAGTTCCGTTAGCTCTTTTAATCGTTCAGAACGATCGGAAGTTTTACGTGTTTTCTCTGCACTACCCGCACGAGAATTGGAGGCGCCATCTTTCGACGTTGATGGCGTTGATTTGCGTCCAAATGTCAGACGCTGAAAGCGATCCAGGGTATTACGTCGTTTCTCCATTGTCTGCTGCAAAGTACAAAATGATCAGAAATCAATTTGGTAGGAGGGCAGTTAATCGAATTTGTTTTCCAAACACACACACACACACACACACACAGTTCACACACGGCAGCGACAATATAATCATTGTATTGTTCTATCTGTGGAGACGTCATTTCTCTCTCGTCATCTCTCGCTGTCTACTCTATTTTCTTGCTTACTCTCTTCTCTCTAAATAAAAATAAACATGTGCATTTCGAAAAAGAAAACATCATGTTCAATTTGAATAAGACTGTAAAATGCTCTTATATAAAAAAAATTTAAGATTATAAGCATAAAATATATTTATTTCCTCTAAGCTCATTAAAAAAAGAAAAGTCTATAAAATAAGTTTATATAAAAAACTTTAAAAAATTTGGAAATGAAAAAAATATTTTTTTTGAACTGCATTCAATCTGATATCTGAGAAAGTCATTAATAATAATTAGTTAACACCAAGTTTCAAAAAAATAAAGTAAAGGAAAATTCCCCAAAAATATTCCCAAAAATTGTTGGGCGCCAGATTATCTTTTTTCAGTGCACAGTGACACATAAAAACACACAATGTAAGGCAAAACAGAAATGCTATGGATACAAAAATATATATATGTATGTAAAACAGACAAAAAGAAATATATCTCAGTATATACGCACACAGTGATATTTTTAGTATAAACAACCAAGAATTTATACCGACTACAAAAGCGAGAGAGAGAATCCAAGAAGAGAAATCAGACAAAACTCAAAATTGTACAAATGTATGTATTACCTTAGACACACATATTAAAAAGAATCTTACAAAAAAAAAAAAAAAGGAAAAAGAACAGAAAAAAATCTCAAACAAATTGTGGCACCATTAGCACAATAGTATGTGTATGTATGTATGTATATTTTAGTTCGTAATTATGTTTGTAAGTAAATATACGCATATAAAATGCGCATATGTACATTTGAAGCACGTAATCAAACTGACAATTTTACATCCTCTATCTGCATTATACGTTTATTCATATATGAATGCATTCATAATCAAAATTTGTAAATATACATTTATATGTACGTTAGGGGAATGTATTTGTAGAGATGGATGTACAGCATTCTCTCAATTTTCACACCTTTTTGAATTATTTGTTTTGTTTTCAAACGGAATCAAAAGTTCATAAAAACTAATTAAGTTTCAACGAACCAATAAACAAAATTGTTGAATTTTGCATTCAAATTGCACTTTTATGCCTAGTTTATAAATTTAACATTGACGTTTGCAAAATGAGGCAAAAGCAATAAAAATATAAGACAAAATTGCAGCTGATTGCAAATAAATTAAAGCTTATATAAAAACTATTTAAGCAAATTTAGGTAAAAGTTTGCGGACTTTTATCGATTTATGTGATTTTAGTTTATTATTTTTTTGGGGGTATTTGTTTATTTTAAATGCAATTTAAAAGATTGAGTAATATTTTCAGTTATTTTTTACTTTTTTTCATACGTTTTTTTCAATTTTTAAAATAATAATCAAGCTCAAAACTTGAAAAGAATTGTATTTATACATGAAAATAAAGTATGGAGGGGAAAAAATTCTATTCGTTAACAGTTAACTAATTTGATTTTTTAGATAAGAAGATTTGTTCTAACCGGCTTTAGCTTTTAGCATCTTTTTTTATTGAAAACAATTTCTAACATTTTTTCAAAATAAATGTTTCAAGGATCTCGAGACATAAACAAGGTTGAAAACAAGTACTATATAAGAAACTATATTTCTATTGAAAACTTACCCTAGAATCATAAGCGAGCGATCACTGTACTATTCTCTGTGTATGCGTAATTATGTACAAAACATATGTGACTATGAATGTATTCCTTAGTCAAACACTATATACATATTTATCTATTTCTCACATTTATTTCGCAGCACATTTTATATTTTGTATGAATTATGAACAGATACTTACATCTTTGTCACCGTTATGTGCAACTGTTGTATACGCATAGGGAGAACAATCGAAAGTTTGTATTATCGGCAGGTGTCTCAATTGTAATGGAGTCACAGCAATCTGTGTCTGCGACTGAGGTATGCTACAATATGTTAGATTATGCAGCGAGATGCTGGCAAACGTTGAGTGCAATGACACATTTGAGGAACTGTTCGATTGGTCCAAATTGTGAATGAATACGGTCTTCTCGCTGCAATTGGAGATTGAATCATCTGGTAAATTTAAATCTAGATGATCATTAGACGCAGCGTCGTCGTCGTCGGCAATTGTTAATTTTGGCTGTGACAATTCTCTGGTGGCTTTATATAAATCAATATAATCATCATTTTTTACATCCTGCGGCGCATTTATATAATATTCACTTATTGCGTCATTATGCAGCGCAACTTCCGATTGGCACGGTAAATGCCTTTCCGTTTCCGGTGTTGACTGATTCACAGTAAACTCCTGCTTGAGATGACCGTTACGATCGTAGCGCAGAACGCACGCTGCTTTTGCTGCTGTTTTCGATTGCAATGATGCTGTGTCGTATTTACAATTATGATTGCTGTCAAATGCATGCCAATTGCGGCTATTTTCAGGCACTGCCACTGGTGTGGATCCATATGTTGAATTCGAATTTGTTGAACAGCTGCTGCCGCTGCCGCTGCCACTGCGGCTTCCACTAGGTATATGTGTTGTTGTGTACTCCAATGGGTAGATTAGTTGCTGCTCTAAGCGGCGCGTTTTTAGCGCAGGTTCAGCCGGATCCGGACTGCTGTCACTGCATGCGGTCACCTCAAAGCAAATACGTGGTTTCGGTTTTGGCGGCACGGGCGGCGGTTGTCGGCGGCGGAGATCACAACAACGTAACTGATTATCGCGACACGGTTCATTCGGATAGTATTCAAGTGTTTTAGCTTCGGATAATTGTTCCTGTTGCGGCGGCTGCTGCTGCTGCTGTTGAGTGAATTTGTTAATCGTATAACAACAAATTATGGGTAATACGCGACGATTCGCGGATGACGCGTGTGACGTTTCAACTTTTAAGGCCTTATCCGTTGGCACTGTTTTTGTGTTTGTTGTTGTTGGTGTTGTTGAGTCTTGGGCGATAGTTGATGTTTTTGGCTGGCGTTGTTCTATTTCTATAAACGGCAGCGACAACGAGCCAACGCCAACGTCATCATCATCATCATCAATGGCAACAACAACAGCATCATTAACATTGGCTTCTTCCTCATCGGAGACAAAACGATACGACGACAAATCAGACACTGAATCCGTATACGAACGATAAAAAGCTACGATGCCAGGCTGATGCTGCCGTTGCTGCTGCTGCTGCTGTTGCTGTCGCCGCTGTTTCTGTTGCTGTTGCTGCTGTTGCCAATGTTGTTGCCGATGTTGTTGCTGCGGCTGCTGTTGATGTTCTCTCTCTCCACAGCAACGGTCGCAGAAGGCCCATGCTCGCGAGCTTTCTGTAGCATTTTCGTTTGGGCGCCGAAGCTTTTCACAGAAACGTTGCATCTGATTTGATTTTCGATTTGATGGATCGTTATCCTCATTGTTATTATTGTTGTTATTGCCCAATTGCGGTATGTTTTCCGAGAGGGGTATATTTTTAAAAATCATTGATTCTTATTATAATGCCTGAAGCATTAGTTTCTATGGTAGTTTTTAAAAATTTTATTTTCGTCGAATTTTTTCTTTTGGTTTCTTTTCTTTCTTTAAAAAATCTGTAAAAATAAAATATATAATAAAAATATTACAAGACGATTCAATTTAAAGACTTACAATATCGAATAGTTTTCAAAAAGATGAAGTTTTAAGGATCTTCCGTCTTTATGTGTGTCAAAATGGTAATGGCTAAGATTACTTAGCTATACTGAAATCTGCAACACAGAATTAAGTTAAATGTAAAGGTTAAACATTAAGAAAAGTATAAAATTAGATCATACAAAATTTTAATAACTTAAAATTATTGTTTATTTATTTGATAAAATATTACAACCAATAAATAATAGGTCTATAAGACTATGGATTCAGATAGCTCTTGTAAATAAAAGCAAATGTTTCTTTTTTATGTTGTATTTGCGAATACAAAAACGTTTCGAGAAGCGAAATCTATTTTTCGTAGAAGCCGCAAAGTGTGCCACACTTTTTTTGGGTGCATAGAGAAAATCTTTACTCAAATTAAATTTAATTAAGAAAGCTTCAACAAGTAAAATCTATAAATGTTGGTTTTTTGTTATGAAAATAAATTCTTCAACAAACTACCGAAAAGGAAACCAAATTTGATGAAATAATATGAAGTATTTAAAACTTTATAATATATGCAGATTTTAATATTATCAACTTATTCAAACAAAAGTTTTTAAATTGTCAAAAATTTGTTTGGAGTTTAAAGAACTGACTTAACATATTACTCCATACTATAATAGTATACTATTTTGTTAAATGCCAGCTTTTGCCAATGTGTCGCATCACTTTTAAATGGCAAACAAGCAAAAAAAAAGAGTTGTAAATAAATGTTGTTACGCTAGCATGACATGAAAGACATGTGCTTTTTTCCGGTTTGCATCGCATTTTGTTACCGGAGAAAGGTTTCTTTTGTTTTAACACAACAATTGAAAATTAATAGTTGTAGTTGACTTTTCAATTGCAGTTTAGATTTGCAATGCAATCTTATGGTGTTATGTTTTGCAATTATGTTAAAGAGCAAACGTCGGAAGCATTATGTTTGTAATCAAATCATTAAAATTATTATTAAAATATTTTTATGGAAGCAAAAATAAATAAAATTTATTTTAATTTATACCATATATTTACAAATGGTATTTAAGTTTTGAGACGTGTTCCTTAAGTTTAAGATCCTGCGTATCATGACAGGATTTTTAGAAAAATTTAAATCTTCCAAAAAGGTGCTTTTTAGGGTTTTCTCTCTTTCCTGGCGTGCCTTAATGTCTATGAGGTCTTAATCAAAATTCTTTATACTGTATCATCATATTTAACATTTTTAAAGCTGTGAACATATTTATTATTTATTTTATTTTCAGCTTTGACTTATAATTTTTAAATAGACTATAAGCCTAAAAGTCAACTCGTTTAAATACCTTAACAAAAAAGAAACTTACTTTAAGCCTTATAACTGCAGGGTATCAGCACATCTGCATAATCAGCCTAATACTTGCTGTGTTCATTGTTGAGTTTGGGATTGGAATGAAGCAGAAGTTGAAGGTGTTGCTGACATGCTGCTGAAGAGCGGCGCAGATTAATCACAGAAGGCCCAGACCAGGCCAAAGCCAAAGCCAAAGCCAACACACAAAAGAGAGAGAAGTATTGCACTGCAATGCATCGCAGCGTTGAGCTGCTGTCACTTGTCAGTCAAAACAGCCAAGGCATTAAACGGCCTATAAAAATGTGCTAGCACGTTGTTTAAAAATAGATAGCAAAAGCATATTGTATCGCCCTTCATACCATATTGCCAACACAGATGCAGACGGGCAGTCGCAGTCACAATCACAGCATGTAACACATCAGAGCGCGTTGCCAGGCTTAATTGTTATTATTGTTGAGTGTTGAGATGGCAGCCAGTAAGACGCCTTTGCATCCTAGAGTGCAAAATGTTCGCAACATGTCAAAACTTTTATGGGTTTTTAATGATCATTTTCGAGGACCCTGAAGGCTTACAGTTTAATTATTTTAAATTGAATTTGGCTTTCTTCAATCACAATTGCATTGTACTTTGAATGTTTTAAAAGAAAGAGTTCTTTTACGTAATTTTTTATCATACCAATTAGAATTTAGATTTATATGCTTAAGTACTAACATTTCAACATTTCATTTAGTTAAGAAAGCTTTCAAGAGCATTTAAACTTCGTTTTGTTAATCTAGTTTTTTGTGCTGACGTACTTTTAAGAATCTTTGTGGCTTTGCAAAGTTGAGATATTCGCATTATCTACGGGTATTTTTTTTATCTAAGTATTTTGTAAGCAAATAAATAATTCGTTGAGATTTCAACAACAAAAGTCAAAACATTTTTACGCATTTGTCTGGAAATATGTGTTGTTATGTGTGAATGGAAAAAAAAATGGAATTTCCTAGTATTAAAATGTAAATATTATAAATATTTCTATGTATGGTATAAGCTAGGCCAAAAACATCAGAGAGGAAGTTGGAATTAGCCTAGTTTTCTTGGCTGAATTAGATGTTAAATACTTTCTGTGATATGCAAATTTTAAACACAGAAAGAGAGGAAACTTTAAATATTTACGGAAATAGTAAAACTAGGAAAACAAACTCAAAATTAGCCGCCAAGAATTGCTCTTGACCTAATGCAAAATAATTAATCTTTATTATCAAAAGCAAGACTAGCTTTCAGCACCACCCACTGTGAATGTTTGCAAAATATAATAATACATTTAACTACAATATAAGCAAACCGCCAAATCAAAGTAAGCTATCGACACCTTGGCCTTACTTGTGTTTAACATTCACATGAAATTTAATCAGTCAGTTCAAGTTCAACATTGGTTAATACAAAAATGGAAACGAATTGCAAAAAAAAAACAAAAAACTTGTTACAACAAAACTGACTAAAAAAGGTAATTAAAGAATTTTGCAAACAAATGCAACAAACAAAAGTCACAAAGAATGTCAAGAATGTTATCATAGCAGTAGCAGTAGCATATGCATATGAAGTTTATTTTTGATAAGTAGATCAGTTTGTTTTCTGATCTAATTATAGTTTTAGCCGACTTTAAACAATTACACAAAGATAAGCCGCAAATGTATCTGGCGCACTGAATAGCAAATCGCTAACCACAATTCACCTTCACTAAATGTATTTCAAAGTCTACACATAAAAGTAAGATGATAAAGATATAAAAACAGATTAAATAATCGTTATCAAATGTTTTACTTTTCTTCACATTTAATGCAGCTGGCGTGTCTTTTGTTCAATTTTTAAGTTAACTCATTAAATAAAGCGTCTAAAGCGCATTTTTTGGTTGTTCAAACTGTTTTAGTTTTGAAGTCGCGTCGTTTCTCTTTTGATTTTCGATTAGGTTGCACTTAGGAGTCATACTTTCACGACCTTTTTGTGAAGTGACCTAACAGTTCAAGTGAATGAACAGCAAGAAAAAAAAAACAGAAACGATAAAGCATATTCGGGTTGTGCACAACATTCAATTAGTAAATTTAAAGTTTGTCTGCCTGTTTTATATATATTTTTCGTTGTTGTTGGAGTCAAACAATGAG
Source organism: Scaptomyza pallida (assembly GCA_018152965.1). NCBI lineage: Eukaryota > Metazoa > Arthropoda > Insecta > Diptera > Drosophilidae > Scaptomyza > Scaptomyza pallida. The sequence continues at coordinate 1,969,839 of JAECXP010000227.1, read as the reverse complement.
GCGGAACTTAACTTGATTTAAGTTTAAGGTTTTTTTTATTTTTTATTTTTGTATGGAAAGTATCTGTACTTTTTGCTCTGCATCTTTTACTAAAACGAGCGATAAATTGCTTTATGAAAGTGCAACAGGAAGAAAATCCGAAGACAATTCAGACATAAACGATGAAGACAAAAAATAGTTTATATACAATACATAAAAAAAGAGCAAGTAACAACGTTATTGTGTTTGTTGATGAAATCAAATAGATAAGCAATTGGTCGCTTTATAAACTAATAATAATCGGTGGCTAGCAAAGATGGCCACAAAAAAATTAGGCAGGTTAAAATTAACGACGACACTTGTGAAAGTTTTCATTGCATATAAATCGCATAATCATAGATCAAGCCAGATAAAGATCAACAGACCGTTTTTTCTTCTCTTGTATGATGTCAAGGAAGGACCATGGTCGTTATCTTTTTTTATATTAAGGAGGAAAGTAAAAGCAACGAGGCAAAAGTTCGTCAATTGATTCTTAAGTATTTTTCCTATGTGATTTTTAATTTAAAAATATTAATTTATTATTTAAATCATCTTAAATTAAAAAATATTGAAAAAAAAACATAATATTTATCAGAAAACGTTTTCTTTTATAAAACAATAATACAGAGCCCCTACTCAAAAAAACCTCTTATATCATGATCTGCCTAGTAATTTTACACATTTCTTGAACTTTATCGACTCCCTCTTAACCATCGAATACAAGTTATAATTAGTATATCTCGCATAAGTTTTTTCATATTTCTTAGGTTTTCCTTTTTGATTAAATATAAGTTTCACGCTTAACTATCCAAAAACTGATTGCCAATCAACCAAAAAATATGTATAAAAAATAGTAATTAACATTTAAATATGTTAAATGTTCATCATCATACATCACTTTTGGACAAACGATATCACATTTCGTTTCACATTTGAGCTTTCACAACGCACTCAAACCGAATTGCATTTGGCTCGATAAGGAATTGGTCTCATCAACTTTAATCGCCACTTCCTAATCACCCTGAATGGTATGCACGGGTGTATGCATGCTTGTATTCAAACATAGATTGGTGCACTACGTTTTTCGAAAAATATATATGAAGCTTCATTAGCCTTGCACCAGCTTTCTTTGCTTTTGAGCTAAACTTCATGCGGATGCAGGCGGACAGCATCAATGTGGGCGTGACGGCAAACTGACGAGGTCGTGAGTATCGCACAACTTGCTTCTACACACAGTGTGTGTGCAACAACTCCAACAACAGTAACAATCATAACGTAACGTGCCGACACAAACAAAAAAAAACTGATTATTCCTCTCTTAGCTTTTGCCTCGGCCCGATTTGTGGGCTGTTCCTCTAACCAAATCCAACAGAAGTAAGTATTTATTTAGCTCTCCAACAGCCGTTTACATTAGTTCTCACATATCATAAATAAATTGCAAGTATGAATGTGTTCAAAAATTTGTAACAACAAAAGATATTACGTATGAGAAAACTGAGCAGAGGACTTGGGACTATAATAATTTAATTTTAATCGCATTTTTTTTAGAAAAAGGCACAAAATATTAATATATGCATGGGCTATATTTAATTTTCTTTTACAAAACTAAGCTTAGACCTTCGTTGATGAATCAAATAACCGTTTCTGTATTTGGTATGAAAATGTATACCTAATGTGTACTTATCTAAATCAGAAGTATGTTAAAAAGTACATCAGAAAAATTCATAAAAAAAATTTTGACACAATTAAGCATTTTACGCAAAAAAAGCTAAAGATTCATAACACAATTAACAACAATATCTTAAAAATTCTATTAATACCTAGAGCTATTTTAAAACAGGCACATTATATTGTACGATCAATTGATTTTTATGGTTCATAAACATAATATTGTACGATCAATTGATTTTTATGGTTCATATACTTGAAGCACTTCAAACAATCGACTTTATGTTTTAATTTGCTCAAATAAAACCTAAACTTTTATACACATTGCTGCGAACAATTATTACAAGTCCAATAAGCAGTTGGGAGATTATTGAGAGAGCCAAAAGATACTAAAAACCTCAAAACGTAAACGTCGCGATGTTGCACAAAAAGCAAATTCAAGCCTCATGAAATCCAAGAGGCCAAACCGGGCTGACTTTTGAGTGTTACCACACCACCACCACCACCACCAGCACCACCAGCAGCACCACTAGCAGCAGCAGCATCAGCATTAAGCAAACCCAAAAAACAGCAACAACAACTACAACAACTGCTAACTAAGTCTGATCTCATGCCCCTCCCACACCCACTTGCACTCCCACTCTACAAGTGTGACGCTCGGTTGGTCGCTCGAGTGACTTTGGCTGGCTATCAAGCTGGCTAACAGACTGGCCTAGGCAATGGGTCGGGTCTTTAAGCAGCAGGGCAGTGGCAGTATGGCAGAGTGGCAGCGTGGCAGAGTGGCGCAGTGCCGCAGTGCCGCAACAACATAACATGCAACATTACATGCCTATAATTTGTTTTCACACAGCAGGACGTTTTCACTCCATAAGACATCAGCATAAGGTTTTAAATAGTCACATTACGACTATTGCCAACAGCCGTTCAAATGGCACCAAAGTGGCATTATGAATGCCGGTGGCATACACACAATGTTGCATACACACACACACAAACACACAGTGGCCAAATTGCTCTCACATTTAGCTTGAATAAATATTGCTTAAATTGGTATATTACAAATGATTAGAAGATTATAATAATTTAAACATACATATATGTTTTGTTTGATAACTTACAATTACAATCAATTTAAAGCGCAATAAATGTTTGGCTTTTACTGTTTTGAAGTTAACAGTTTACAGCGTAATAGTTTCATTTTTCAGTTGGGAATAACCTATCACATTACCAATTATAAACACTTGTTTAAATATGGATAATTGCTCACACAACGACAATACTTTTATTAATTTTAAAATGAAGAACATTTGTTGTTCATTACAAAGAAAAACCTACAACGGAATGGATTTTACGTTTAATGTTAAATGTATAAATGCAGAAAAAAGAATTAAGATATGCTTCTTGTTAGATAAAGAAAGACAAGGAAATAAAGATAGAAATCTGCAAAAAATATATTTTATGATTAGTTTTAGATTTTCAATTTGGGAAAAAATATGTGTCATCAAAAGAAATATGACCTTAAATATATAAACATTCTTTTAAAGAAAAAAACTTTAGTTGGGGTTGCATAAAGTCTAAGAATTTTGTTATATTACAGTGATAAGATGTCCTTATTTATTATCATTTTGAGCAAATGAGATAGAATGAATAAGAATCTCATATAAAATGATTTTTGTAGATTGGCGAAATAAAAGATTTTTGAGGATTCATCTCAATTCTGTACAAATTAAAAGCTTTTAAGTGTTTTTGGATTTTTTAAAAGGATAAATCAGATAAAAAAGTATTGAAAATCAAATGTTAGTTTGCAAAAGAAATTTTTAAAATCTTTTGATTTACTAAGAAGTTATTTACCCTAACTCCAAACGGCTTTGCAATCAAAAACAGATACAAATTGATGCTTTGCACATCGTATTTATATAAGTATTCAAGCTAAACTTACAGCTGTAATTTCTCAGTCGCAATTTCTCTTGTTACCAAAGGCACACACAAACATACATACATATGTGTGTATACTCTTACAGAGTATTAGTATTTAAGCTATTAACTTGAATTATTTGCGCTTATCAAATAAAATGTGACAAACAGCTTGAGCAAGTAAAGCGACAATTAACTTGCCACTTGAGCGCTAAGTAAAAAAGAAATATACATACATACATACACATCCAAATGTATGTTCGAAAAAAAAATAAAGAAGATGTGTGTAAAAATAACAATATTGAAATACAACAACAACACCAATACGACCAAAGAGATGTGTTTATTTTAAAATTGGACAACTGGACTGGACTGGCACTTATTTAAAGAAGACCAAATACAATAATAATATGCAATATGAATAGCGAAAGTATGCCTCTTCAATAAGAAGAAGAAGTAGCGGCTGTGGCAGTGGCAGCGGCAGAAACATCCAACACGCAGTCCAAAAATGATGATCATGATGAAAAAGCATCTTCAAAAAATACACTCATGCTTTGCCTTTTTTTACAGCATTTATCTTCTTTCGACTTCTTTGCCTGCAGTTGAGTACCGAGTAGTAGTTGTTTTTTTTTATTTCTTCTGTTAAGCAAAAGTTGCTTTTCGTGTTGTTTTTGTTTTGTTTTGGTTGGTGTTGTTGTTGTTTTTTTTTTTGGCCGCCTTTTTTTTTGTATTTTTGTAAATGAAATGAAATCGAAATATATGGGTCGATGCTCGCTGTGGTGTGTGATTGCTACCATAATAGTATGTGCCGAGTACCCAAATGATCTTTCTGCCAGACATAAGAGCATGAACTCGAAACACACTTCTTACCATCACATTGGCAAAGAAAATACAGCAACAACAACAACACCTAAATTGCCATAGTGAAACGGACTCTTCATTGAACCCAATCATTTTTTCGGTTGTCGTTTTGTTTTGAACTTTTTTTTTTGTGTTGAGTGGTCTTAAATACAGGAAATTCGCATGCGCTAAAGTGACCTATATTGAGCCTTGTGGCATGTTAATGCATTCCTTGCAGATCTGTCTAAATTTAAGCACTGCACATATTTTGCATACATTTATGCATGTACGAGTATATTTGACGGAGCGACATAAACAAACTTAAACTCGATCCCTATACGAAAATAATTAGATATATAGCAATCGACTAAAAATACACACCTAAACATATTTTTGTTCGGCTTTTTTAGATTCGCGCACTTTTTGTTGTCACTATGACATTATTCACGAATGCCGTATCTTAAATAAAAAATTCAATCAAACGTTGTTTTATCCGCGACAGTCTTCCGAGTATGACCGTTGTCAATCGCGTTCGATTGCACTCTATCAGTTCTTGGGAGAGAGCATCTTCTGCTGCAGCATATCGATAGGCTTGCGAGGCACGAGCTTGTGAACCGTGCGGAGCCAGCGAACTTGTTTTGGAACCTGGAATTTAGCCATTTTTTCTTAATCTAGCTATTTTAGCATTTCGCGGCAAAAACATTGAAACCATCCAGCCCATTAAAAATAAGAAGCCTGTTATTGTATACAATAAAACAATACCGAATTTGTTGACTTTTAATATTTTTTAATTGAGTTATTAAATTTAACTGCAATATATAAAATTTCGCTCAAAAGGTTTGTTCAGCTCCGATAAACTAAATAATCGATTTTACAGGTGGCATATCTTGTGTTAAGCGCATTCGGTCACACTACCAGGGCGTTGACAGCGTTGTTATTAGTTCATAAACATTTTCTTGACAAATTGTAAATAACACAAAGTTTATTAATTAAAAATGGTAGTCTTGAGCTCATGTTGGTCACCAATTATTTGGTCAAACAATGTACGCACAGGCAGCTATGCAGTCGCTGCCTATACAGCTGCAATAAGTTTTGTACTGATTACGTTGATTTGTTACATGCTGGCTGGTGGAGAATCGGCTCAACTTTATTCTCCGTTGTTTGAGACAGACATTAAGACATCTATGCCGATTGCAGGTGGTTTCTTTATAATATACTTTATTGTAATCATTATTTCCTCGTATCTGGTTTACTATGGCATTAAAATCAGGTGAGTTTGAAGAAGTTGGCAGAAAGTGTTAAAAATTTGTAATATTGTTAATGTTTTTATAGTACCCGTGGCTGGCTTTTGCCCTGGTTGTTCTTCTTTGGTCTGGCGATTCTATTTCAATTTTGCTGGAGCTTGTGGTTAATTGGAGGCTATTATATATACGTAAGTTTTGTCTGCAGCAAAAATATGTTTCACATTAAAGTAACTATCTTTTCTTCTAAATAGTTGGAGCAAACATTCTCGGCTCTGTTAAACTTTGTTTGGGGTGCCTACAATGTAAGTACAATTTAATCCTTTTAAGCAGTTGGCTAAACTATATGGTTTGCTTTCAGATATATTGCTGGCTGGTTGTCTTTTCGCAGTACCAAATCTTCTTGATTATTCAGAACCCGAATATTGAGCTTTTAATGCCATAGAGACTCTCTTCAATGCAGATGTCACGACCTAATCGAATATTTACAATTTGTAAAGCATTTTAATTTTTAAGTAATTGTGTATACAAACAACTATTCCGTCCATAGATTAATATTTCAATGACATTCTTATTGCGACTAAAACTGTGTCTTATACATACATATATAATCCATTTACACATTTATATGTATTTTATTTTTTACAACACGACGAGTGTATATTTACACAAAGTTTATATAATTATACAAATAAATGTACTTTTTTACTGTATCAATGATGTTATAAACGATTTTAAAATGAAGGTTTTTCAGCGGATTAAAATTTAACAATTAAACACCGCAAGCTCTATTTTTGTTTTATACAAAAATAAATGAATATTTAATTCTAATTTCTAAAAGCTCCAATATTCAAGCAACTATTATGTTTTTCAAAACTTCGCTGTGCTTGAACAATTTATCCAAGTGGTATCAACAACATATTGATCTAAGCCAACTTGGTTGTGAGCCCTCAATTGCTTGGCACATTCAGTATGAATATCAATGTTTATTAGTAATTGTTAAATTTTTATTCTTAAATATATATAATGTAGCGTGAACGTTTATACAAAAAGTTACCTTAGGCCACCAAATAGTGTGGGTTACAAAGCGGCACAGGGCCAAACAATTGAATTTGCGTAAAGTGGGTTGTGCTTAAAATAACTACAAGTTTAAGAAGCGAATAATTTACATAGTGCAGAGCGCTAGTTTTAACTACTAATTTAAACAACTTGGTGTTAAACACAAAACTGTTTTTTTTTTTTTTTTTTTTTTATCTAAAGAAAGTTCATTTAGGTTTTCTCCTCCTTTTCCTTGTTGTAGCGCTCCAGTTCCTTCAAGAATTGTGCCTTCGGCTTCATGACATTTGGTCGTTCGCCACGACAATTTGGACAGAACCATTTTCCTTTTGGCTTCAGCACAAGTGAAACGCACGAAAAGTGAAACCACTCGATGGGGCACAAATCGTTGTCGCAGAGTATCATTTCGCCGAAAGAAATCTGCAATAGGGAGATATATTAAAATACATTCGGCCATTGTTTAACTGTTGCATTACATACCTGATTACAGACGCAATACGTTGGCTCATCAGGATCGATGGGCTCTGGAGGTGGCGTTTCCTCCCGTGCATTCGCCGCCGTATTCGAAGCGCCAGCGCCACGCACTTTGCGTTTCTTTTTCTTGCCCGAATTGCTGCCACCACCGCCACCACTGCCAACACCAACGCCGCTGCCGCCACCACCACCGCCACCGACAGCACCACCGCTGCCACCAACCGTAGCACCACCACCACCAACACCAATAATACCACCACTTCCGCCTGCCATCTGCACATGGCTCTTGCGTTGTCCCAAGCCGCCAGCACCACTACTTATTGAAGCTTTGCGTTCGCCGATTCCACCGTTGCCGCCGCTGCCGGCCTCATTTGCAGAATTTGATTCATTGCCGCCCATCTCATTGGAGCTGCCATTGTTGACCACACTTTCGTTGCGACGCCGCGAACGTTTGCTGGCCGATCGTTGAAGATCGCTGCTGTTGCTGCCACAGTATGTGCCATTGTAGCCGTTGTTGCCACTGCTTGTTAGATGACTGGAACGGTCATATGTGGGTGTTAAGCCGCCAGCGTTTCCAACTAATCCAGGTGGTGTGGCTGTCACACCAATCACTGCACTAAAGCCAAGTGCTGCATAATGATCCTTGGCCACCAAATTGGCAACATTGCTGGGCGCCAATCCGGTGCTGTTTAATACATTGTTGCCGACACTGTTGATCTGATCGCACATGGGACTTTGTAACCTTTGCAGTTTTGCGCCGGGACCATCGTCGAGCAGAATGTAACGGGGTTCACGCTCCTCCTTCAGGTCGAGATTCTGCTGATCCGTATCCAATTGTCTCACCTTCACATCAATTATCTCCTGAAGATGGTTGACAATTTGCATTTTCTCATCGCCCAGCTCTTGGGCCTGTATTAAGCTCTGATGCATACGCGTTATGGAACGGCTTCGGCGTTGGGTGTCCGGTGAGTTAAGGTGCTGCATATAGAGGTCGTAATAGTGATCCACATCACGGATTAGGCCTATGAAAGGTGAGAGGTTATTTTATTTGGTTCACTAAGATTACGGCTTTTTTATATTTACCTCGGTACTGAACGTCGATGTCACGTATACGGGATAGCTGGCGCTGCACATCGTCAGGTAGATTCTCTACGGAATCCAGATAATTATCCACATAAGTGGCCGAATTTATTGCCTCTGATTCGGATGCAATCATGTTGGAGATTTGTTGCTGTTCACTGTTAATATCTGCGGTCCTACGACATTGATTTCTTTGTATCGGCCAAGTGCATAACTAATATCGGCTTACAATTTGTTGTGTAAATTTTTCTTGGTATAGTTTTTACGCTGCAAAATATAAATTTCAATTTTTTAAGATGTTGCGACTGTACGCTTGTATTTGTGTATGTGCATGTGTATAATAAATGTGTTGGAAAACACAGAAATAGTTAACAGAGTTGAAAAATTAACAGTTTGTTTTGTGCTCTTGATTGCGTTTACAGGAGTCACATAATGCGCACACAAAAATTATTTAACATTAATTTTAAATTGTCCTTGGCGCAAAATCTTTAATTTTTGAGAAACAGATCAAATTACAAACAGATGATATTGGAAAGATGCATTTTTTTTCAAGCTTATTTTTCATTATAAAATCAATTAGTTTTTGTTTTTCTTTTAGTTTTTGAATATGAAAAAATAAACTGTGGCTAACATTTTCATACAAGACTCATAACAAAATGTTAGTTAACAGTTATTTACAACATAGAATAACTATCGAAGATTCAAGACGAGCAGAAGAGTGTGACCAAAAATATTCAGCAATTAAGCCCTCGATATGTCAACCATTTCATACATCGATTAATCAAGCCCTCTCATTCTATTTCGATTGAACGGTGTGTGCGGATGCATTTTTAGCCGGTCTCCTTTTGTGTGCATTTTAAAAATAACTCTATCTTAATTTAAAGTTCAAGTTTGCAGCCTCGTTGCTATATATTACTGTAATAACCCTTGGCAATCTACCAAATCAAGAAAAACAACCTAATACAAACAAAATGATCTCTAACTTTGATATTGCCGAAAGCAAACCCAGCAGCAAGTAAGTTAATACTTTTCTTATAATTTTGACATTTGTGCCTTGTGTTCATGTATGTGTGCGTTTATATATCGATGTAAAATAATCATTTTGACGATGTCCTACATGGCGTTCGGCCCAGTTAAATATTTTTATATGAATCCTACAGACATAAATGCGTGGATGTTCAAACATGTGTGTGTGTGTGTGTATGCAGTTTCTTTGGTAATTTGCGATCAGTGTTGGTTTATCGCAAGAAGCTGAGTTTGTATGTATGTATGTACGTATAAAACTATGTACTTATGTATGCCATATACAGATTAAAGGAAATATCCAGCGTAATCTACAAACATTCTCTTTGTATTTAAATACGATCGTTTCACTTGCAACAAGACTTTGTCCGGGTTTTGCTGCACTTTTTATTTAACTTTCGAACATATGTACATATGCGCATACAGACGGACTAATTTGTTTTATTTTACAATGGCCACCACTATTTGTTTTTTCTTTTCTTTTATTTTTTGACTCGCGCTGAAACCCATAGCAGTGCAGTAAACACCCTTGACAACCGATATCCCACACACACACACTCGCACACCTATACTACCACGCATTTTGGTTATTAGTGTATCCGACCCCTGTAATGTATGTTATCTGCTTTTCCACTCGTGTGGTGCACTCAAGGAAGTAACATTTGAAAACGATACCAATCCCAAGGCAATTTTTTGTATGAGTCATTCGTCAATGTGGCGATCGTTGCCTTGCGGGGTTAACAAGCTACAAAGTTTTCCATTCCTCTGCAATTTTAATAGGCAAAAAAATAGGCACTTGCTGAGTATGAAAATATTTGAACATTGGCATCACTTTTCAAACCACAACGTTCTAATTTTAAAGCGAGCATTGTTTATTGTTATCGATTAACGCCATATGTACCCAGCTGCTGCTGCTGTGTTGTTTTGACGTTAGAGATGGGCGCGAGATATGAAATATTTATGTAGATTTAACAAGCAAACAGAACTCTGTTCAGCGGGTGGCCCCTCAAAGATGAAATGGGAATTTAAGATAGCGAATGAGCGATATATTTATTATCATGGTACACAATGGTGGGTCTTCTCATAAAATCCGCTCCACTTTCCACTGATGGTTTCTATGGCAGCTGTATTATGGACAAACAAAATGTTCTCTGACATCGACACGAGTACCGAGTACAGCTCCTAAATAGGACAAGTTGGTGCTAGCAAAACGTATTATTTATTGATGACGGACATCAGCAGCAACCCCAATGAAATTTCCGGCTAACAACCAACCCGGCTAATGCCCAGCCCTGTCTACTGCAACCTTAATTTCATATTATTCCATACAGTGGACACTCAAAAACTGAAAAACTTTGATATGGCTGTAACTTTATTATTTTCTACAAATGAGCTAAACAAATTATTTTGTTTAAAGGTTTTTAAAAATTTTGAAAATTTTTTCAGAGCATCTACTGTATTAATATAGTTTTGAAGGTATATAATGCAGAGCGTGCGCTCAGAAATGCATAAGTATTGGATTGCTTCTACACTTGATGGGCTCTCAGCCAATTCCTATATATACAAAAATATTTTTACATGGTTTGGTTAAGTATTAGCGGTAACTAGTCACGCGACTTTATAGTTTGTGTGTTCGTTTTTGTTCTGTTGTTTTTTTTTACCTTTTTGCTTGGCAATGTGCAACCGGCAGAAAAGTGCATTGAACTTTTCTTCAACATAAATATATATAGTTTTCAAAGTGCGCCGGAGTATGGACATACGACTTTGCATGTTATTACATGTTTGCCACACTGTTGTTGTTGTTGTTGTTGTTGTTATTGTTTGTGTCTGTTCTTTTGTTGATTTTTAACTGGCTTTGGGCTTACTCCTTAATTGAGCTTCTAGAACTAATCGTCATGGACTTAGAGAGAGAGAAAAAGATAGCAAAAGAAAGAGAATGGTAAGATCAGGTAGGTGCAACACGGCTTGGCCGTCGTCTGTCTGGATTTCGTTTCATGCCACTGATATTTACAAATAACGGCACACACACACACATAAGCTAACTGTGACTCATGCAGCGATAAATACCTCTTGTGGCTAGACGATCCAATCAACAAAATAAAATAGGAAAGAAAAAAAAAAGCTGGGGCGCGTGTTAAATCCAACAGGTAATAATAGAATAGGAACACGCATCCAAGTAATACGACACCAATTTAATTGTTTAAATGTGGTCTAGTATTTACTTTGTACATGTGTGTGTGTGTTTGTAAGTGATATGGATCCAGTTAGTAATATAAATGCTTAACAAACTGTATTCACATTTGTTCATAAACAAAAATTTGCATTGGTGAAATCAATGCCAAACCCAAGTAGTTTGAATAAATTAACTCAAAGACATATGTTTATTCTTAAGCGTTTTCGACTTGTTATTAATGAGAATTTCTTTTGAAACTAGGTTTGTGTTCTTATAAACAGATAAATAATAATATGCAAAACAAACATTCTAGTTTTTTGAAGATAGAAATAAAGTTTAATAATCTCACATTTGTTTTTCATTGTCATGCCAATTATATCCTTACTTGGTGACAGTTCCACTGCGTTAATTCTTTTTTTTTTTTTATTGACAAATGCAAAACGCTTCATTGAGCACAGAGCATTGACTACTTGAATATGGAGGTCGTTAAACGGCGTAAGACCAATTGCGTATATAAAAAATCTCTATATACATATATAGAAGAAAAGCATATTCTGCTTAATTATAGTAACCATGTGTCATAGGGGTAGTCATTAATTGAAGAATTTCGAAATTAAACAATCAGAAATCTAAGACAATCAACTGTAAATACACTTCTTATATATTGACTCTTGAACAAGCAATTTAATTAAGTGTATTAACTCTTCAGTCTTATGACATTTTTGCAGTTTCTGCTTGGTTCTCGAAAACGCCTTTGTGTCTGTCTGTCTTTGTGGCAGTTGCATACTTTATATGCATACGCCTGCGAAGTACATGACAAAGGGGCATATTTAACAAAAGGCAACGATGCCTGGTTATGAATCATTAATATGTATTTGGCGCCGCGCCTTAAACTCCCAAGCAAATCCTCCTATAAATAAATGCAACATTTTAGCATTCTTCTAGCTACGCATTTTTATAATCCTGGTATAAACCCCTCTGTTGTTGTATGATCATTTGTCTTTTATCAGCCCATCTGTTATTTGTTTTCTTGAAATACATTTTCTAGAGTCTTCCAGTTGCATACTTGATACTTGAACAACTTAAAATTAGATTTGTAAATCAAATATATATATTCTAGAAATTTCCCTAGAGATGTTTGCTTATACATACATCCATATATAGAAATGTATCCTCAGGGCATAATTAGTTGTCTGAGTTGAAGGTTTTTGGTTTTTGAAGACCTGCAAGAGTTGCAATTTAAGCACGAACCTTCAATTTTGACACGTTGCACGTTTCACTTTCAAAATGAGGGTAGAAAATGCATTTATTATGCGGATTTACGGCATTTGAACTAAGCCATTTTGGGGTGTTTTCGGACTCGCATTTTGCACATGCCGCCAAATCCAACATTCTTTGGTCTTTGATTAATTTCGCAAACAAGTGAAACTTCATTCAGGGTGGTTTATCGGCAGATGTACAAAAAGTGTTATAGATAGACATCGTTTTGTAATGGAGTAGTATAATGGTCTTTGGTTTTTATTTAACTTAAAATACTTCTCTAAAATGGCACACAAAACGACGAAAAAAAGTAACAAGAAGCTCCATATAGAAGAACTTGTTGTTGTTTCTGAACTGCATTATCAGTGTAAAGCAGCTAAAAATTATTGGCTTGCCGCGCGCGCATATACATGAATAATGAAAACGAAGCGAACGAAGAAGAGAGCAGCAGCAGAAGCAGCAGCCGTCGTCTCTGGAGTTCATTCCCATTTGACACTTAACGAAGAATTTCGCATGCAGCCCAGCGAGAGCAGCAGTAGTAGTCCGTAAGCAAAGAGAGTATGGGGAAAGTTTTTCTTTCTTAATGACATTGCAAATCTTTATTTAAATTGTAACCTCACTCCACCCATGGCGTTGCTGAAGCATCCTTGACAGCTTCTTGTTTTAACGCATCATCATTTTGGTTTTCAAGATTAGTTTATCGCTTGCTAATGGGCATTTCAGAGAACTCGTTTTAACCATATTGTCATAGTTAACTGTCTTTAATTTAAAATTGTTGCATCTCGTCGTTAGTGTTATTATCTAAGCAGTTAGATAAAAAACAAGTAGTTAGCATCAAAAATAACCGGTAGCTTGCTTGAAATCGTAGCTAAACTCACAACTGTGCACTTAGCTAATTTTTTCTTTATGTTATTATTGCAATGTCTATCAATTAACATTTTCTCATTCACAAATATATAAATTTTAACTCTAAAAACACATAAAAATATCAAAGTATGTCGACGAATGCTCCAGAAGTTTGAACGAAGTGCTGCTACAAAGCAGTTCAAGCAAGCAGTGCACAGCTAGTCAGTACACCAACCATTAATATTAAACAAAAAAAGTGAACGAAGAACGAAGTCTGGAGTCGATATCACTCGGCATTAGAGTATTATTTTAATGTTTTATATATTCAAACAAAAAACACACTGCATTAAGCTTATAGGAATAAAAAATACTCTTTCAAACAACAGAAAACAGGCATTATGTCATGTGTTGAAAATGTGCGTGCTGTTAACATGAAACGGGATTTGTTAGCTTGTTTCCACTTTGATTTATTTCATTTGGTGCATATCAAAGATTTCAAATGAAGCTGTGCGTTTGTCTTGTGTGTGTGCTTGTGTGTGGCATCTTAACGGTTTTGGCATCCAACTGAGAAAAAAGTCTTATATCTAACGTGTTCATCGCAATTCAAGTGAATTAGTTGCATGTGATGCATATAATTCTGAAAAACAATTATAAGCCTATAGTTCATGCATATTAATTATACACAGACAATTTGAAACGTGCTGGCAAAGCTTTTTGTTAAACTGTTAGATTTGATTGTTTCTTTTCTATAAAAGAGAAAAGTTTTAGTTTTTTCTTTCATTTAAAAAGGTGCACAAAAACTGATTAGTGCTTCATTATATTTAACAACAGTATGTTTTGTATATATGTTTTTCTTTTGTCGGTTATGGTGTATTAAACACGCAAAGACTGTAACAAATTCTATCCCATCGAGCCAAGCTTGAACACAGTACACAACAAATTGAAAATTGCCTTTCACTTTTCGCTCAATAAACAACAAGATTTTATTTGTTACCTTGCTTGCCTTGCTGAAGCTCTTCAAGTCTCTTCGTGCCTGGCCTGGCTTATTGGCCATTTACTCTATAGAGTCTAGACATTTGCTTACGAGATCTTTCTCTTCAGTTGAAGGAATACATTAAACATTATTTACTCACTGGAACAAAAGCTAAATGCACCTGCAAACTAAATTGCGGTATCCTATAATAATAAAAGAGAACAACGGTTTGCGGAAATCAATAAAGTATATTGTTATTTATTTATGCCTGTAACTTATAAAAACTTTTCTTATTTAATTGCAAAGCTCTTGTTATTAAACAATTTAAACTTTCAAATGCAAAATAAAAGCCTTGAAATATTTACCAACTACCTTATAAAAACAGATTTTGTTAAAATCAGATGTTCATATTTTATCCATAGTTTCAAATCTCATTTGCACAATTTTCAAGTTTTTTCTGTTATCTTTCGATTTATCGATAAATGGAATCAATCTTGTACTGTCCAGGATTAAAGTTAGCTTAAGTTCCAAATCTGGAGTCTCTCTAGCTTCCTAGCTCTTATAGATTTCGAGATCCAGGCGATCATACATACATTCTTTCTGTCTTTGCACAAAACCAATATACCCGTATTTACCCATTTTATCGATTAAAGGGTATACAATATTGTGCTCCATTATTTCTCACAACCCTATTTTCATTCCCATTTTGTAGCCACCCACGTTCCCATCGTTAACTGCTTTATAAATCATTTAAAAGAACATAAAAATCCTACTCACTTTGTCAATTGTTTAATTAAAGTCTTATTACAAACTGTAAACATTTAGTTAAGGCTTTATTTGTACAAATTAATTGTTGTTTTTTCAATGAGCTCAATAAAAAATAGGTTTATTATTTGGCATTGTCATAATTGAATTGTTGTTAAATGTGACAAAAGTATTTACGGAAGCACAAATGTAAATAAATTATTTAATATTAAAATGATTAAGCAACCATGTAAAAGAACTTGACCGTAAAGGTTATTGGCACTGATAAGATTTCAACTCCCACATTGAAAGCAGCAGCAGCAGCATATATTTAAAATTTTATTGCTTAAATGAACTCCCCTTTGTGATATTTCTAGCTGTTGTTGTTGTCTGTCAATTAGTAGACTATTTAATGCCCAAAACTAGAGCATATGTCACTTTTTATTACAGCACAAGAAATAAGTAAAAAAAAAAGTGTAATAAATTTATGTATAGCAGCGTCAAACTCACAGCTCGTACATGTGTATGTATGTGTTTGTGTTAATGCCATTATTTCTATAAACAGTATTTAAGTAGGTTTTGGCCATCTTTCTGCCTAGAGAGTACTTTCGAAAAGGGATCAGTGTACAAAAAGTGTTGTTGAACTGAGTGAAGCCGGTTTTTTTTCTGAGTTTTTTTGTGCTTTTGTCTTAGTTCATATTTTAGTTTGCACGGTCGGTCGACTAATTATTCCATTTAATCTGTGGCTTTTAAGTGCTTGGTCTGGTCAGTCAATGGGCCGCTCGGTCAATTGTTGGGTGAAATGCAGTGAAAACTGTAAACCTTGTTGTTGTTGTTGCTGTTGTTGCTCCCCCTATTTAATGTACACATATGTACTCTAATACACATACGTGAAAAGTGTTTACCCAACAACAACAACAACGAAAAATAAAGTGACTAAATCAAAAGCAGCCCGCTGAAGTGAAGCACACCAAAAAAATGGAAGAAAAAAAAAAAGAAAGAAATGTTGTGCCCAAAGCTATAATTAAAATAGACAGTCCAAAAAAGAAAAGTTGTCTGGGTTGTGTGTCGGAGAGGGGCGTTTAAAAGCCTTTAACTTTTATACAATGCACTCATAAAATGTGTTATAATAAATACACACTTGTGAACTCAAGCTGTACAAATACATTTACCTTAAAAAGCCACTCGAATAGGGATTAACAGTTTAATTAGCCAATTTATATGTTCAGACAACTTATTTAAAATGGAGTTTTTCCTTGGGCAAAGAAAATATAAATTAACAAAATAATCAATCAAAAACAAATTCCAATTAACATACTGATAATAAGACGTGGGAATGCATCAAATTCAACAATTTATTAGCTTCTATTCAAATTTTTTAGAGTTTGATGGCATCATTAATGCATAAAGTTTGGGGTTTTGGACTCTCTTAATTTGAGTAAAAGGAGAAATATGCAATAAAGAAATAAATTTATAAAATATTCCGAGTATTAAAAAATAAAAATGAGTAAAAGTGATATCTATGGCCGTCATAGATTACATTTTAAAGGCTTTAGACAGTTTTTAAGCCCTTTTCTTTCATAAAGATATTTTATTAACCATGACAATGACGTGATTTTGGATAATTACCAAACTTTTTATTTATTATAGTTGGTTTATTTGTATTAAAAATTACATACGTTTTTCTGAGTACATAATGTAATTTCGCAAAAGTATTAAATAAATATAAATATTGAAATTTGAGTAATTTGTTATCTTGACATCGACTAATGAACTTAGTCACAACTCCTAGAAAGCTTAAATTCTGAGAATCAACTGTTTGTTCTGTATATTTTTAAAACGTGTAAACTGCCGCAAAAATAAACAAATCGGGTTTATTAATCTCACCTTTCTTTAGAATTCTTCCTTGAGTAATAATTTTTTTGTAACCTCAAGTGAAACTTTACAAAACATAATTGAATGTTGTTTTAATGCATGTGGTATTAAGAATTTCGCTATTATTGACTGTCAGATGGCCAATCTTTAAAATGATCGCCCACAGTGTCCATCAGAGAGTGAAAGATACTTTTGCATGGGCGTTCACATTCCGGTTGGATGTACAGAAGAAGACGACTCCCCACTTGGTTAACGTCTGCAAATACTACGAAATTAAAGAGGGAGATACAGACGATTTTGAGAAGATAAAGCACACAGACATAAGTACTTGACCCGACCAAACGATGCTCGACAATTAGGCAAGCCATTCCGCAAAAAGACGAACTGAACTGAACAACGAGGCACAGATGCCCGCCTATGTATGTATGTACATATGTTTGCATGCATGCATGTATGTATGTGGTGTTACTATTTTTAAACCCAGTCCAGTGGGTTGCAAAGTGCAATGTGGGCAAAGTGTATTGCTAGATAGATGGACGAAACAGCTTAAATGATGTTGCTTTTTGTGGGGATGGTGTCATGTGGCTCAAATGACACTCATACTTTGACAGCAGTTGGGCCAACTTTAAAGCTAAAAATACAATTACAACAAAAAAAGCAAAGCAACATACAAAGTGGACCCAAACACAACACTACTTGCTTCCTGTGTTGCACGGAAATGTGTGCCAAATGTTTCTTCTTTTTTTTACAAAGCGAAAGAGATGGCAAATGGAGGAGAAGCAGAGTTTACAAAGAATGGGTACGAACGTAGTAAATGCATTTTTGATTTGAATGCAGGCAATTCCAAGTTGAATTTTAAATTAATTTGCCAGCCAGCAGCAATAGCATATCAAGTTTCTCTCGTAGATGATGATGCTGATGATGATGAAAGTGATTTACTATGTCGACGCCACAAACAACCAAATACTAAATACTGAATACTGAATACCAAATACAACATGCAACTTGCTGC
Organism: Scaptomyza pallida; assembly: GCA_018152965.1. Classification (NCBI taxonomy): domain Eukaryota; kingdom Metazoa; phylum Arthropoda; class Insecta; order Diptera; family Drosophilidae; genus Scaptomyza; species Scaptomyza pallida. Next base: position 1,951,642 of record JAECXP010000227.1, on the reverse strand, counting down.
ACAATGTTTTCTGGTTCGTTTGTTTGTTTGTTTCGTCTTCAGATTTTTTTCTTTAGCTGATGTTGTTGGTTTTTAATTTTTCGCTAGTCTCGCTTCTAATGGACTCCCCAGCTCAGCTCTAACGGTATCCATAGCAAAAGCTAAAGCTAAAGCTAAGAAACATAAGATGCACTAGACCTGAACTACTTTTTACATTGGTAGAGCATGAAAGACCAATTAACTTTGCCGTGACGAACATTAAATACTCTCTTGCACATGATATACGACGGCTGATCTGATGCCATCTTCACCATTATTTTTTTCGGTGTCATCAATTAAAAACTCATAAAACTGTTACAAAACTGAATGGTTTTTGACGTTACAACGTTTTGTGATCAGTTCGCATCAATAATCCTGGTCTCTTGGCCCCCATCTGTTAGAGAGACAGAGTTGACGGCTGCCTTTCGCCAAATCAATATGTCTTATTTGGGGGAGATTGTTTGAGATTGCTTTGCCTTCAAAGCAAAAGAAAGCACTCGGTGGATAAATGCCTTTACATGTTGCCTCTTGAGGTTTTTAGTTTTTGAACGCGTATTTTTAGAAAATTTCTGTAGTGGTAAAACTTCCCTATACTTATGATGAAAGAGACAAGAAAATTACTTTATTCTAGATCTTTTTGCTGGAGAGTTTTGCAAAAAGGAAAGAATTTCACAATTGTTTTTATTGAGAAAACTCATTCAACTGTAACCCAAATAATAGTTTATTAAAAAAATATTTTTTCTTTTCTTTATTGACACACTTTTACGAACTCTAGGCAAAAATTATTCGGGCATTAAAATCATTAAGGGGCATATTGCCACACTAGTCAGCTATGTAACATTTAGAACACAGTTACGAATTTTGCAACTCTGGTAACGTTCTGTTGCATGCACTTGCAGCTCCAAAATTAAGGATGAGCATGTGAGCACGAGAGACTACAAAAACAACGAGAGAAAGAGCGCAACGCTATTTAAACTTCAATCAGCTGTAGTTTGTTTTTTGTTTTGATACGGGCACAGCCAGCCCCAACACGATGCTTCGTACGCCACTCTCGCACTGAAATTACACCATGAGTATGAGTATGAGTGCGAGTGTGTGAGTGCATATAATATTTACAAGGCAAAGTGTGCGCTACTCTGCCTTTCTCTCCCTCTCTCTCTGAGCGTATTTGCAGTTACATGAAAATCTCTCTGAGAGAGTTTGTGTGTTGGGAGCTTCGCGGCTGGTGCTTTTGTTTTTGGATCGATAAGACTTCTCGGCGGCGGCGTTCGTGTAACTACCCAGCTCTGCTGGTAATAAATGCTTTTCACTTTTCCCGATGCACTCCAGTCGTCAGCTTCATACTGAAGCGCTCACAACGTTAGCTAACGCTTAAAGCAACTCACACTCACTCTAATACGTACCAACATAAATGAAAAATTGAAAAGCACCTGGCTTTCATTCTTTGCGGTTTATTATTAAAGCAAAGCATCTAAATTATCTAAACGAACGCATATCATTTGATTAAAAACACGACGAAAAACGTGTTGATTGTGACAAAAAGCAATTTTAATAAAATCCAACGAAAAGAGAATCGTGATTTAGGTCGGTTATTTGTGAGTGTCCTTAAAGAAAATCTCTTTACAATAAAGGAATAAATATACACATTTCAGGAATGTTTGCAAATTTCAATTGTGTGCGGCAAGAAACAAGAGTAATTCTCTGCAATCTGTAAACTTAGGACTTTGACAACAACCGCATACAACAAGAATTTATTGATTTTTTTATCGTGTGCGCACACAGCATCCGTTGCAGGGGCATCATTGCTGCAACAGCAACAGCATGCAGCATGCAGCATGAGTCATCATCACTGCTTTGCAGGTTCCTCTTGATACACGTTTTTGTTTTTGTTGAATATTTTTTGCTGACGCACTTGTCTTTCTCAACGATTGAAATTTGCAAAAATATGTTCCTGGTGTCGTCTCTACAGCGCTTAATATAATTTGTTTTGTGTCTACAGGTTTTTTTCGCAATAAAAAAAAATAAATAAAGAATTACCAAATCATAAATTACAAAACGATATACATATATTAATAAATAAGGATGGCTACTTATGCTGCATTTAAACATGTCGAACTTTACAATGTTGGCAAAGCCAAAAAGAGGTAAGTTTCAACATGAATGAATTGTGTTTCCTTCTCTGTCTCTAAATACGATTCCTATATACAATATGCATATATGTATTTACATACATACTTTAGTATGTATGTGTGTTTGGTGGGGATAATATTCATGCACTTTTGTGTTGTGCCGTAATTTATCGTACATTCAACCCTTTTCGGCTTTCACCACATGTGTGTGCATTGTTTAATTGTATTGGTCACCTCATACACCGCACACCGCCGCATACACATGTAATCTGGCAAGAACCTCTTTATTGAGTGCCCCTACTGCGACTACTTCTGCTACTAATACTACTGCCTTCTAAGTCTAAGCAGTTCATTGATTTTTCGGTTCGTTTGTCCCAATCCCTGCCTTTGTTGTGTTGCATGCCACTTCTTGGGCAGTGGTGTCGCCTATTTCCAGCACATCGACTTGTTCTCTCTAACACTAATAATATTAATAAAAGAAACAAAAGTAAATGCGATTGGGTGTTATGGTAAATAGGGCTCGTTTCTTACCTACCTTTTGAGGAAAATTTTTTAATATTCTTATAAAGTTGTTTAAGAATTTAAAAAAAAGAGCATAAGTTGTGGATTTTCCTGGAAAATCTAAATCAATAACCTTAAAAATATGCTTTAAGTTTTTTTTTTTTTTTTTTTTTTTTTTGAAAAGTCCTAATACTAATCCAATTGAAAGTAGCCTTCAAATCATTTTTGTCACTTGAAAATTTCCAAAAAAAATCAATTAAATTATTTGCTGTCAAAGCGACGTGCTTAATTGTTTAATTAAAGGCGTGTACACACTGTTTAGAATATTAAATATGATGTGCTTCTGGCTAAAACGCAAAACAAAACAACCGTAAGCACCAAATTTGGCAACATCTATATGGTATGGGTGCAGGTTATTGAGCAAAATTGCTTTCTACTTTCGTCTAAGGTCGTCGTTAAGAACTTTGATTTCTTCCTGCCCTTGTTAAGTCTGTTTACATGATAGCTTAGTTTATAAGGTTTATCTAAATTTAATTAAAACTTACTCCACACTCAACAGAAAGTCTTTAAAAATTAACAAAGTTTTAGCTGCGGCCTAGTCGAAAACGAAGACTTTTTTTTCGTATGATTCGCATTTGGTATTTCCTGTGCACTTATGTAGAGTTTGTAAGTTTGGGGGGAGTTGGAGGTGGAGAGGAGAAGGTCTATAAATGCATTTTTGTGTAAGCTTTCCTTTTCGGCCTAAATTCATGGTTGGTATTTAATTAAAAAATGTTTAAAGGCGTGACTTTTGCTCGAAAGTATTATTAAATGTACATAACTGTATTTCTTTTGTATTTATGTGCGGCGGAAATCGTTGCAATGAGCTATTCCATTTTTTATGGCATTGTTTATTTGTTTGTAATTACAAAACAATTGTCTACCAAATCGACAATGAACATTAAATTCAAATAAACATAGCATTGGCTTAAATATGTAAAGCATTCCAGCAATTTGGCGGACTTCTTCTTTTTTTTTGACTTCTTAGTAGGGCAAGAATTGCCCAATTTCTTGATTATTACAACTATATTAACATGTATATATATATTGTTACTATGTCAACAGTATTGATGTGCTTATTTAGGGCAAACAAGAAAAGTATTACCCAAATAAAGTACGCTCACAGTTGGGTTTTATTTTTGCTAAATCGGATTAACAACAACGTCATAGTAACAACATACATTCTAGGAATTCCGATTCAGTACAACGACTTACGCTCTATGTATATATGTACATATTTATTTGTTGCATCAGTATTCACCACTATATACTTGGAAAAGAAGAAGGAACATTAGTAACACGTACTTTGTTGCGCATATTCTTGCCCCGCCGCATATATATTTTTTTGTCGTACCTTCTTGTGCCTGTCGGCAACAATTTGCGGCTGGTTGGTTTACTTCGAAGCATTTAATGTTTTTTGGTGTTTGGTCGATTTGCAAATAACAATAAATTGCCTAAAAATATTGAGTTTTGGTAAATATTTGTACGATTTCTTGTAACTAATCTTAAACATGTGTTGGCAATTAGGACAAGAATTTGTAGTTTGATTTAGGTTAGTTTCTTGAAAGTAGTTTGGAGTTGACTAACATTCTTCACATGCAATTTTACATTTTTTTTTTTCAACTTGGAAAAAGTTTTTTCAATCAATTTAGCAATAAAAACCTTTAGTTTCATGCTTAATCTAAGATTTATTTAGGTTTATGTCGTTAAAATTACCTTTTTTTTAAACCATAAAATTAAATGCATTACAATCATAGAAAAACAGTCGAAGGTACAAAACAAACTTCACTATGGGAAAATTTGAAATTAGAATTAGATGGAACCAAATGGCAGGGCTCTGGAAATGAGTTTGTTGTATAGAAAACATTGTTATATGTAAATTTTTCCGCACCAGCTTAAACTTTCGGTGTTTTGGGATAATTATAATGTTATACTTTGAAATAAATGTAGTCTAATACAACTTTGCTTAATATTTTTAGAATGTCATCGAACTGTTTAAAATCGCTTTAAATATATTAAATTTTTATCCATTATTATTTAATTATTTTATAAAGTTCACTTGCCCCCGAGCCGGCAAACATCTCCTTTATAAAGAGTTAAGTCGCAAATCATACAAATTTAAATTTTCATATTGAACACAATTCATCTTTTTATCATCCGTTCCTTTTGCAAGCTTATGATAATAAACATACATTGTATCTTGAAGTGTTGCGTGACAAAGTTTGTAATATATATCCTCGACATGCTTATATCAAAATTTCATTGCAATTTGCCAACTTTCGCTATTTAAAGCTTAAAGTCACTCTGCTGTCATTAATTCTCAAATTTAAACACACACACACACAAAAATTGGCTAAGGCTTAGGCTAAGGCCGGCCAGCCTATGAAATACCGATCTTTTGCGCATATGCTGCACATAATTGTTAAGTAGTGGCAACGTGGCGCGGCAACTTTTCTTTTCCTCTTTGCTGATCATACAGACACACACACACACATACACATGCATATATACTTTCTACGCAGCTAATCGATAATTATTGATCAAGCGCGGAAAACACTATCGATAATTGACAATCTAACTGTTGTGCAGCCCCAGACTCAGACTCAAACTCAAACTATGGCAGACAGCCAAAGTCAAGACAGTCAGCCAGCCAGTTAGCCAGTTATCCAGTTGGCCTGTTAGCTAGCTAACATAGCTGTAAAACACAAGATTCTTCACATGCATTCGCATGTGCATGTGTGTGTGTGTCTTGTTAATTGGATTGATTGTTGGCCTGGCCAATTGGTTGACAAAGGTGTTGTGAGGTGTGAGACAATCAATGCTTCACAGCGATTTGAAAATGTTTTTTAGATCTAGAGGGCCGGCCGATAGCCAATACTTGCATACAAATGTAGTTGTTGGATAAATATGCTAATATCAGTATCTGTGAGATACGTATAAATGATATGATGTTGGATCGCTTTAGAATATTTATGTGATAAGTGCAGTATTTATGTACGCAAATTGAGATTAAAGCCACTAAAGTATCTAATTTTTATACCTTATTCTGGATCGGCAAGCCTTATCTGCCGTATCTGTAATCCTTAAATATCTAACGAAGCTTACATAATGCTTTTGTTTCAATATTTTGATGAAATTCTTTATGGGAAAAATTTATTATATTTTTTTAAATATGTACTATTAAGTTTTGTTTTCGAAAACTTTTAAGATTTTATCTACATTATAATATTCTTGGACTTATATATATTTACTCGAACTTCCATTAAATGAAGCTTTCTCTACACAAAAATTAATGTCCTCAGAATATTAAAAATAATTTTCATTACGAATTTTCCTAATCAAAAAGTTTGTTGCTTTTCCCTTTAAGATTTGTTAAATGGAAGCTCGACTATTACGAAGTATTTTTGTTTGTTCAGATAAAAACTCTTAAATGTTATTCAAAAACATTATCTTTGTTCAAACAACAATACAATGAAATGTCAAGTTAATTGTTTAGAACTATTTCTCATGGCATTCAAACTTGAATAAAGAATTAATAAGAAAGATAAGTGTTCCACAAATGAGTAACTGTTACAAACATATCACAAACCAAGTCTTGCACCAACTCCAAAACAAGTACAAATCTGGCAAATCATTTTATTCCAAAAAAGGTTTCTATACAAGTACCCCATGGCGAGCGTTAAACTTACATAACGAACAACACAATAGTTAAACAAAGGGTATTCAATCTTCATTCGATTGAACATTTATAGTTAGCTTTTCTCCAATTGTTGTTGTTGGCCAAATTGATGGCACACCTGATCAAATTCCTAAAAAGCCAAGAGGAAATTACCGAACAACAGCAAAAGAGTGCGAGTGCGAGAGCGAGAGATGGAGTCGGCTTTGCGCGCCAATCCATCAAAAAGTGCAACATCGGATATCGGCAACATCGATCACAACTGTGTAGCTCGTCGCCGCATGAATGCACAGCCTCTCTGCCGCCGCCTGCCACAAAGCAGTGCAGGGAAAGTATTATTGCAGCATTGGCCAGCTCCAGCCCCAGCCCCAGTACGGCCCCATCCCCCCATCAAGCAGCAAAGTCATTTAAAGCGTCCGTCAGTTGTTATGCTGCTTTGTTTTGTTAGCATGCCGGGCAATTATAATGGATGCAGCTAATCAACATTTTAGGGAAATCAACAGAAACCCCAAATACAACAACAACAACAGCAATAAATGCATTAAAATACATTACATACATACTCTACTAGTAGATAGGCTTCAGTCGAAAACCACACTCAATTTTCGTGCTTCAGTTTATTATGCTGCCTTTTTGTTTGCGGTTGCACGAGCTTCTGCTGGACACGTTTTAAGTGAAACAATGCTGCTGCAGTGCAGCCGGCGCAGCCAAAACAATAACGGTTTGATGCGCTCCAGCAGATCAGTGCAATCACTATATACATACGTATACTACGAAGGCAAAGCCAAACCAATTTAATACAACCCGAAACTCAATAATAAAAAAAACAGTAATAACAATATAAAATGAAAAAAAAAAAAAATAATAACAAATGAACTCTACTGATGAACAATTACTCGGACATTTGTTTGTTACAGACGAATGAACTGCAACTTTGTGAAAAAATACGCAAAAATAAAAAATCATACTCATTCAACATTCAATACAATAAATGCAGCACACGTCTATTAATCTCTTGTAAGCTTCATTGTGTGTGAGTGTACGTGTGTGTGTGTGCGTAAATGTATGTGTATATTGTGATGATGATCAGGTGGGGCATATAAAGGCTTTGTATACTCTATAGTCCACCTCTATTTTTGAACTAATTCTATACTGTGTCATAACAATATAAACTATTGGTATTATGGAGAATTGGTATAATAGCTAAGATTCTAAATTATTAAGTTTTAAAAATTTTTCAAATTTTTTAAAATATTTGTTTTATATACACATTTTTTTTTGGGTGTTGAAAACCCTTAAACTTTTTAGAATATTTTAGATATAAAAATATTTACCTTACTTTTTTTTTTAAAAAATAATATTTTTTTGCGTTCTAAAATTATTATGCTTATTAAAAAATAAGCATTAATTGATAACAAAATATTTATTTAATTTAATAATTTAAATTTAATTATTTAATTTAAGTCGCATATATTTTGAATATGTTAGATATAAAACAAAATTACTTTATTAATTTATTGTATAGATTTTATTTGCGTGTTTAAATAACATATTTCTTTCAGGTTTTTCCCTTTGAAAATAAACCAAAAACTTAAGCATAAAATAACTAACTTTTCACTGCTTTTCACCTCAAGTGTCAACAAACAAATAATAATTATAAAAAGTTTTGCCTGTGTGCCTGAAGATTTGTTGGCCATAAGAAAAAGCCTTATGACAGACGAAACCGGCAAAGCTAAAGCTAGCTAACATGTCAAGTTTAAACAAACTCATAAAAATTAATTGCAATTAATCAATTTATACATTTTTCTTAAGCTGTCACACTTGGCTTTTCCTAAGCGCGGCGTCTCCGTTACATAGTTGATGAAGCTGCATGCCGCGGCTGACGTTGCAAATAGCTTAAGCACATGCAACAACCTGCGAGCGCGGACCTTTGATGACATAAGCTCGACTCCGCGCTGCATGCTGCTGCAATCAGCCAAATAGAAAATTAACTTCCATTGGGTGGGGTTTTTTCAGTTGTTTTGTGTGTTTCGTTGTTTACCAGCGCTTTCTATCTTTGATTCGGCTCAGACTCAGACTGTTGAACTATTGAAAGCATTGAAGCTGCAATATAACCACAATGGCCCAACAAATTGTTATCATCACCGGCATTCCCCACTCTCTGTCTTTGGAATGCATTGTTGAACAAACAAACAAAAAAGAAAAGTTGAATCATAAAATGTTACAGATGATCTCCAGAGAATGCGAGAAGTGAGAATTTAATGATTGTGGGCATTTTTCATTTGGGTTGCGGTTGGTTTTTAATCAAGCAAGCTCATCAAAAATAATGTTTACTTGATTAACATTTATTTAGATCAGATGGAAATCTCTGGAGTTTTCTTAGCTTTGTTCAAAATAACGCCAACAAACTGTGATATATAAGTTTAAAATGTTTAATGCTTAGTCAATAGTTGATTTTGTGTTTCTGATAAGAAAGCGTGAAACATTATAAAAATACCCGCGTTTTGTGGAAGAAAATATTTCAATATTCAAAACATTCAATTTATGCAACAACTAAACGTTTGTAGTTACTAAAAAAGGCTTTCCTTGAACTGCTGCTTGATGAAACTTGGACAATCTTTGAACATCCCAAACAGTGTTCGAATTAATTGAACAAGATTTGTAAGACAAGTTTACAAGAGAGGAAAACAAACATATTTTTCAATTGCATTGAGAGCCTTTTAAACTAAAAAGTTGCTTCAATGAACTTTAACCCAAAGAGTTAGATACTTTGTTCCCTGACACATATTGAAGCGTATGTGATAAGAGTTTATGCAACTCTCAATTGTGAATGCGTTCTGTATGTGCCACCAACATCAAACAATTGATTAAAACAATGCACAAAAACAATGCCAACAACAACAAAAAACAAAGAGATGCCAAAAAGGGGCAAGTGTTTTGCTTAAAACTAAATCAATGCAGCAACTATCACTTTTACTTTAGGTGATCACAAAACAACTTTTACCCGTAAGGTTTTTCTTTTTACAATACTTTTTTTTTTTTTTTTGTGGATAAGAAGTGTTCAACATTTTCGTTGTCATTGGCTCAATACACAATTTAGTTGTAGTGTTGTCTCCAATTTATGTGTGTATGTGTGTGTAGTAGGTAAAAGCACAACACTCTTTAACTCCCCTCAACGCTATGCCCCCTGTCTACACTGTGTGGTTTTTGTGTGTGGTGCCATCGACTGTCAACCAAGAGAGCAAGTTTAGAGCTCACTTCGACTTTTGCCAATGGCATATGAACCATCTGCACTGCAATTACCTGCCGGTCAGGTTTGCTTTTTGTTTTTTTTTCTTTTTCTCACATTCTCTCTGATCAATGCAAAAACAACAACAACAACAAAAAGGCAAACTTTAATTTCTGATTTGCCTCTGCGGCTGATGCTGCTGCTGCTGCCGGCTAGCGGCTGGCTGCTGTTGTGAATATGTGAAAGGCTTTTCGATAGTAGTATAAATAGCCGATTTGCACTAACAACAAATTCAAACGCCGCCTCTTCCAACCCCATCACCATCCTTGTTGCACTTTTACCGATCAACAGTGATCAATATTTTGTCGTTATATATTTAACACACATACTAATTAAGCATTTTACATATATGCAGCCAGCAATAAATTACAATTAAAGTAGACAAGCTGCGCTTTTCAAGCAATCTATGCAATAAAGCCACCAGTCAATCAAACTCTTTATCAAATTCAACCAAAAAGATCTCGAATGAAGTTTTTTGTGGTTCAATTTATGTGAAACGTGAGCAGCTGCCACAAAAATTGCATCATTTCATGATTGATTTTTGTAATTGTTGCTACTTGATTACTCCTTTTAAGTATGCAAATTCAGTAAATCTACTTTATAGTGTTAAAATATTTGATATAACCAAAAAAGGTCTTCATACTTTATATGCCATAAATTCACATCCATAATTATGGCAACACATATGCCACGCAAGTTATGTCACGTCACGTAACATATTTATACTCAGACACCGTTAATATAGGTTTTCATTACACAACACTGGATGTCTGTAAAATAACAGATGCAAGCGAAGTAATAACAAAAAAAACTTTGTTTACCATGAGAAAGTTTTTTATTTTCTTTATCTTAAATAGCTTTCATCGTTAAATTCTTATATACAAATAATTTAAAAATACATAAAATAAATAGCGAGATGAATTTGTTTTAAATTGATTTAGTTTTTATACATATATTCTCTTTACAGAATAATTTTAAAAAACATCCAATTTTACGCACATAACTTTATAACCTATTAAACCTTTCTGACTTTTATGATATGCTTCTAACCCATTTTTTAATTGGCACAATGTTTCACTTACAAACGCGAATCAAAACAAATTTAACCAAACTGTACGTGGGAGCTGGAACAGCAACAACTTTAGCACACTTAAACTTACAATGGGAGCACAGTCGTAAAGTAATCTTTAGCATAGACTCAATGAATGCAACTGTTGGCATCGGGCTTTTCCGCACCGTTGCCTTTGGCTCAAAGCTTTTGTATAGAATCTGGCGTGAATTTAAGTGCTCATGCTCTTTCTCTCTCTCTCTTTGATGTTGTTGTTGGCTTGGCTTACATTTTTTTTGTGAAGCTTCTCATCTGGATTGCAATGCGTGACTTTTGTGTACGCCAAGCAGAATAATTGCAATGTTGTCTGTGGTTCTATGATGATAATTAGGCATACTTCATATCCATTTCCTTATAATTTACTTTAGATGGCACGTTTCTTATCTTTTCTTTTTTGCCTTTTCTATAGTCACATTCCAAGTGTAGAAAATTATAAGCGTCATAAACTCTATAATTATTTAATTTCTATAGCATTTTGCAATGTAACTAACCTACAAATCTTTGTTCTTTGTGTTTTTTTTAGGGTGCTGAGGGCTCCTGGCGGTGGATCGAGTGACATTTTTGGTTCTGACATGCCTCAGACTCCACGCAATGTCAAAAATCGTATGGCCTCAAACATATTCTCAGCCGAAAAAGATGCCGCTCAGAAGAACAACGGTAAGTTTCTGAGTTTCTTAGATCAATACCTTTTAAAGTTATCTTAAAGAGCTATACTTTGTGAAAAGTTACATATCTGGCTATCAAATATATACATATTTCATATATCCTATATCCTATTCAGACACTCAGCAAATAATTGTCTAGTCCAGCTTACAAAAAAATCGCTTTTCAAGCAGTTTACTTATTTATTTCATACACTCTAAATGCTTTTAAATATAATAATAAAGTCCTGTGATAAGTCTGATATTTAAGGCTATTATAATTGGATTGTTTTGTGTCCTGTCACATTCAAAAAAGAAAAACATTTGCAACCAATTGTTGTTGCTTTTATGCACTTGAAAAAACTTGCTTAAGAAAAGCTGTCTTATATTGAATGTATCTCGTTTTTTCCATCTTCTTCCTTCTCTCTTTTTTCTTTTTTTTTTCTATATATCTTTACAGTACGGCAAGGAGCTCACAGATTCTATTTTATTGGTACTAAATAAATATATATTTATAAACTTTTCAAGTGTCCGATTTAACAACAATAAACAATTATTTTGTTTTAATTCTGTTATTGATTTTTTTCGTAAACTAATTAACTTGTGCAACAAGACAAAACCGAACTTTTAGAGCAAGAACAAAAAAACTGAAGTCACGTTAGATTTTTTTCTCTAGCACTAAAGCTAATACACTTTAAAATGGTTAACTTCACAGAATAGTAAAATATTTATGTCAATTTGAGAATGGCAACATGATAATTTAAACATTGAAAGACGTTCTCAAATAACCCGAACCACTGAGAAATAGATATATAATCCGATATGGAAATAAAAAACATTAATGTTTTCAGGTCTACAGAGCTTGAAAACAATAATATCAAATGGCCAAATATTCACTGCATTATAACCACTAATAATTATTTTTTTAATGCTATTTTTGCTCTCAAACCATGCAAATTTACAACAATCCATTAACATATTGCAGCCAGAGCACCTCACAATATTAATTATAATAATAAATCTCGCTTAATCTCATGCTTTCAGATGTGTGAGCTGCATAAATATTAACTTGTTAATCGTTTCGACTTATGATTAACTTTTTAATTTCATGTAATATACTTTTATGCAACATTGTAGTGTTCAAATGAAGCACATTAACTAATTTATTTTGTATATAATGATTTTTTTTAAATTCATATATAAAACATATTTTCATTAAAAACCCTTTTTTAAATATATTCAGGTGATGCACCACGAAGGGGCCAGAAACCCGTTGACTCGTATTCGCGTTTGTTTGGTGAACCGGCACGTCCCATAACGCCGGGCAACAATCACATGAAGAGCAGCATTGCATTTGGACAAAATACGAATGGCGCACAGCCATTGCTTAACAATAATAAGGGCAAATATAATGGCAAAAGTGGTTCGGTATCGTCGGCATCATCATCCGTTTCATCATCGACTGAGAATCTTAAAATCAACAACGTGGGCAATAGATCAGGTAAAGTAAACCACAAGTAAAACAAGTCGAGAAATCCCAACAAAGACAAACCCTTAACCTGTTACGTAACGTGAACAGTCAATTTTAGGTTTAACCAATTACCGGTGTTTCTTAACCGATTTTGATCAATTTAATTTTAAAAGTTCATTATTTTATCTATAGTTTAAACCTCATTTTTACAATTTTGAAATTCACGTTTTTTCTGTTATCGATTACATGTGTTTACTGGGAAATATATGTGTTATCGATAAATTGAAACAAACTTGCGTCGGAAATGCTTCTATCTTTCTGTTAAATACATTTGTACATAACCCTTATACCTTTTTTTTACCCATTTAATGCGTTAAGGGTATAAACACGAAAATTAATGTAATCTGCAAAAAGTTCATGCTGTTTTCGATATAAATTTGATATCGTTTAGCCTTGCATAACAGGGATGTGTCCTGATTTCGAAGGCTTCAATGTAGGGGGAATATTGGGTGTTAGCCTTAACGCCGAAAACATCGTTGGAAATTCACATTTATTGCAGCTGTCACGCGACAATTAGAAAAACTAACAGTTACTAAAATAGGTCGATCGAAACTCAGAACGTTTTGGATTAACGAACCACTTTAAGAGTGTAAACAAATATAATAGAAAACGCGGATTACATAAAAGCTTTAAACTCAAATGATATGCATTTTAATTAAATGTTTTCTTCATTTATTTCGTTTTTCACACCAGAAGGCAACCCCGTGACTGGTGAAGGCTACAAAGCTGGTGGAAACGATTACATACAAGCAGCACCAGCTATGAACGGCGGCAATCAGATTATCAACAAGAACCGTGTGCCACCCGGTGGATATTCGTCGGGACTCTGGTAATTACAAATTATGCAGCAGAAACGAATGAAACATCAACGTGGTCCCCGGATGATGATGGATGTGCACAGCAAGACAGCCCAGCCCAGCCCAGCAAACAAATTATAATCCCAAGAGCAAAAAAAAAAAATAATTAAAAAAGAGAAAAAAAATACCAAGAAACGAAAACGAAACCCCATACTATCCTAGCTGTAGCGTTTTTTAAATAATAAGAACGAGCAACACAGAAGAGCATTACAACCCGAGAAAAAAAAGAAAAACACACATAAATCGAAAAAAGACAACCGCATTATCGAAATGAACCTTGTTCTAAGTATTGTATTGAAAGAGAGAAAAAACACCGCACAAGATCTACATATGTATAAAAATCTTGTTTCGAAATTGAGGTTAACCACACTTTACTTAACGGAACATAATTGCTCAATGTTCGGATCTTATCAGCATTACCAAGCCAAGAATCATTATACACATAAAACACACACACACACACACCCCATACGCAAAAGAAAAATATATATTTGCATTCACTTTTCATCATGAATTTAACTGATTTATCGCTGTATATCTACAAATATGTCCCGTTAGATCGTCAACCGCAATATGCAAACAAAATGGAAATATAACATACGTATATAAACGTATGTAATGCGCTTTAGCAATATGAATTGAATATGTTTTAATTTTTATAGAGCCTAAAGCCGCCCTCATGCATATTGTAGAGAACCTTTTATATAAAAACATACCATACCATACCACAACTAGCATTACTTACATCCACTATAATACTACTACGATATTAATATATATAAAAAACATACATGCGTTGTTCAAACAGGACAAAGACGACATACATTCATTTCTACGCATACATTACGTGCATTATATATTAATTCTATAATTTACACTTATGTTTATAAACAACACCACATTTATATATTTATATCAGTGCATACAACAACACACATACATACAATATGTTTACGTACATCAAACAAAAACAATAGTACGTGCATGTGCGTACGCACATAAAAATAAACAAACAAAAAAATAAATAAAATAAAATCAAACTAATTGTCGTGTTTTATTCAAAAGCGTTCTATTAAGGAGGGAGTAAGGGATAATTTGAATGAAAAAACACTTTTTTTGTAATTTTTTACGGAGAAACAGCTTAAGCAAATTTATTCAAACTTTTTTACATTATAAAGCATCATAGAGCATATTTAGTTGAATTTCCGTATACAAATATAAGAAAATAACCCGGTAACAGAGCATTTCCCAAAACCTCTTTTGAAAAACACGTTGCGCGGTGAACACGATAATTTCTTCAAGTACGAGTTAATTCTCCCCCCTCCATCGTTCTCGAGTTATTATTTTGATTTTTCAACAGTTCGTAGCCTATTTAAGCAAAAAATGCGATCTTACGCTAAATTTTCCGCCAATTTTGAGGTGAAAAACTACCATAATATGAAAATGGAAAAATTTCAAAAACGTAGGGGGGAGGCATTTTACATCAAGAAAGTATGTTCCAAGTTTGAAAAGAATCGGTTCAGTAGATTTTGCAGGATCGTGTTCACGGACTTCGAAAAATTGATTTTTAGAAAAACGCGTTTAAAGTTTTTTTTCTAAAAAAGTGAGAAACAAATTTTTTTTGGTAACTTGCACTGAATCATCGATCCCAGGACCATAAAGTACGTTCCCGGCAGCAATCTCGTTCTCTTGTAACTCTTTCCTTGCAGGTCTGCGTCTAATTCTTCCTTCCTTGCTTATTCTACTCGCTTGTCGGCAGCGCACGCTAAAAGATAAGCGCGCCACCATCACCGATTCGGAGATAAAAGAGGCGCCACTTTGGGGCGCAGTATTTTGGCAGTTTTGCTCCGATCAATTTGAAAATTTGACACAACATTTTTGAAATGTTAAACTACAAGAAAATATATTAAAAAAATTCTATTTTCCGAAACTGTTTATCCCTTATCCCCTCCTTAAACCATTTTTGAATGTCTTTCTAAAAGATGTTGATTTCTAAAGAAACCATCTTTTTGAAGCTGTATCGAAATAAATTTAAGGAACAAACATCACGCTTAAAAAACTTGAAATGTTTCTGGCTTTTAGATCTCGCCTTATTAAACAAATTGAGCCCTAAAAGTATGCTTTACAAAATAGCAAAAGGTGTCATAGCATTTAGCATTTAACAGCTGTGAAAAACTTGAGACGCCTCTAAGAAGCGGCTTTCAACCCAATGAACAATTGCACTTGAATCAAGCTTGTTCTCCAAGGTCTTCTCCAGGACTTTTTCTCCAGCGTAGAATCAATGATTTTCAATACTTGATTCAAGCTTGAGAAATTTAAAAAACTTAAGCTTGATTCCAGTGTTTTTTGGCTTGAGAGAGGACTGTTTCTCCAGCGCACTATAAACCTTTTTGCCAGTTTTTGTAATTATATTAACAACTCAAAAACGGTTCGGTCAATTGTCAAAAAGTTTGTTAATTGGGTACATGTATGACGTTTGGGATCGATTTTGACAAAATGGGCGTGGCACCGCCCCTCCTTCTATACAATAGCGTATGCGAATTCTTTGTTTTTCAAGATAATCGAACCAAATTTAGTATTTAAGCGTGTTTTAAGGTCCTTATACTATGTGTAAAAAATCATTATTATCGATCCACTATATCATATGGCTCCCATATGAACAATCGGATGTAAATCGAGTGGAAATATGTGAACGCTCTAAGATATTTGAACCAAACTTACTACATTTGAATTATATTATGCTCCTTACACTACGGACAAAATAAACCACCATCTGAACAATTTATTATATAGCTTTTATGGGATTGTTCTGTGAAATAGCGGTATTGAGTATGTAAATTGATCTAATTTACCAACATTTTCGAACAAAACTTACAAGTTTTTAATGACATACGATATTTTGAAGTAATTTTGTCAATACAGCATTCTTGGTAATAAATCATTGCGTATTTACCACATTTTTACCATTTTTGTGTTTTTCACTCAGAGGTTATGTGCTAAAAAGAAAGATATTTTACAAATCGCACCTAGCGACTGGTGTCAAAATGTTCGTAATTGAACCCTTTATAAAACGTAGCTTACCACTTGGTAGACAAACTAAGACAAAACAAGTTAAAACGTTTACATACGTTTTGTGTGCAAATAGTAAAATATGGGGGTTTTGGGTATATGAGACAGAAGGGGTTGGCGTGACATCCAAATTGTGATGCATGTCTGTGGCGGATGGCACTAACAATATGCCCACCAAATTTGACGATCTTTTGGGGAATGCCATCGGCGATATTGCCCCCAAATTTGGTAACTCTAGCTGCTAAAATGTGGGATATATATGTGTTTTATCGATTTGCACATCGAGTTGTATCGACTTGTTATCGATTTCCCAGGCCATCTGAGGTCGTGGATCCCTAATTTAACGTGTGTCTGACGAAGGCAAGTACCAAGATATTTGCAAAGTTGCAAGGCTCTAGCTTTAGGGGTGTCTAAAAAAGTTGCGTTCATACGGACGGACACCATGACGAACATTGCACAAACCCAATATACTATGATACCTTTCGTATTAAAGTATTAAAACTAAGTACTTATTTATTTAAGTACTAATATTAAGCTTGTATAATAAGTTCACTTACTCGATTAAAACACTTCTAGATATTTCTTCGGTTTTTAGCATTATCTTTCAATTAAAAATCTTGCCAATTTTTTTCTATAAGCTGTTAGTTCACAATAGTAATTATAATTTAAAAATTAGTCTGTCTTAGATTGTCAACAATTTGCGCAATTTTCGTGTTTCCGTCGACGCTTTCCATGAGTTGCGCGGTTTGTTAGCTTCTTTTCTTACAGTGTACGTTCTTAGAATGAGAATCCAATTTTGTTTGCCATAGGCTCATTATTATTATAATTATAAACTAACTTATTTTCTGTATATGTATGTTAAATGTCGTAATGTTAAATCCAAAAAAAAAAAAAAAAAAAAAACGACAATGGGGAAAAAACTAAAAGAGAAGTGTTTTTATTACATTAGAAAAATGGATGAATGGTTAGTTAATGTTTTATTTTTTATAAAAAGTCGCTTACAGAAATAATTAACTTTTTTTTGCTAAGCTTATAAGTTATAACTTTAGACTTCAGATTTCGAGCAATCTTTAATTGATAGAATTTTAGTCGAAGAAAACATTTCAGAGTTTCTCATTTTTAGCACACAATAACGTCTAACGCAACAAATATTTAGTTTTAAGTATACTTCGATAGTTAAATAGTATTTTTCTCAGTAATTACTTGATGTTAACTCGTTATACAAGTAAGAAATAAACATTATTAGTAGGAGTATTGATGCAAGTATTGATGCTTTGGTCTTTTCTCATTAGACAAGGACTAATACTTAGCTTTTTGCAAATTAACTCTAGCTCCAGCTAGTCAAATACATGATAAATGTGTTAATACATAATAAATCAAAATAATTGTTCAAAGGTTTTAAAGTGTGGTGTGAAGTGAAAACTATTTAAGTTATAGAGTTATTAAAAAAATTAAAATAAATGTTTGGCAAAAAAATCCGTCATAATTCAAAACATGGAAACAAATCAAGGTAATTGCTACGATAGTCAAATTAACAACTAATGTTGGTTATGCCAACTGTGTCATTATTCTATTATCAACTACTACTAACTATTTATTATTATGTCTTATAATCTACTTCCTTGATGAGTTTAGTCCTGCTGGCTCTTGTCAAGAATCGCCGACTTTGAAAATGTGTAGAAAAGCGATTTAATCTTGTGAACTTTGTACTTGTGTAAATCCAGATCACGATCGCTGTTGGAACGCCAGCCACAATGCTCACATAATGCCGTATCAATGGCCTCTTCATGCACATGAATCAAGTGTTGACGAAACTCAGCATATGATAGAAAATTAATGGGAAAATTTAAGTCACCGCAACGCAAACACAACCAGGGTCCTACAGCATATACAACAAATTAAATAAAATAAATTTGATTAGTTTTTTAATGTCAATTTACCTGTAGTATTCTCAGCTCCAAGCAAGCTTAATTCATGTAGCGCCTTGCTACTAACAACCCTATCTTGTTTCAATTCTGACGGCTCTGATGAAATACTTCGACAAGTCAAAGATGAGTTATCTGTTTGGGATTCACTATCGGATGACGAGCTTAATTTAACATAGTTTCGCAACATTTTTTTATATTTGTCAATGAGCTCGTCGCGCTTTTCGTTTCCCTTCATAAGCATATCCTTAACCGCATTCAAGGCATCAATTTTTCCAACTTGGTGCTCGACTTCCAATTTGAGTTGGCATCGCTCCTCATCCAGCTTAAAGATTCAATAAGTGAATTATGGTTCGACAGATATGTGGTACGTTCAACTTACCTCTTTGAATTTGTTGTTTAATACTGTCAGCTCTTTTGAATCGTCCTTATGCAATTCATTTTTTTCTTGTACTATTGCCAGCTCTTGCAATACACTTTCCAATTGTTTTGAGTGTTGCGTTTTTAGCTCGGCAAGCTCGATTTTGATGGCTTCGAGCGAATTTGAGAGCATTGTGTTTTTGTCCAATAGCTTTCGATTTTCTGCAGATAGAGTATTTTCTTTCTGTTTAGCAATTTTTAACTGATAAGCTTGTACATTTTTTGCTTCAATCTCCACATTTAGTCGTAATCTCAGCGCAGATATTTCGGCACCGCACTTGTCTTGTACGGACGCCACATATTGTTGGCTATAGAAAGCCTGCTGTTGCAGATATTGATTTACTGGGGTAAAATACATTATATTTGTACGTTTTTTAATACTTTGTTTTTAAAAAAAGATTGAATTGTATTATTTTTAGTGGTCCCTTTAAATGATCAGCTGAAATGAACAACACAAAGCTCCGTTATTTTGCATGTGCATATAAATAATTCGCCTTGTTTGCTTTATGTTATCGATTATCCTAGATATACATATATGTAGCAATTGTTTTGATTAATAAAGACTTACAATTTCATCATTTAATTTAAATATCCACTTAAATTATCACAATATTAGAAATAGCGCATTCAATTAATCGATCCTCAAGTTTAAATATCGATATGCGTTTTGAGAGGCGCGATTGTTTCGCGTAAACAAGCTATCAAAAATACGTCAACTGTCATGCAAACGCTTTTTGTCGTATGCTTTCATTTTAGAATAAAATCAGTTTAACATTTGACATCATTCATAATGCATTAAAAAAATCATTAAGTATTTTTATTTAAAAGCTCCGCAAACATCGATTGACTTAGCATTTAAAACAGCTGTTCAGTGTGTGACCGCATTTAAATACTAAACTTTATATCGATAACATATACGTAAATTATATTTGAGAAGGCAAACGAAGTGAGTTGATTTTTGTGTTGAAAAAAAGTGCCAACAAATTGAGATTAGTTTTTTATACATTTTAGACCAAAATGGCTTCTTTTTTGGCACGTGCAGGCAGTACCCTGATTGAAACAGTGAAACCCACAACTGTGACAAAGGTAAGTGTCGTCCTACCATTTCAAATATACAAATTTTCGCCGAACTTTTACATAATTGCAAGAAAGCAACTTATATCCAACAACAAAATGACAAGGTGAACATTGTTACTCTCGCGCTCTCGTTTGAGAGTCACAGACCCAAGCAGCCACCTGACTGGCGGTCTTTCCGTCCAATTTGTTTTATTTTATTTGATTGTATGCGTGCATACGTGTGTGTGACGCAACGCTCGCCAGTGAGCGATATTAATTTAAGACCTTGAACATCAACTTGCTGCAAATATGCGTCTCTTATCAATGAGCAATGTCAACTGTTGCTGCGGTTGGCGAGCCCACTAATGAAATATTTAATCTGTGTATTAGATTTGATTAGCGCCATGGGATACCGTTAAATGTCGTCTTGCTCTTAACTCATTTCTTTGATGGCAAATCTATGTACATTTCCCGTTTTTGTTTGTGACCCACAGACATACAGCGCACGGGCTAGCGAATGCGTCATTGTTTGAACTCGTTTTGTTTTGAATTATTTACACTTCCAATCAGACACTCGTGACTTTGATCTAATTGCGAATATGTGTATTTTGTTGATTGCTTACAGATCCTGAAATACGCCCCTATTGGCCTGCAGCAAGTAAGAAATCTAAACGTGCAAGAACATGTCTCATACACACTTCTTAACGAAAGTAGCATCCCAACACCTCGGTAAGTAAATACATATGAAACTGTTGATGCTTGCATAAATAAACATTACCAGTCCAAAGTTCAACAGTTGCTTTAACGACGCTTTTTCATGGACTTTGCCTAGCGTATTATTAAAACAAATGAGATTATAACTTACATTTCTTTAATGCATACTGTGACAGCTGATGAGTTGATGGGTGCACTGATAAGGTTCAATGCAGCAAACATGATTAAATGTATCGAATGTTAAAGGTTGTCTATTAATAGTAATCTAATTACTTCAAAGTGTAATATTTAAAGTCTTAAGCTAAGTCAATGAACATATTTTTGAACTTTAAAACAAAAAACATATTACCTAGCGAAGTTTAAGAACCAAGTTCAATTAATCTTTTGGTTGCGCATAAATAATTTCAATATTCACACGCTTTTCATATATGTACAAATTCCAATTCAGACTTTGAAACATTCTTCTGATAAGAACTCTAGACTCGTCGCTTGACGTCATTATCAGCAATTATGGGTTGGTTTTGGGTTCACTAGGCCATAAATGCTGGGCAATCTCCAAAATTATGACCCAAGTACTGATGAGTCATCTTGTATTTACAGCTTTGCCGTTGCCAAGAATGGAAAGGAGGCGCAAGACATTGCACAAAAGCTGAAAACAGATAATCTGGTACTTAAGGCGCAAGTTCTTGCCGGCGGTCGTGGCAAGGGTACATTCAAGAATGGACTTAAGGGCGGCGTACGCGTTGTTTTTGAGTAAGTTAAACATATTCTAAAAAGAAATCCAACTCTGACTGCAATTATTTTTGGACAGTCCCGCAAGCGCTGAAGAATACGCTTCCAAGATGATTGATCAGTTGCTGGTTACCAAGCAAACTGGCGCTGCAGGTCGCATCTGTAAGAAGGTAATGGTTGCTGAACGCAAATTTCCACGTCGTGAATTCTACTTTGCCGTCATGATGGAGCGTGCCTTTAACGTGAGTGATTCAAATAAATACAACGATATTTTTTAACTTGAATGTTTTGCCATTTGTAGGGTCCCGTTTTGATTGCATCCAAGGAGGGCGGCGTTGACATTGAAGAAGTTGCCAAGGAGAACCCCGATGCCATCATTTACGAGCCCATCGACATTACAACGGGTCTTACCAAAGAGCAGGCCTGCAAAATAATCCAAAAGGTCGGTCTGGGTGACTCAGGTGATGAGCATGTTGAAATGCTGATGAACTTGTACAAATTGTTTGTGAAGAAGGATGCACTTCTCGTAGAGATTAATCCCTATGCTGAAGATGCTATGACCGGCTGTAAGTTGAACCCCCCACCCCCATCAATGAATTTTATAACATAAAACCTTATATAATAAGTGCTCTAACTATATATCATTTTCCTCCTAACAACTAACTCATTTCTTAAATTCAATACTCATACTCATAAATGCTGCACGAAAACTCTCATGATGGTTTTATTAAAAAAGGCTGTAAGTATTGTCCTGAACCACTTTATTCATTCATTAACCACATCATGAAAGCTATAAAATGAAAGATAATAAAAACTACAATATTGTCTTGCACAGTCTTTGCGCTTGATGCCAAATTGCGTTTCGATGACAATGCCGAATTCCGTCAGAAAGAGCTGTTTGCCATGCGCGATTGGACCCAGGAGGATCCCAAGGAAGTCGAAGCTGCCAAGTACAATTTGAATTACATTGCCCTGGATGGCACTATTGGTTGCATGGTCAACGGTGCTGGTCTGGCTATGGCCACCATGGATATTATTAAGCTCTACGGCGGTGAGCCAGCAAATTTCCTTGATGTTGGTGGTGGCGCCACTGCCGAGGCTGTTAAAGCTGCATTCAAAATCATTACGTCTGACAAGAAAGTCATGTGCTTGTTGGTCAACATTTTCGGTGGCATTATGCGTTGCGATGTGATTGCCGAAGGTATCATTGCTGCTGCCAAGGATCTGAACCTGAACTTGCCAATTGTTGTGCGTCTGCAGGTGAGTTATTTGCATGAGTGTATTAATGCATTTGCATGTACTAATGCTTGTAATTGTATGTGTACAGGGCACCAAAGTGAAGGAGGCTCGCGAGTTGATTCGTTCATCAGGCTTGAAGATCTTGGCGCGTGATGATTTGGACAAGGCTGCCGATTTGGCTGTGCATTTGGCACAAATTGTCTCGCTGGCGCGTGAAATGAACATGGATGTAAACTTTGAGATTCCCGATGCACAGAAGTAGATCAATCCAATAAACGGCTAAGTCAACCCAACTACAAAGCCCACGTAGAACACAAAACGACAGCAACACAAATAACAAGAGACACACACATAAAAACACAAACAAACTACTCTATAAATTAGATAAAATTTACATCAACACTACTACTGATTGCTTAGTAGTTAGATATTCGCATCGAAAGATCGAATTAAAAGAATTGAACAATTTTGCAATAATCCAATGACCTTAAAGATGAGGTTCAACTCGAAACTTGTCATTGTTGTGTATTTTGAACAAACCACGTCGTACTACTATTATATATAAATTTCGAATAATTCTAAGAGCTGAAAGTTTTTTGCACCTGTCAAACATTGTATGCGTAAAAACAAATGTACTGTTATTTGCACGAAACTTTAATATAATAGCAACCTACAAATGAAACTTCAAAACAAACGTCGATCGTGATTTTTGCTAAAGCTCATTAATTTATTTAAAAAACCAAAAAAAAAAAAAAAACAACACTGCTTAAGAAGTAGTTAGACGTGTATTATGCAATTTGAATTAGTTTGCTTTAAATTAAAATTCTATAATATTACGAAACTTGCTTAAACACATTTTTTTGCTACATGTATTATAATTTCTTTGAAAATCGATTTTTTTATGTTTACTCGTTTGCTTTTTTAATTTTAAAATCCTTTTGCTAATTTTATCAACAAATTGTCTTTATTTTGTAAAAGTTATATTTAATTTAAAAAATGCTTAAAGCATTAACATTCAAACGATTAAGCATATATTTTTGTTTTCAAATGCACATCCGAACCAAAAACTAATTTTCTTTTATGCAGGGGCAAGGACAAATGCAAAAAGGTGGAAAAGAAAGAAGACAAATGCAAAAGTCCAAAAAAAAGTAAACCAAATTAAGAGAAATGAAGATTTAGGATATACAAATTACGGATCCAACGATCTAACAAAATGGAGTATTCAAAATAATGATGGATTAGGTACAAGGGCCAAAAACTCGAATGAAGGGCTTCATTAATATACAAGCCAATATACGAATTATAATGTAAGCGCAACAAGTTGCTAGATGATGTTTGCGCAAACATAAGGAACATTTGCCGATTGAATTATTTTTTGACTATAAAACTGTACTAATTAAAACAAGTTTGTAGTGTTTCCAAATTCCAAAAAAAAAGAGGTATATTATAGGCAAATCAAAATGTTACCTAAAACGCCAAAAACCGTTTAATTAATATTAAGTTTTTATATTCTCTGTTGGTCAGAAGGGGAGTTAGCTGCAGAGGGGGCGTAGGATCAGAATCTGTCGACTAGAGAAAGTATATGCGTCTGCTCCTGCTCTCGCCAATCGGTGTCGCCATCACCCAAATTTCCAGCGTACTCTACAAATAAAGAAATCATTTTAACTAACAAATATTAAAATATCAATTGAGCAATTACTTACCTCGCATTATGCTTCTAATTGTCTTCATCGAAGCACCGCGCAAGTTAAGAATTTGAAGAGCACGTTGCTTAATTGTATCCGTGGTCGAGCTGACCTCCAACAGTATATAATCGATGCGCTGTAGCGTGAACAGGCCGCCAGTTAAGCGTTTTATATAATTGTTTTCGGCCTCCTCGTCTTCATCTATGCTGGCATCCTAAAGCATAAAGCAAAATCAAATTAAACCAAAACTGGTTTTTAATAATAGTACGGCGCTCATAATTACCTTAGGCTGCTGATCGATCTCCCTGTCGATGGCCTCCACCTTGGCTAAGTACTTAAGATGTAGCTCTAGCAAACGATCCACTTTCTCGTGATCGTTTTCAGTGAACTTGGCAAGCATGCGCTGACGTTGTGTACCCTTGCAGTTTCGCAACATTGATGCAATTACAGAGCACACATGCTCCTCGTGTTCATCGATGGAGAGTATGCGCTGCTTATTGCGTTTGGGCGTTTTCATGAATAGCGGAAAAATGGTGCGTAGGCCGAGTATCTCAACAAATTTGTTGCAATTCTCGCGTCCATCCTGGCCAGCCATGGCATGATCGAGCACCTTCAAGGAACCGTTACGCGACATCTTTTTTTCGCGCAGCATTAGATTCATGAGCTGTAGGCCCTCGCCGTTGAGGAAACGATCACGATTCTCGCGTGCCATTAACGCTGAGCACATGCAATTGAACATGTTGGACATATACTCCTGCTCCTCGTTACTGGCCGGATCGTGCCGCTTGTAGACAGCCAGCTGCTGCAGCAGCACGTCCACACCGTCTAAAGTGCCGAGCAGCAGGCGATTTTCGTTTTCTGTTTGTATCAATATCGACAATATTTCGCTGCAGTATAATTTGTTTGGATCAAAGGGTGATTTGCCCTTGAGCCGTTTAAGTAACCATGCCAGTAGACCTTGTGTGGCCGCTTCGCGCACAAAATCGCCATCTATCTCCGTTAAGTTCTCTACAATGGCCAGTGTATTGTGAACGCCATCTGCCTCCTCTTTCACCTGCTCATTAAGACGCTCAAGATTCTGCACAAGCAGTGCACACACTTGTTCCTTGCGCAATGCCTCGATCAACGCTTCGGCGCCCTCGCTGCTTTCACCCAAAATGTCCACATCTGTGACTTCCTGCAGCAGATCAACGACGGCAACTGCAATATCTGTGTTCTGATGGGACAGCAGCTCGAGCAGGCTGTGCAGGCCGTGCAACTCTACGAGTAGGGGATAGAGATCCGGTACAGTTGCAATTGCTTTTAGCTCTTGAATCACAGTATGCAAATCTAATTCCGACTCCATGAATTTTTCTGGATTGTCGGCAAATTTAATGCGCATCTCCTGATTTTTGAGATTGCGTTTTTCAAATACCAGTATTAGCTTTTTAAGACCCTGCTCATCGAGCGCATCGCCTTCGGCTTCTTCGCTCTCTACATATTTCAGTATATTAAGTCGTTCCTCCTCCGTTAACTCTGGATCAAACTCAAATGCACTGGTGCTGGCTGAGCCTGTAGCCGCCCCTGAACTGCCTGCATGCTGATTTCTGTAATTGGCTGTCTCCTTGGCTTCTGCAATGCGGCGCATTCGCTTAGCCTTTTCATCCCCGACGCCGCCACCCCGTTTTCCACTGTCAGTCGCTGGCTCCGGCAGCGCGAAATCATCGTCATCTTCATGTGGTCGCTTTGGTGTCTGCTCGGGCTGTTGATTTAATAATGCAAAATAAAAGTGTTATTTAGATTCACTTTCTCACTTTGTACATACGTGCCTTAAATGCCAACAGTTCGCCAATATCCATTTTAGCCAGTAATTGCAATAAACATCAACACAAGGCGTACAAGCCACTTGGATAATAAAAAGTATCGATGCTATTTGTACAAAAACACAGCAAGAAAATCTGTTCATCGATAGAAAGCACAAGTCTGTTATCCGATATTTACAAGTACATCGATAGTCTGGTCTAATAAATGCCGGTAAAATCGGTAATTGTAATCAGTTTGTTCAAAATCAAGACATTACTGCAATTGCATGCTTTTGGTGAGAAACAAAGTTTTTTGTGCCCAAATCAATAATCTGGCAATGCAATGGTGTGCCATTTTTTTTTTATGGTCGCCTTGCACTCTTTCGTTTGGAGTTATCTGGAAAGGCTGCATCAATTTGGGAAATATCAACTGTGTCTGGAGTAGGTGATGGCGGCTCTTCACGTCGTGTTACGATTCGGATGCTAAATTAAGTTGAAGATGTAGTAATTTTTTTACTGACCAGCAATCACCTCGTGCCAAAAACCACAAAATAAAGCTGGCTGTACAGTTTGCAATGAACCATAAGATGTAATATTCGCGGTAACATATGTATGCACTTAATCAACCAAGCTTTTAAAGCTGATGTAATTCCCTGTAGAATTTTCAATCAAAGCAAATGTTAAAAGAAATATTAAATATTATTAATGAATCGCTGGGTGTTTAAAAGTTTTTTGTCAATTGTAGTAGGCTCCAGTGTTTTGTTAGATATTTGATAATACAATTTTTGAGGTCAACTAGTTGACAACGGTATATGAAACAACTTTTCCAAAATTAAGCATTTGTAAAAGTAAGTACTTTGCACTCATTACAAAAACACTGTGCTGGATTATATTTAAATGAAACTATTTTATTTATAGTGGAAGATATACAAGAACGAAGGCGGTCGTTATATGCATTTGAAGACGTTTTTATTCAGCTGTGGGCAGAAAAATCCGAGAAGCTGCCTGATCCCCGAATATTTGATGACATTACCAAAGAGATTTCAGATGATTTGATCGAACATGGCTACGATTTGACTCCCCCAGAAGTGAGGCTAAAGTTAGAGAATTTAATACGAAGATACAGGTTGTTTTCTGCTTTCGTAATATACTTGGCAATATGTAAAATTGATTTTGCAGTCAGACGCGTAGTGTTCATGAATGGTTAGGCGGCTCGCCCTCGTGGCCTTTGTTCGACCCGATTGACCAGATACTTTCAAGTTGCGAGTTTGAAGAACCCGGTTATAACGTACTTAAAGCACCCCAGAATGACGCCCAAATATCCTTGCCGGATAATGCCCCAGTGAGTACCGTTTGACTGTCAATTGCAGTTGTGCTGGCCATTCATTGCCCCAAAAAAGTTTGGTTTCTTTTCCATTTTACATTTGCCGCCAACATTTCTTCTTTAATGTTTTGTGTTAGATGGTGGCTCCTACGTCACCCAAAAAGGACACAGAGCAGTCACCTGTTGCGGTGCCGGAGTCGACTATGGAGAGTGATGCTTCATCAGAGAAGGAAGTGATCACCCAAGACAAATTAGAATCAGCGTTGCTTCCAATCTACAAGGAGTTGGCCAAATCGCGTCCCAACAATAACTACGACTTAAACAAATCATTTGGGAAGGAAGTCGAGACGATCTTAAACAACATTCAGGACCACAATCTAGTAGTGCGTACCAGAGCACGCATGCAACTTATCTTGTCAGAGGCTTTGGCAGAAGAAGCACACAGTGGTTTAGCCTCGGCCAGTGCCTCGGTTAATAAGATGGCATCGAAACCATCAACTGAGCCGCTTTTAAATTAAAGTTCCGTGCCAAACGAATCAGCAGAATAAATGAGCAAAATTTTTATTCAAACGAAACAGAATACACTCAATATTTTAAATTCGATGAATAATATAGTTGAATAATATAAATTCCAATAAAGCACAATTAGCTTATAAAATGTATTTTTATGCAATCAATCGCATTCTGGAATGGCTCAAAGGTGCAGGAACACTCGCTCCCTTTTCGGAACATCTTGCTTAACAAGGTGCTGACAAGTATGTTGTTTGCAAAAACATATCGAAGACTACACATTAAATATTTTGCTTAGGAGAAACCCTTCTTTAAAGTGTACCAAGTGTAGGTTTGATAGTTCATGACATCTAGCAAGAGTTCTCGCCAATACATTGGCCATTAAATATGGTGTATAACAGAAAGACAACTATTTTTTGTTTTATATTTCGTTTTTGAATGTTATATTATAATTTAAAAAAATCATAAATTAATACAAAAGTAATAATTAAACTAATTGTTGAGACAGAGCGCAGAGACTGGGAAAAATGGTTACAACAAAAACACACGTACGTAAGACATTTGGGATAGCCGGAAGTTAAAGAGACAATCAAACAGTAACTAATTGTAGTAAATGAGCATGTATACTAGAAATCAAACAAATCCACATACGCATACAAACGAGGCATATGCTCATGTCGTAGCTACATAAAAAGATCATTTTTGGTTTATTTGGAGTCAAGACTCTGGGCTCCAACTCCACACCTAATTCCAGCTGCTAAAACTTGAGCGATTTAGATGCGCAGATTGGGATTTGTGTAGCGCACATATTTAAGCAGAGCATCATTCTCCTCACAGACAAAGGACTTCTTGTGGTGGCAGGCCACATCGTGCCAGTTGACGCCATCGTTGTAGAACTGGTTCAACAATGCCAAACAGTTTTCGGGTGCGCCGTTCTGCTTGAATTCACGATTATCGGGCTGGGGCAGTCCAATGCCGCCGGTGGGCGACCAATCACCCTGGGAGCGTTCTGTGGTTGGTGCCAACTTTTGTAGTGTGGCTGTCCAGAACCAACCGTTGACATTTGTGGGCTGCAGATCGGGACGCTCACAGCCCTTGAAATCGCACAAACGACCGCTTGTCCAGATGTATTTCACCTGCAAACAAGATTTATGATGACATATTAAGTAAATATATATTAAAATGTCAAATAAATGATTTATTAGACAAGAAAGTAAATTAAAGAACTAACTAATTATTTATATTTAATTTTATTTTGTCGAAAATAAGAGCTCGTCAATCTACAAAATTGTATGGTTCATATCATATGCCATTTTTGAATTTTTGACTAGTTCAAGTTCATTGCACTTGCTGCTGTTATTGTTGTTAAATATTTAAATTTTCCGTTAGCTACGCATAAAAATGCGTTGGCACCGATTGCAGCTAATAG
The DNA here is from genome assembly GCA_018152965.1 of Scaptomyza pallida. NCBI lineage: Eukaryota > Metazoa > Arthropoda > Insecta > Diptera > Drosophilidae > Scaptomyza > Scaptomyza pallida. The sequence continues at coordinate 1,921,969 of JAECXP010000227.1, read as the reverse complement.
AAATTTAAGCTTTGGCATTTGGTGTTTTGCCGCTTTTTTAGGTTTAGGCCCCACACGCCCAATAACAAAACCAGTCAGACAATCTGGCAGCAGCAGCAGCAGACGCAGACGCAGCCGCTGCCGCAACAAGCAGCAGCTATTATAGTGCCATTGAAAGCGAACCCATTCGAAGTCGCGCCCTTTGTGGCCGCACCCGTCGGTGCCAACAACGATGGTTTTGTTGAGCGCCCTGTCAACATTTAAAGAGAGCCACGGGCAGCAGCACGAACAGCAAAAACAACCGCAATGTTCATCAGTCACTTTCACCTGAATGGCCATAAAACTGTTTATTTTAAATACATATATATATATATATATATATAGTATATAGTATGTATTAAAGCTGTCGTCGGTAGAGTGCTTAATGTTGAGCCCTTTTAGGAAAACTCCAATGAGCGGAAAGCTAAAAAAATTTAATGGACATTGGCATTGTTTTGGTATTGTTCGTGTGCTGCGGGCAATTGTTAAGAGTTCAATCAATCAATTGAAGCATTGCGGAAGTTTTACAGGTGCATTCGTTTCATTTTGGTATTATGTGGAACGGGAAATGTTTGGCTCTTGAATCTGATATAAAGTAAAAGTGGAGCGCTCGTGATAAATGTGCATGATACGAGACTGTTAAGTGGACAAGCTTACGGCTCTTAAGCTTATCAGCATTTACGTATTATGTAGCTAGGTCAATCAAAAATTGGTTCAAAAGAAATGCATTTTAAATGAAAGACCATATGGTATAAAAAGCAGAGAATAGTAAACATTTTTTCGATTTCTAGAGAACTTTCTCAAATGCGCAACACTGACAGTTAAAGACATTGTTATGGAGATTTAATAGTCTGAAAGCCGATGTGATATCTTTAATTTAACCACAAGCCATGCCACGCCACAATAACAACGATGTTCAAATTGCGTTAAGTTCGTTGCCTAAGTCTTTTGTTTAACATTGGCAATGATTCACCTGGAAACATTTCAACCACAAACAACACTTCCTCTTTACATGTAGACAATTGTGCGCCGTTAGCTAAACATACATTTACACACATATCGATTGTTTTTCACACGTACATACATACATACATACATATGTGTATATGAATATTGTACTTCCTTTGATGTTTGCTCACACCCAACTTTCGTTTTCATTACAATCTCAGTTTTTCTCACGTAATTCACATGAGGACCGGAGATGTTTTGGCCGGCCGGCCCCCGGTCAACAGACAGATGCAGACAACCACTATTTAACATGACACTTGTTCGTCTCTCTTTCGGTTGCATAACCAACGAATCGTGTGCGCAAAATGTAATCACAGCAACAACAAAAATAAAGTCGCAAAAAAATAAAGTGTAATATAAAGTGTCTGAAAGTTTTTGAACTTGAGTTTAAGAGAAACTAAATAAATAATGTAATCTATCCAATTGGTATTGAGGTCATAATCGTGATCACCTAATACTAATTCGATCGACTCTGGCACACTTTTGAGCAATATCTTAAGCTGTCATAACTTCACACTCAAATAGGGGATTACTTAAGTTTTGCCACTGTTATCGCAAACTTTGTCAAAACAGTAGTGACATAATTTAAACAAAAGACTTCAATTCAAATTTAAACGCTTTAAGCAAGCATCATCAATTATTGCCAATTTTCTGTGACTTGTGTCGATGCCAAAACTTTTATTGATATGCAGCTTGTTTCAGCTATTAAACATCATTGTTGCCACTGACAACAATGACTTGCATGCATAAATATTTATTTTGGTTTTTATTGAATTTTAAAGTGTTATTTGATTGGCCAAAAATTGGTTCAACAGGTGCAAGTAAAAGTTTGAAGCAAAATATGTTAAATAGCAGTAAAGTTTTTTGCTCAAGTCTTTTGTGTGCATTTCCAATTGTTATGATAAGATATGTATTAACTTACATTTTCGCCAACAACGCGCTGCTTGATCCATTCATTCTCAAGACTGGTCTCTAGCGAAACGGAGTCCATGCAACGTCTACGACAATAATTTCTGGCTGTCAGCCAATCCTCCTCCACGCCCTTCAATTGTGGGTCACGCCACGAAAAGAAGTAACTAAATGATTAAACGAATTTAAAAGTGTGATTAATGCTGCTTCTCAAGACACATATTTACTATTAATAGGTGTTAAACATGGTGATTAACTCACCCTTTGCCATCGGGTGTCTTCTCATGAATTATGCGCTGGGCACACAACTGAGGATTTGGTGGCTCCAGACGACCATTTTGGAACTGTGCCGAGCCCAAGCTGAGCAGGCTGAACAAACAAACACCGGCAACAATGAACGCTTTCATTTTTTGTTTTAAAACTTTTCGATCTTGCACTCACACCCACGCACTTTCGTTTTCCAAACACAATTTGTTCGAAATTGTTCGCGACAATATTATCAATGACCAACGACCGACCGATCGACAACAAGCAACTGCAATGACACAAATATTTCGGTAACACTCGCTCTTATATACGAGCCAATGATGCTTCGGCTACGTTAACACTTCGGCTTTGACATCGGCTTCGACTTTGGCGTTTCGTTTCGTTTTGTGCTCTGTGCGGGTTTTTTATCAATACTTTTTTTTTTTTTGAGCTACTTCGCTAACGATACTGAATTTAAAGTGCCCGGTTACCTGTCGATTGCATTGACAAACCAAACCCCTTCAGCACGAGGAATCGTTGGTATGTACTTACACTACTACGTACATGGTTCATCCATAAAAGATGCGTTCGCCCGCCCATCATTTTGCACCACCACTTAACAGTGCGAATAAGCGCTTTAGCCATTATACGCTATTTACCGGCTACAAATTAGCAAGATAAACAAGCAACGACCACGTTCCCAAATATTCCAACAATATCGTCCATGTTTTGTTTCTTTAACTTTACATAATTTAATGCATTTTCAGTTTGGCTGCTCGCCATTTGTATTTGTTTCAACTAAATATTTGCCATTGGTGTGGCGGGGTGCCGTGTACTCTTTTATTTTCTGTTTTTGCTCTTGTCCATGTTGACTTGCCTTTTCGATCATTGCATAACCTAAATTGTTGATCAAACTTACTTTTGCCGAAAGTCACAGGTGACAGTCTTTACCCTGAAGCGCCGAGCATTGCAATTTCAAATTCAATTAGGAAGTCAGCTGCTAAATAGCGGAATTCATTATGGATGGTTATTGGAATCGGCTTAAAGCAAAGAGCGAGATTGATTAAAGAAAATCATAATTTATGCAATATTTTATGCAATAATTCATTTCGAAATGGAATTTTAGTTTAAATAAAATCTATAATAATTCGAATATACCTAAGCGGCTTTCTTATTTAATTAAAAATTTTAAATATGTTTTATTGAAAATCTTTACAATCTTCAAAATTAATTTTTTTTCAAATTCTTTAATCTTAAAATTTTTTCTCAGAGTTTTTTAAGTTATGTGTTATAAAAGAAGCAGCAAATATGCAAATAAATTGAAAATGAGAAACAAAAGTGATAATGGAAAAAATACATGTTAATGGAAATATTGCGGGTAAATAGGTGAACATTAATAGACATAAATAAATTGCGAATGTAATTTATTGTATCATCAATGATTATTAAGTCATTTACAAATTAAAACGTTACATATTTTTTGTATTTTTGTATTGTATTTTAAGCTTAAATATATTTTATGTTGGGCAAGACACTATGATCCAATGAATGTTGATAATTTGCACTCTCATAAATATGCTGTCTTTGCTAACAATCTATAAGATTTTCAGCAATGACTGATTGATGGTAATACGCACACCTACCAAACCCTTTTCACTTGGCGGCTGCTAACAAGTGTTTTTTTATTTTCATTACATAATGCACATAAACAACCAGAAGATTTACATATTTATGTGTGTGTACGTGCTATTGCATAAGCATCAAATAATATGACGCAGGCAACTGCATATTTTCTGCTCAAGTCCCCTTTTCGCTTTTGAGCTGGAACACATGCCCAAGTCGCGACTCCATCTTCATTCGCAGCAGATCAAGGTCATCGTGGCGGCAAAGAAAATACAGACAGCAACTAGTACTACATCAATGGCGAAATTTCACCAGCCGAAAGCAAATTGAAGGGATCCGACCGCGCCCGGTCTCAAAACGCGCAAAGTCGCTTTTTTTTTTTTGTATATTGTACTTTTTGTTCAACGCATTCAGGTATTTCAAAACAACGAAACAAAAAAGTGTTCGATACATTTTTGCTCGTCTTTTCTCGCTTTTTCGGGCATTTTTACATGGTTTTTTTTTGTGATCACGTGCGTTGAGGCACGGATGGCAGAGGCACCCAGTTGCTCCTATTTGCCATGTATAATCTCAACTATCTGCATTTAAGATCTGGTCAACCCAGTTATACAGTTCCAGTTGTCAAATGTTGGCAGGTGCTCGTTACATCCCATACATACAGCTCGAAATTAACGGATAATACAGCTCTTTATGCCTCACCCATGTTGACGCATGTTTACGACTTTTCGAATAAGTTAAGTACAACAGCATCAGAAAACAAGCATTACCACAAAAAATGGATTTTTTTGTTTTTACACATACGTATATTTATGTTTTAATATTTTGAACAAATTAATAACGAAACTGCTCTATCTTTTATAATATAGCTTAAATCGTAAAAAATGTTTATATGTAATATCTTTTAGCTTAACATGCTTAGTTTGTTTTTATTCTCCATTTACTAATGGTAAAAATTACCATTGCTTAGATTAAGAAACCTTAAATTATTGTATTTATAAATAGTACGTGCAATTGGCTTCCGAAAAAAAAACAAAAAAAAAAGCTTAGGCAATTTGTGGCCTTTCCCAATAAAGTGACCATCATTTTAGTAACATAATGTCAATGCTCTATGCATTAAATATGTGTATACTCTTTTATAATTTCAAATATTCAAAACTGACTATTAAAAAAAGATTTCATATTTTTGTTTTGTCTTAATATTCATTTATATTTCAAATCAAGTCTTTTTCCTTTTTCAAAGAACACTCTATATATATTATACAAATATTTCTTACCTATTTTTTTGTAGTTATTACAAACGAACTAGTTTAAAGCCAATTTTACAGTTGCATTGTATTTTCTATATATGTTTTGAAACAGTCTTTAATTGTTTTTTGTTTTGTCATTTAAATACGCAAAGTTCAAGTTTGCTTACAATCATCTCGATTACTTGATCTTAATTGCATTGTCATATTTTTGTTTTTGCTCGTTTGGGTCAACCGTAGAGTTATAATTGTTGATGTCTTTCCAGTTCCAAAAGATACCAAAATGACAAAATGAAACGTTTATTGTTAAAGCTTTCAATTTCAAGCTCTTAACGGGGCATATTTCATTTTGGTTTATGATAAGGAACTGCGATCCAAGTGTCAATAATACTTCACTTCAGATTGAGAGGCTGGGGCGCGTCGTGTTTGCTTATTAAAAAAGATAATATAAAAACAAAAAAAATTACCTCATATTTACGCAATGTGTGTGTCCCCGCACTGTCGTCCGGCGGCTCACACGAGCCAATTTACCAATTGAGTTGGGTAAATGTAAATATGTACTCAATGAAGGAGAAAGTGACGCCGTCTTGCGTTGTTTTATACTTATTTATATTTTTAGCTTTTCGTTGTTTTGGTACATTGAAAATATTTTTTGCACAGCTTGCATATTGTTTAATTATGACCGACTGTATGTGTATGCCTGTGTGTGTGTGTTATCCATAAGGTATTTGCACAAAAAGAGAGTACGACAGGTGCAGCCGACCCATTTCTATGGGTGTGAATAGCTTGAGTCAATATTTAAAGAAATGGGCTCATAACAGGTGAAATTATTATGTAAAACTGTACACCCCCTTAAAACTTGGAGTTCCCTCAATTGGCCTGTCTGTTTGGCCAACTCATATTTGGCCGTCAATGTCACATTTTTTTTGACTGGGCCATAGAAACAAAAGCAGTTTGCAATTACTTATTATTTATGTCAGCGACATACATAAGCCTATAAAGAAATAATAATTAAAGTTTGCTTTATGTTCACACCGTGATTGGACTTTAAAATGTGTACTTATATTTGTGTATATAATTGATTCGGAACCCATAATGTTTATTCTTGACTTTTCGAAAAACATCATTGAGCTTATGTTAATTTATTATTTGGAACTCCCACAATGTAGGTTGGCACATATCCAAAAACCTTAGACCAAGTACAACAAATGCCGAATTTATTGGGGTTTTTGCTAAGTTATAAAAGTGTTAAGCAAGCTACGAACATTTGGCTAAGAAAAGTTCATAATATGTAAGTGAATCGGTACATTTTTATTTGTTAAGTAAGCCAAAAGTTGTAGATTTATTATTTAGCAACATATGCACATGTTTATGTATATAATTTGTAAGTGTTTTACCCGCTAACACATTTGGTTTTGGGGGCCAAGGCTGCAAAATGTTTTGTGTGTGTCAGCTACTGAACTTTTTGGCACCTGACCAGCTCCCGACAACAGGCGCCACCAACTAACTGACTGTTTACTTTGGTATGTATGTAAACAGTGTTGTATGTTAAGGTATGCATAAAAATACCAATAAAAATATTTTACGCAAAAATCTATAATTTGCTTAGCGTGTTGTAATCTCTTTTGATATTTATAATTTAAGTCAGCAATTGAATTGTTTTTTTTTTGCAAGGTGTCGCTCATTGCGGACATGAACGTGGAGCTTTAATTGCATTTCAAATGGATATCCGTTGATGGCCTTGCGGCGGCACAATGCGCCTTGATTCACGTGCTATCTTAAGCGCTGGACATATTTATGAGTGTCACGTAATGGTGTGGCGCATACAAGAGTCAATTAATTACCCTTTCAACAAAATCCACTATCAATAAATAACATATTGTGAGTAATATTATTTAAGCCGTGCTGTTTCTTTTGCAGTTTAAATTATGTTAATAAACATTTAACATTATTGAAATTCAAACTGCAATACAAATCAAAAGACCTTCAAGAGCTGACTGCTACAAAACCTCCCCCTCATACCATCAGCATACAACTGACAGCCTCGAACTATCGATTGTCAGCAGTGTTGGTAAGTTTTTTTTGGCACATTTATTTACTAAGTTCGTTTGATATAAAATTAACATAATTACTAAAGCTAGTCTCAAACAGTGAAAAAAATAATTCTGACATGCAATCATCACACTATTTTTAAAATTATAATCCATCTAGTTAGTTTCAGCTTGAGACAACTAAAATTAACCAAGCAGAATAGTGTCATTCCAGTATAATCAGAGTAAGCTTCTCAACACTGAAGAATTGTTGAGCACACGCACATTAATATTGCGCATTTTGCTGAAATTAACTCGAAAAAGAGCAATTGCGGCAATTTTTAAGACATAAATTTATTTTAAACAAAAAAGTGCACACGATGGGACGCCGCTGTTGCGTTTCCGAGTGTCCGTCGACTTCGCGACTTTTCGAGCACCATGGCGTCACTTACCACTCGTTTCCCATGGACCCCGTCATACGGGCGATTTGGATCAAAAACTCGCGCACCAGTTTGGATCGACAAATCACAAAAAGTGTCCTTGTTTGTTCGCGTCACTTTCGGCGTCTTGATTTTAATACAGTGCGCAATGGCAAATATTTGCTGAAACCGCGAGTTTTTCCCACTGTCTTTCCGTGGGGCAAAATGGAACCAGCCGAAATTGAGGCGGATCAACGTGCATTGCAACAAGCGACGGTTGATGGCTCTGGGGTAAGCGGTGCCGCAAACAGTGCCACGAGTGAGGACCTAATCAAGGCAACAGTCGATCAGATTGTTGCCCAAATACATGCAGAGACAGCCGAACGAAATGCTGCGGCTGCCGCTGCAGCTGAGGCAGCAGCCAAGGCCGAAGCAGAAGCCCAGGCAGAAGCTGTAAAAGAAACTACTGGAAAAATCGAAGCGGCCACCTTGGCGGCTGCTACTTCATGTGCTGAGGGCAAAGGTGATGCAACAGCATCAAATGACGGTGCTGCCGGCACACCTGAAGCAGTTAATGAAACGCTGCCAGACACCAGCAGCACAAATTCCCCAGTGTCAGTCACGCCTCCCAAATATGGACCGCCTACAAATTTGGCGATTGGCGCACGTCTTGAGGCTCTTAGTGTTGATGGAATCTGGCTGACGGCGCGCATCGTCGAAGTCAACGATACAGAGCAGACTGTCCTCATACGGTTCGAGCGCAACAGTAAGCTTAAAACGATGCCCTCAACAAACGGCAGTTACCAGGAATGGATGGGTTTCAAATCGGATCGTTTACGTCAGCGCATAAGCTCGCGCGTGCTGCCCGTTTTTGAGTTAAAGGAAAAGTGCATGGCTCGCTGGTCTGGACCACGCAAATTTCCGGGCACCATCATGAAAATTCTGGGCAACGATACTTATGAGGTGCTCTTCGACGATGGCTACACCAAGAATGTGCGCGCCGTGCACATGAACAAGCTGCCACGCCAGTTGCCCGCAGCGAATGCTGAGGCTCCCACTGAATCCACAAGTATTGGCTCTGCTACAGACTCAGTTCCAGTTCCCGTTGGAGCTGGTGTAAAAAGACCAAGCACAGGAGCAACTAGTAGCACCAAAAAAAGTAAGACGACACCACAACGCAAGGACTGGCCGTTGCTGGATATGTCGAATTTGGATTTAGGTATGTGTACAAAATTAAACAAGAACACACAAATTAAATTAAAGAAAGCAATAAGTGTGAGACGACGACTAGGAATATTCTTTGCGCATTGACACAGAATAAATTATTATTATCAAATGATTATCTGTAAAATGGTGCTACGTAAAATAATCAGCGAATCCAAATGTTATAAATGTTAAATTAACTTATATTCGTCTCAAATTTTTTAGTGGTTATCGATTGGGATTTTTTTTTTTTCAATTTTAACATACAATGTTCCGCAAAATGAAATAAGGAAAAATTGCTATACAAATATGCCGAAATAAATTGCGAAACATTTGTAATCCGATTGATAGTAGCTTGTTGCATTTGTCCGGTTGCATTTCGATTGTCTTTGCAAACAATATTAAAACTTGACGGTTGGTCTTTTTGTTTTATTGCATCCCTGGCGATAAAAAGCATAATAAATACAAATGGAGAACTTGATTTTTAGTAACTATTGTTGTACATCGTTATTCAAAACAATTAAACTTTAACTTGGGCTCAACTTGCAGCTGCGCTTGGACTTCCCGATATACCCCATGACGGTGAATGGACCTGTCATTGGGTTAATGATCAGCCAATTGGCACCGAGGGCTTTCTCATTGTTGGTGAGCATCAGAAGCCAACGGTGATTGTTAACGATTGGCGACTGCCGGAAGGTTGGATTAAGCACATGTACCAACGCTCCAATGTGTTGGGCAAGTGGGATGTCATTTTAGTGTCGCCCAGTGGCAAACGTTTTCGTTCCAAATCCGATCTCAAGGTGTTTTTGGAGTCGCAGGGAAAGATCTACAATCCGGATGTGTACGATTTTAGCATTCATCGTCGACGTGCTAAGGACATAAATGCCTATGTCTACACACACGACTACAGTCCACAGCAGCCGGTCAAACCGAAGCCAATGGATGTGTCCTTAGACACCACTGCAACATCGCAGGATCTTAACAGCAGCAAGTTATCAACAGCTACGCCCATATCGGCTATGTCTACTCGCCGCACAGCAGCAGAAGAGAGTCAGTACATGGAGACACCGGTGGCCTCATTGGTACCACCAGCGGAGCTTATGTCTCCATCACCACAAGCACAAGGAGTTGAGGCGCAGCCTTCTACAACTGATGCAGCCGAAGGGGGCCCAGCCCTAGGCCCTGAAGAGCCTGCCGGAGTCGTTGTGGAAAATGGCTACGGTAAGCTAGTAACTGTGCATGAAATTGTGTTTTTACTCAGTTGATTTCTTTGTTTAATTGCAGCTTTCATTGGCGGCTTGAAAGTTCAGATAACGGACAATTTGTTTGTTTGTCCACGTGAGGGTTGTGGCAAAACCTTTCGAAAAGAGGATTTCCTTCAAATACATATACGGCATTATCACAAGGAACTCGCTGAGTAAGTCGCAAAAAATACATTTATTAATTTTTATTAAAACTTATTTAATTGAATAGGCACGTTAGTCACTGTCCCAAGATGCAGGAGCTGGCCGTTAAGCGCACGCATCCCTCATCGATTGAGCAGGGCGATCAGACGCCTAAAAACCAAATACCAAACCAGCAGTTCTTCGCCAAGCTCCATCAACAAGATCTACAGCAATCCCGCTCCTTTCGACGCAACCCTGCGACTGCAGAGACATCGCCAACAAGTCAGGACGCATCTCCAGTTATATCGCCCAACAATGCAAACACTACAATCAAAACGGAGCCAACCACACCAAAATCTATGTCGCAACAAGCTGTCCCTCTAGAAGCTGCTGTTGTAGCTGCAGCTGCTGTGCCCTCGACCATGGAAGTTGCAACAACCGCGCCATTAGGTCACATTAAAGCCGGAACACCAGTTTCCACACCACCTTTGAATCGTTCTGCCAAACGTTCGCGTCCTTCATCTAGAAGATCAGGGTCCCGCAAGAGCTGTCGTCAACGCTCACAGCGTCGACCTGTAAATGAACAAAAGGGAAGTCCTTCTGCGGTTGGTAACACGCGCAGCATGCCAGCCTTAGGAGTGGATACTGAGGCAACTCGCATTTCATATAGCAATTCAATGCCAGAGGCACGCAACGAGCCCAAAAAGCGACGCATAGCAGCTTCTGGAACACCTGCTGGCTCACCTGCCAACATGGATTTGGTACCAAGATCGTCTTCAAGCGACATGGTTGACATAAATGCCGCTCTACCGCCACCGCCTCCTCCATTGGCCAGCCAAACACCGCAGTACATTAAAGAGAACGGAGAATTGATACGCATTGTACGCATGAGGCAGGAAGAAATCATAAATTGTGTTTGCGTATATGGTGAAGAGGATGGTCTAATGATACAATGTGAATTATGCTTATGCTGGCAGCACGGTGGCTGCAACGGCATTGTCAAGGAATCGGACGTACCTGAAAAGTATGTCTGCTATATTTGCCGCAATCCCCAACGTGTGCGCGATTCAATGCGCTTCAAGCATGATCAGGACTGGCTATTTGAAGGCAAACTGCCTGTGGCTGGCTATCATACGCCCAATCTTCAGGCTGCCAAGAAATTCGAACTCTTGAAGCACTCACACACCCTGACTGGTAATTTGCTAGATGCGAAGCGATTTATGCACTCGCTGCAGGTCAAGATCAATATTGCTCGAAATCGATGCCATCCAAAACTGTATCTCTGGGCCAAGAAGTGGGACGAGGATCAGACTGATGCGTCTGTCACGCCAGTCAAGCGTCCAAAGGTCGAACCGGGCTTTCCACATGTACCACAACCAGAGGCTGCTATCGATCCGGAGGAGTGTCAGTACCGATTAATAGATCACGTCAAGGTACAACAATCACTTCTGGCGAAAAAACTAAATGATATTGAAGTCGAAATGGATGGTATGTTTTTTCTAATGGCGAAATACTAATACATACATTATAAATTTGTTATTTTATTAATATTATTTGCAGAGCTCGAAAACGAAGACAATCTGCCAGATCTCAAGGATTCCAATTTTTCTGCAACTAAAGAAGCTCTTGCTACGTTCATTAAAGAGCTTGATACGATGAAACGGTTGGCAAAGCTTAACAATGTGGCCAACATGAAACAGTCTCTAAAGGACCAGGAGTCTGCATCCGAAATAGCTCCATTGTAGGAAATCCTTCAAATCAAATTGCCCATCAATTGTCTCACAAATTAAAACAAATGTTTGACTAAATTATCAAATGGCCCAATAATTTTGTAACTAATCTGCTCATAGCATCCGCGTTTGCCAGCGAAGCATTGTTTGGTTGTTAAATTTTTTGGGGTTTTTTTTTTAAATGCTTGAGGACTAGTTTTCGTTCCATTGTATTTCGTTTACCTTTTATTGCTTTTGTCTTGTCTAACTCCAAAAGCAGAATAAGATGAACCTGTGTACCAGGAATATTCGAAATTTGGAATTACACCATTAATTCAATTACCTACATAATAAAAGCTATATCCTACTGTTGCCTCTGAAAAAAAACGTACGGTTCTTAAAGTTCCAAAAAAAAAAAAAACGTGTGCCGTTGGAAGTTATTGATGTTAAAAACAATAAAATAAAAAAACTGGCTTTGCATAAATTAATTACAATACCGCAGTTCTTAATTTTTACTCCAAAATTTTTAGTAATCATTAAATATAGCAATTTGTTAAGAACCCAATGTTTAATGTTTAAACTTCAAGTACTATTTTCTGATAATCGGTTTGGCTCGATTTTTGTTATCGATATTTTCAACAATGCGCTTGCAGCCCTGCAAGATATTTCTCTTCTTCCTCAGCAGCACATGTGCTGAGCGTTTTGCGTTTTATTTTTACAAGTTATTTTCAATAATTTGTGAAAATGCGCATTGAAACGTGCTATTTTTGCTCTAGCAAAGTATATCCTGGTCACGGTGTGCAGTTTGTACGCAATGATTGCAAAGTAAGTTTTATATTGACAAAGATCATATATTCCTTGTAATGCGTACTAAAAATGATTAATTTTGTTTTATTTCTTTGCTGACTTGTTGCTGATTTTAGATATTTAAGTTCTGTCGTGGAAAGTGTCACAAGGCCTTTAAAAAGAAGAAGAACCCACGTAAGGTAGCATGGACAAAGGCACATCGTAAGGCGGCAGGCAAAGAGCTCACAATTGATCCTAGTTTTGAGTTCGAGAGGCGTCGCAATGTGCCGCTCAAATATAGTCGCGAAACCTGGCAAAAGGCTGTTGTGGCCATTAAAAAGGTCACGGAGATTAAGGAGCGTCGCGAGAGGCAATTTGTTATGGAACGTCTGCGCAAGGGCCGCGAAGTCGAGATCCAAATGGACGTCAAGGATGTTCAACGCAATATGTCGCTTATTCGTTCACCTGCCGCTGGGTTAAAGGAGCGTCGTGCCAAGGAGGAGGCCGAAGAAGCAGCGCTTATGGACGAGGAACTTCCAGAAGAAAAGATCACCTATGTCGACGCTCGCGAATTAGAAAAGAGACTCGAGGAGGGTCTGGGCGTGGAGGACATGGAGATGTTAGAAGCTTAAGAATTTGTGCACCAATTAATCCTAGTTTTAAGTCACTGATGAGAATAAATGTAGTTATACCCGTGGCCCGGAATACAACATTTTTATTTGCATAATATAATTAGCCAAACACTATTTGTCCACACAATCTTCAGACTGTTTCGATTGGGGTGATTCCAACTCAATGGTAACTGGACCGTCATTTTCTATGTGCACCTGCATATAAGCACCAAACTTGCCATCTGCCGGATAAGTAGAAAAGGTTTGTCAGAAGATATGCCGATTTTACACACAAAACTTATTACCTTTGATTTTGTTGCTGTCGTACGACTGTCGCAGGCGATTTAAAAAATGTGTGTACAGCTCGTTGGCATCTTCACCTTTCATGGCTGCCGAGAAATCAGGCTTGTTGCCTTTCAGTCGATGATATAGAGTAAATTGCGAGACGCACAGTATATCTAGATCTAAATCCTTGACAGACTTCTGCCAACGCTTTCCTTCATCTTCAAACAGCCTCAACGCGAGAATTTTGCGCACGCTAAATTTTTATTTAATGAAACCGGTCAGCATGTCAGTCAATTATATGTGTACCTACAGATATTCAACATCTTTTGTTGTGTCGCTAGTCTTTATGCCTACCAGCACGCAAAGGCCGGGTCCAATTGTGGACACCAGTTCATCGAGAACTGCAGTATTAGAAAAACGCTATGGAGATCATTTAAAATAGTCAAGTCGAATAAAATAATGCTCACCCGTGACCTTGGCAGCTTTCACACGTTGAATTACAGCGCGCATTAAAAATATTAACAACAGTAAGTGCCCTTATGTGAAAACTCTGAATTTATACTTAATTAAAAAAAATTCGCTGTCAGCTGATTCGGCATTTCGGTTTCGATATTTACATTTTGCTTTTCGATAGCAATGACTAACGTATTTTTTAAATTTGATTTATTTCACAATAGTAAGCAATAAAACGTTACCTTAAAACACTATTAAACAAATTGCTAACGTGTATAATTTGGTACTTTGTTTTAAAGTCTTTGAGCAATGGAGTAATGGTGCTAAAATACTTAACCAACGCATTGGTTTTCGAAAAGATGTTAAGCCAATTTTATAATAAACTAGCAAACCTGCGCGCTTCGCTGCCTTAGCAAGAATACATTCCCACTGGTTGTCTACTTCCAACACTCAGAGTGAAAATATGCGTTGGATGCGTATGCATTTACATTGCGTATATCTAGAAATGACAATGGGCCAGTAACATTAGCTTACAACAGTCGTAGATAAAAGCACTTAGGCTACCTTGTATTCACTGGAAATAGTCGAAGGAAATTGTTTGATTTGATTAAATTGACAGCAGCAACAACTGGTGAGCCTTGCTTGTGGGGCATCAATTTTTAGTTTCATCCCATTTGCAAAAAGCGTGGTACTTGTGAATAGAGTAATGTTCGGGCAAAGGCACCAAAATCATCCACACGGTACATACCACACTGTCTAAAGTTTGTCTTGAGCCGCCCTCGTTCTTGTTATACTCTGTCGCAGACGTTTGTCACGGTGTTCTTAAGATTCTTCTACACGACCATCTGCTGTTCTGATTCTTTGTGCTGCATTTCCAGTATCGATTTGCTCTGCCGGATCCAGCTGCTGTTGCTGCCAATACCGCAGTGCCGCACGCATCTCATCTCGCTTCATAAGAAACCATACTGACCCTTGGCAATGTGCTTCAAATTTGAGTTACGTATAAGCGAGGCGCGTTGCAGTGTCTCTGGCCGAGGCTGTGCCTGTGGCATTGGCGGGGCCTCGTTGCGATCGATTACACTGTCTTACACGATTTTTGCAACGGAGATGGGATGTATTTTTTCGAGTTGGGGGGTGACGAAAAATGAAAAAAAAATGTATATACACCCAACTCTTTTTTTACACGGTAGATACGTTCCGTGTAAAAAAAAACCGTGTAAAAAAAGAGTCGTTTCCTATAGTAAAACGGGGGATACGTTCCATGTGATTTGAAAACCGTGTAAGATGAAATAAAGAACAATATTTACTTCGAAAAACCGTGTAAAAAAAGTTGAAAGCTATAAAATTTCATACAAATTGTATGTTCATATGGCATTTTAATGAGCATTTAAACTTAAAATACATAATTCATATTGGAATCTGTTAATCCAGAAATAAAGAACAGAAAAATAAGAATGGAAATAAAGAAAAAATATTTACATAGCTACATAATTATTCGTCGCTACTTGATAACAAGAACAATTGTTTGCGACGATCTGGACTAAAGGCGGTATCACCACTGGAGATATTCATCAAATCCAATGGTGAGTGTCTTCCGGTAATAGAGTTTTGAACTGTCGGACTACTTTCCGAAAGGTCTTGCGCCGTCGACTTTTTATATTAAGAAATCTTTTATAGAACATATGTGAAAACAAGTAAGAAGGCTCTAGTCGAGAAATCCCGACTAGGACATACCCTTAACCCGATACTTAACGCTTACAGTCATTTGTGTCTATTTTTCGAGTGACTAATATGACCAATATGACCAAACTTCAAACTGCGATATCTCTGGTGTTTCTCAACCGATTTTGATCAATTTTTTTAAAATGTTCATTATTTTATCCGTAGCTTCAAACCTAATTTTCACAATTTTAAAATTCAAGATTTTTGTGTTATCGATCACATGTGTATATCGGAAACCAGAAATGTTATCGAAAATTTAAAGCAAACTTGATCTTCTCATGGTATAGGAGAGTTTAAGTTTCAAGTTTGAAGTCTCTAGCTCTTATAGTCTCTGAGATCTACGCGTTCATACAGACGGACAGACAGACGGACAGACAGACATGGCTAGATCGACTCGGCTGTTGATGCTGATCAAGAATATATATACTTTATGGGGTCGGAGATGCTTGCTTCTGTCTGTTACATACATTTGCACAAAACCATTATACCCTTATTTACCCATTTTATGGGTTAAGGGTATAAATATGTGTGTCAGACAGAGACAAAACATTTTCCAATCTCACGCTGACATTGTAAACGCGCCTAAAGAAATTTCGAATAAGGGGATTTCCCCAGTTACTACTATGTACATATGTTCATTTCAGCAATGGTGCCAAGTGTTGTAAAAACAAACATAATTACAAAACCGTACTAGATAAAAAAAATTTTCAACCGTGTAACTTCAAATCCGTGTAAAAAAAAACCGTGAAAAAAAAGAGTTGGGTGTATAAGGGTAAATTAATTGGAGAAATTTCGCAGTAGAGTCAATTTTGTGTTTTTCACAAAATACCGAAAAATGACTCACGTTTTCTTACATTCATACTGAAGTATTAGCTACAATTTGTATCCGATTGAGTGTCACAAGACTTTGTTTTAAAGGTATGACTTTTGCGCAAATTTAAGCGTATTTGACGTTGTGTAGCTTATTGCAAACGTGAGTTATAGACAAAAGTGTAGAAAAGTGTTTTTCAATAAAATCGCATTTTTAGCACTTTTATTCAACTTTGACGTTGTATAACGGCACCGTCGGGCAAGATATCTTAAAATTATTTTTTTTGATGTTGTGAGAATTTTATTACGGACAAAACGATGTGTGTTGCTACGCATATTCATTCAATTATGACGTTTGTTTTTGCAAAAATGTAAAAAATGCCGTTTTTGCTTTTTTAATTAACCGAAACAGATAGTTGGTTTGTTGTTGATGAAGTCAAAGTATCAAACGCTTCAAACATATTTTACTTACGTTTTTAAGGTCGCTCATCTAGACTCCGTCGTCACAATTTTCATTTGACCAAACAAATACAAAATGGCGGCAGTTTTAAGAATAAAAACTAACGAAAATCATGTAATTTTTTTCCATATTTTTACTTTTTATTTAAATAAAAGAAAGTGTGTTAAACAATTCGTCAAAGCCTTAGATGAAGATTCATAAGCGTTTAGACGAACGCTAAGATTAAAGAAGGCTGTTGAAGGCTTTCTTATCGTTCCCCAAACTACGAATATTTGATTAAAGAATTTCTGCACAGTTATGAAGCGATTCTTGTAAATCCAGTGAATCTTGGTGATATGTCTGATGAACAAGGCGAACGATTTCATGAAGATATTCATGTTATCGAGGTCAGATATGAAAGAAAGTGTACTAGCCAAATGATGAGTGAATATACTTGGTTCTTAGCACTTTCAAACAGTGAAGATACGGTAAAAAGAAAGTCTAAATCAGCAGTGCACTTTTGCAAAAATTTTTTTAATTTTTGTAAGACTGTGTTATTGGGCATGGAAGCAGGTGTGGCAGTGTAAGATGCTTGAATTTTCCTGTCTTAACCAAATATGTCCTTATAGAAGCAACTGTTTTGCTCTTCGGTGAACAAACGCGACGCTACCTAAATGGAACAACAACAAATCCTGACTAGGACATACCCTTAACCCCATACGTTACAAATCTACAAATGTTGATGCTGATCATGAATATATATACTTCATAGGGTCGGAGATGCTTCCTTCTGTCTGTTACATACATTTTCACAAAACCCTTATACCCTTATTTACCCATTTTATGGGTTAAGGGTATAATTAAATTGTATCAAAATATTTGTTAAAAAGTTTCGTTAAAAAAAAAAATTTTAATGTAAGTTTTTGGGACACTGCGAGCTAAATTGCTGCAATAGTTTGTTGACTCTGGATCGACGGCTGTGGGATTGAAGAATGTGCAGAAATACATATTTTGTATAAGTTTAATCTCAATACTTTGGAATGTCAATACAGTAGACTAAGCATTTTTTGTTTGTATGTGATATACAGTTCTCGATAATCTACATAAATCAAATCTATGCAGAATAGCAAATAATCAAATAAACACAAAAGGCAATTCGTCTGATTGCGCTAATAAATTAATTGTAAATACACAAAGGTCCTCATAATGCATATAACGGACACCAACTATTTTGCTGCCCCAAATTATAGCGAGTACGTTTCCGATGTTAAATATACACAGAAGTCAAACTACACAACTTCAACAGCTGAAGAGTGGATAAACTACTTTATTCACTACTTGTTTGATAGACTTACGCCCGATATTAAAGGACTACCAGTGGGTAAGAAAACATGATATGTAGCTGCCTAAGACATATGGGTATAGCAATCAATGTTTGCTTCAGGGTACGTTGTGGAGAAGAACGACAGCCTATACTTAGGACCCAAGGTGGAAGCCAATGACTGGAGTGCTCTCCTCGCTCATTACTGGGTGGTGCTCGTCTGGTTTGGCTTTATGCTTATCCTCGTAATCATAATACCTTGTGTTGGGTACGTAAAACTCGTATACACATTTCTGCAGTCTGAAGTTATTTGTCATTCCACAGCGTATGTTATGCTTGCTTTGGCTGCTTTCGATGTGGCAAAGAAGGATGTCCGCCCTGTGATACTGAAACGAATGCACGGAAACGATGCTGCTTTAGCTATATGATTATATGGAGTATTGTTTTCATACTGTAGGTCCTGTAAATCATAGCCATTACCAAGTACAAGTCACTTTCTAGTTGTATGATTCGCAGATTTGGGGTGATAATTTGTATGTCAAGTAATAAGGCGTTGGAAAAGGCCGTTAAGCGAACAACCTACGAAGTGGAATCGGCTACCAGAGATACCTGCACATATCTGAAAGACGTTAATGCTCACATCCAGTACCTGCTTATAAATAACTATGAAGAACTATGTACACAAACGTTTTCGGTCTTAAGTGGTATGATGTTGGGTTTTCTATAACTAAATACTACGTTTTTTATATACATCGTTGTATATGTTTATCTTTAGTTGCCCACACCACAATGTACTATGCGTTTTTAGATAATGCTGGACTTGGTCATATTTACCCCTTGTGTGAGAGATTGGAAGACATGCCCAAGGCACTGGTGCTTATGAAGAGCGTGAACCAATTAATTGAGGATCTACGATTGTATGGGGCACAATTTCGCGATGGTAAGTAATACCTGTATTTAATTCCACTTATTAATGTAATCAATACTTGTTAGGCCTACGAACCATTAAGCGGGACATAACCTACACAATGAACGTGCTCTGCGGCAATGCAGATTGCTTGCGCTTTTTAGTAGTGTCGCAGATTGAGACCATTGATAACTCAAAATGTCTCCACTTTGACGGGGTAAGAGTTGCGCCTTTAATTTGTTATCATTTATTATACTTTGATACCAAAGGTATCATAGTATATTGGGTTTGTGCAATGTCCGTCATGGTGTCTGTCCGTCCGTATGAACGCAACTTTTTTCGACACCCTTAAAGCTAGAGCCTTGCAACTTTGCAATTATCTTGGTACATGCCTTCGTCAGACAAAGTGTTAAGTTTAAGCAACGAGAATGAATATATATATATATTATATTCATTCTCGTTGGTTTAAGGCTCTACGACCTTAAGGGGCCTGGGAAATCGATAACAAGTCGATACACCTCGATGTGCGAATCGATAAAACACAAATATATCCCACATTTTAGCAGCTAGAGTCACCAAATTTGGGGGAAACATAGCCGATGACATTCCCCAAAAAACTTCATTAAAAGTTTGGATGCCACGCCCACCTGTTCCGCCCCCAGCCCCTCTTAAATTATAAACAAAAATGCCTGTATCTTCTACAGTTTTGAAGCTATAGCCACCAAAATTTACATGAAGGTAGATGCTGACATCTGACACAGATATGCATCAAAACTTTGGATGCCACGCCCCCAAATAACGGGATATGCCCCACCTCCCTAATAAAAACCGGAATGCATGTATCTTCGCCAGTTTTTAAGCTAGTGTCACCAAACTTGGTGGTATGAACATTGGTAGTGACATCCGTAACAGGTGTGGATACAAATTTCGGATGCCACGCCCACTTATACCGCCCACCGCTATATCTCTCTCAATTTTCGAGCTAGGCTCTTCAAATTTGGTATGGACATTGGTTGTGACACCCGTAACAGGTGTGCATAGAATTTGTTTATGCCACGCCCACTTATACCGTCCACCTCTATATCTTTGTCGGTTTTTGCGCTAGAAAATGCCATCCGCCACAGATAAATGTCATGCCTACCCTTTCTGCCTGATTTTTATACCCAAAACTCTCATATATTAATATTTGCAGAATAATTAACACAGCTATGTAAACTGGTATCAAAGTATATCGCAGTCAGTTGCGTCCGACTGCAACGTTTTTACTTGTTTATAATTATTACAGTTAAGTGACACGTTGAAATATACTGCGGCCATGAAACATATTATTGACATGGACGCTGCATCTGCTCCCAGAAAATTCATAACAAGAATACATCAAACTTTTTGGAAAGATGTCAGAGAGCTTATAGAACCTCGAAAGAATCTTATAGAAAGGGATCTTAACGAGGGTAAAGACATATTCCGTATGCGTGCAGACACCATACGGTCCGTCATTGATTCGGTGATCAATGAGATCTACGCGAAAACTTATAAATCAACCGGTTCGTTTAATGATGTTGACACCAAATTTGGTGACACTCGCAGTGCGCTAAGTGCTTGTGTGTGTTGGCTCCTAACTGTCGTAAGTACACTGACAAACAGAAACGCGATGGAAAATGTCAATAGTCACATCTATACACTTCATTTAAGATAATGGTATTTCTTATTATTGGTGTCATTTGTGGATGCTGTGGACGCCATCGGCGCGAAAGGCACAATGGCTTTTGTAATAAGCGCACAGGATCTATATTCCTGCTAATGTAAGTGACAAAAGGCTTTTGAGAGGAAGCCTGCTAATGGAAAAATTAAAATTTGTCCCATTTTTAGGGCTATTGTGTTGATATTTTGTGTATTCTCATTTGTTACTTTGGTTGGAATGTTTTACTTTGTGATAGGACTTCTTACTTATCAGGGTGGCTGTGCACCTCTTCGGGATCTGCAAAATAATACGATTTTCCGCTATTTGGACGCAGCTATTGATCTCAATCAGTACAAGTCAAGAGAAATACCAGGTCAGGAAGAACCACCAATATCGCCATTGCGGATGTCGTCCGTTGCTAAGAGCTTATCGGGCAAGAATGGTATCTGTGACCTACTTAAAATGAGCGGCGTGTATGACATTAATGAACTATCAAGCATTGAAATTATGCACGAATATAAAGATGTCCCTTGGGTTTGGTTTTGGCCAGACCATGAAAACAAAACTGGAAAATCTTATTCCTTTCCGATAGACAAAAGCAAATTTCCGTATTTAGATGACAATGATATGAAGTCATATAATAGTTCAAATCTTATAAATCAGATATGCAAGGAGCTGACGCCTCTTGATTTAAACTTTTTGGCCAAACAACTTTTAATGGTGCGTTCAACTTTGTGGAGCCAATGGGGCATTTATGATTGGGCCAGATTATCCCTTGATACCGAGGCTGCCAATTTGCGTTATTTGAACGATGTTTTCTATGGGAAAATCACTTCAATTATGGATGAAATTATAAGCAAACTAAATCAGATTGATAAAATTATTTTGTTAAATAGTTCGTATTTATATGGACAATCCGTTGACAAGATATATGACAAGATGAAAGTCGGTGAAAGATACTTATGGGATTGGGGTGAGGACCACTACCAAAGCGAAGCGGTAAAGCTTCATGGTTTTGTAAATGAATTTGTTACAATATTTAAAAAAAAAGTGCAAAATGACTTTTGCACTAAAGTCGGAATTAATGCTCCGATCGCAAGTGCTTATAACAACAGTGTGGAACTAATTTGTGATCGCCTTATTAATCCTCTGGTAAGTTTTTTTGTACAATTAAAAACTGTTTGTCTGTCTGTTCGCCAATTATATTAATATGTTTAAGAGATATAACTACCGATATCCACAATAGATATAAAAACTAATTAATTTTATATTTAACTCGGTCGGCTTAAGCCAGTTTTTAAAACGAAATATTTTATTATGTTACGTAGTTCGGTTACGTTCTCTAAGAGGGTTCTGCTCAAACATTCTCCTCGATATGTATCTGTGTGTATTGTAAGGAAAGTAATGTGCTTTGTATGTTTCTTCGTTCTTGTCTACCAATTTCATTCAACATTTTACATCCAGTCAGCATTTTGTTCAAATTTTATTTTAAAATATTCACGTTTTCCGAATCAAAGATCTTATTGATGTATAGTATACATTGTATACATATTATATACATCAAAACAAAAGAGCTATTGATCAGTTTAAGCAAACTTGCTGAAACAGCTTATGCATCAGACGGACTCGGCTATATCGACTTGGCAGTTAATGCTGTTAATAATACGCAAGTATAATTACTATAAACAAATTTAATTCAGTCACTTATATGAAGTAACATAATATTACGTCTTCGCCCTCAAGTATACTAAATTTTTAAAACTTGAAAAATAAATTATTAGCAAAATCGCCGAATCATTTAGATATCCCATTATACATATGTTAATTATTTTTTTTCAAAGCATAGAATATTCTGCTTGTTCTACCGATTTAACATTTAATTTGTATGATTTTAGAATCGGTTCTGGGTAGGTTTGCTCTTAGGTAGCCTTTTTTTGCTGCCCGTGCTCTATTTTGCTCACCGCTTGGTATGTATTAACAATAAGATTATGCCATCTCCAAATATAACCGTATACAGGTACTGTACTGCTTTTCTTGAATATTGCATATCAGTCAGACTCACATTGCACTCTCCTCAGCTGCCCAGTATGCACCGGCCAACCTTTTACGGGCCCAGTTAATGAATATACGGTTGCACAGAACCCATCATGCTAATGTTATTCTGCTGCAGGCAATAAACAGACAATTTTAAAGTATTAAAGATGAGCAAAA
The DNA here is from genome assembly GCA_018152965.1 of Scaptomyza pallida. Lineage (NCBI taxonomy): Eukaryota > Metazoa > Arthropoda > Insecta > Diptera > Drosophilidae > Scaptomyza > Scaptomyza pallida. Next base: position 1,898,949 of record JAECXP010000227.1, on the reverse strand, counting down.
CAATGGCAAGCAAAAAAGAAGCTTACAGTATTCACCATGGAACCTTAGTTGCATTTCGATTTTGTGCCAGAGAACAACAACAACAAGTGAAGACGTTTACCTTTGATTACGTTTCTCTCTGCTGTGTTGACGATAAGATTGAAGATTGAGAAGATTCGGCAATGTTTATATTTTTCATCTACACAGAGGGCACTCACATTCACACAGATATTTTCCAAATTTTGTACATTTCGCATTAATGCTGTCAAAGAAACGCTTACTTTCAGTGACAGTGTATACGTATACACAACTCGCAAATATACGGTTAATTAAATTAACTCGACTAAGCTTAATTTTGCTCATGAGGAAAATAAATTCATATTGTGACTACAGCTCTAACATAAGTATTAATGACACTGCTCACCTGCATCATAGCACCCAGCACGCAAACAGGCCAGGCCATGGGCTGCCATCACACCTGTAGTAGCGAAGCCCCATTTTAGATGCACCTCCAATGCCAGTTTCCAGTGCTCGGTTTCAACTAAGGCATCGGCCAGTTGGCGCATACTGTGATTGTTTAGCGGACCGGCTGGTATTAAAGATTCGCAGCCCTGTTGTACTACGGCCATGATTATCTCCGAATGCTCGCGTATCGTCTCAAATTCACTGGGCGCTCCTCGTACCTAAAAAAAAATTACCTAAATTAAAATCAAAATCGTATATATAAAGGAATGTTTTTACTTTTGCTGCCAATGCTAAGCAATTCATCATTTTGGCAACCAGTTCATAGTCAACTTCGGGATTGGGCACTATGAGCTTCTCCAGCTTACGGCAGTGAAAGAGCAAAAGATCTACGCACTGGCGTTGATCCAAAAGGTGCCGTAATATGGATAAAAACTAAGAGTGGCCATTAAGAAGGTTACGGAGATAAGGGAGCGTTGGGAGCGGCAATTTGCTATGTAGCGTCTGCGCAAGGGCCGCAAGGTCGTGATCCAAAGAGACGTCAAGGATGTGGAATACAATATTTAGCCTATTCGTTCACCTACCGTTGGATTCAAGGAGCGTGGCGTCAAGGAGGAGATCGAAAAAGCGTCCCTTATGGACGAGGAACTTCTAGAAGAGAAGATCATCTATGTCGACGCTCGCGAATTGAAAAAGGGACTCTAGGAGAGTCTGGGGAAAAAGGAAATGGAGATTAAGATTATGAGCATCTCACAAACTAAGGCCAATTCTGACCCGTTGTGTTGCCGCCGTAGACTGCCACCTCCCCCTACCCGGTTGTCTAGTTTTAAAAATTCCGTAGAAATTGTAATCGAGTCTGTCGCCCCAGTCATCCCTCATCAGTACCAAGGGGTTCTTGAAAACTCCTGTGGGCAACATCAGTCTGTTACTGGGGGAAAAAGCGAGTTTCCACTAGAAATTTTAGAGTGTCCGTGTGGCAGTTCGGTCTACTGATTTGTTTTTCTCATGCATAGTGCTGAGAGGGTTGCTATTAATTTTTCCAATAGTAGTTTATCTTTATTTTTGTTCATTTATTTATTTATTTAATTATTTTCATTACTGCTTTTTATTTTTGTATAAAGTAAATGTAATTTAAGATACAAAATATATAAATTAAAATGAATAAATATAAGTTTGTATTGTCTATACATAAACATGTGTGAGTAATTGTTTATGTGTGGGTGGGATGGAAATGTGGTGATGTGCATTGAAATGCAAATTCCAACTCATAGGAAGGGAGGGCAAATATTGAAACCAGTTTACCTAGTATATGTCCTAAAGTTGTCCGATTACGAATAATTATTCCCGTAGCTTTCCTTATGAAGACGACAAGGTCAGTTTTCGCTGACTTAAGTCCAAGGTTATTACTTCTTTTGCAAATGAACAGGGTGCAACGTACTGCGGTCATGCGTTCGCACAGAGTTTAAGGGTATTTATCAGAGAAGCCAATCGCCAAGCCAATCGTCCGCATAAGCAATTACTGTACAGCCACCACCCTCAATGCAGCGCTACAGAGTATTTACTGCCACGTTCCATGGAAGAGAAGAGAGAACCCCTTTACAGACAGACTTGGGGATTATCGTTGAGCCAAGTGTTGCTCTGATGGTGATGTTCTGTTGGTCGATCAGATCACCCAAGTCCTTTCTGACGACATTGTTGTGATCTTGTGAGTTCTTGAGCAAAAAGTATGCGAAACTTAGATGAAAGTCCTTGGGGGTTGTGTGAGAGGCTTTGTCTGCCTTCTCAACGAAGAAGACTTTGGATTCAAGCCAGGTCTTTGAGATGAAACCCGTTGTCAAGATTTCAGTAAAACTTTGTTGGAGCCAGTTTAAGGCCATCTCTCTCTTTCGAATAGTGAGTTTCCATCAGAAGGTCTATGAACTCAGAGCTGGACATAGTCCATGAGTCATCAGACTTTTTTAAACTGTTGATGGAGTTTGAGAAAGACCTTTTCTAAACCAGCCGGTTTTATTCGTGTTTTTAATGTTAGAGCAGAAAGTCTGCCATGTCGAGCGTTAAGCTTGTCTAAGTGCCTTGTAGAAGGCGAGATTGGTTTCTTAAAGACACCATGTCTGATCATCTCCTAGAACCTTACGTTTTTGAAGAGCTTACGCGATGTCTTGCGAGGCTAATCTATTTGGGGAGACCACCATGGTGACTTAGCCTTCCCATTTGGCTTGCATAACTTGTTAAGGGCGGACTCGCATGCTACCGTCAACTTTTTAGTGAGTTTGTCTCGTTGGCGTCGCACCCAATGATGACCCTTGGAAAATTGGGAGTGGCGTATGAATTGGTATTCGTTGGCCATATGAACTGAGCTTATTCAAATTCTCCCAACTGTCAACTCTAGACAGGCTGCGGTGTTGACTTCGTCGCTGTAGTTTGGGAGCAAATATACAAAATATAAAGGTGACTTTTCTTCTAAAATTCAGGTATGAATTTTACCTTCGAGCTACTAGAAGCTTTTAGTTGTTCATTCCCAATCCAGAAACCTTACCACCGCTTCACATTGGCTTTCATCTGAAGAATCCGCAGTAACATCTTCAGATCGGACTCCTCTCGAAATCTGGCCAGCTAAGCCAGGTCAAAGCATTCTGACTGGAAGCCGGCCAGCTGCTTCTTCACCTGCACTGCACCCCATGCCTTGGCTGTTGACACAATTGGCGGTAGAGTCACCCGCCATGGCGGTCTCTGCAGTTCGTGCCACATCAGGCGCTGGCGGCTTGCTAGCCGCGTCCGATGTATAGACACGAATTACAACCGGCTTCAAGCCGTAGTAGGCCGCGCCCTTTAATCTGGCTTGTGCCTCTTCGGATTTCTCATTTATAATGACGATCACCAGCCTCAAGTTGCCTTCTGGCACGACGACGTTGGCGACCCTCCAATTCGCAACGTCAAGAGCTGGTTTGCTAGGCGGAAGAGCTTAAGGACCTTTTCGGGGTACTCGAATTTGGCGCGGGGGCTACTGGGCACATCCTTTAATCTACCGCCTCCAGTTTTGCACCAGGATAAACTTGTCCCAGGCATGGCGATAGCCTTTTTGTATAGTGTGGCGGACCTTTTGTCTTCGCCTGCAATGACTTTGATGTTGCCCTGATGCTAGCCTGCATCACAGGCATCAGGGCTCTACGACCTCAGGGGCCTGGGAAGTCGATAACAAGTTGATACACCTCGATGTACTCATCGATAAAACACATATGTATGTATATATCTGCCCAACTCTTAAAATCTTAAAACTCTATCTTTCTCAGTTTTTGGAGAAGGTGTCATCCGCCACAGATCTGAATAACAATCCTCTTGCCTGCCTTCGTATACCCGAAATCTCCACTTATAACTGTTTGCACGCAGAATCCTTAACACAGATTTGACTGCTATCTGAGTATATCGAAGTCGGTTGCGTCCGACTGCGACGTTTTTTCTTGTTATTTAATAAAACCGGTCAGCAAGTCAGTCAATTATATATGTACGTAAGGATATTCAACATATTTTGTCGTGTCGCTGGTCTGAATGCCTATCAGCACGCAAAGGCCGGGTTCAATTGCGGAGACCAAGTTCACCAACCACTGCAGTATTATAAAAAGAAGATCATTTTAAATTATATATTCGAAACGAATGACATATTGCACACCCGTGACCTTGGCGGCTGTCACAAGATATTGACAACATTTACATTCCGACATTTCGATTTCAATATTTACATTTAGCTGTTTGAAAGCCTAACGAATTTTTTTCAATTTGATTTATTTTACAATAATAAACAATAAAACTTTACACACTATTTAATAAGTTGCTAAAACCATACAAATTTTTATATGTACGTGTATAATTTGGTACTTTGTGGGAAAGTCTTTGAGCAATGAGTAATGTGCTGAAATACTTGACCAATGCATTGGTTTTTGGAAAGATTTTAAATCAACTTTAAAATATAAATAATAAAAGTTATTCTAAATAAAGCTATCATAACTAAAATTGTTATATTGCCTGATTGAATATGTTATCACAGAGTCGTTGGCGACATTGCAGTGGAATTTATATTCAATTTCTTTTCACACAGTTTCTTAATATGGATTTGGTTGGTCATTTCCGCCTCTCTCAAGATCTTGCGTATGTCTGCCAAGCGCTCATGCTTATTGGCCAGCAAGTATGCCGACTTTAGTTGGCCAATAAATATGTACGAAGCTATGCGCAGTTCGACGTTTCCAATGCGCTTGACCAACTTATCCAACGCCTGTTTTGTCTCTGGTTCATTGCTATGCACTGCAGCATTAACTGCAATCGACAGCAGCTCGTCGGACTCCGCAGTACTGCTGTTGCCATTGTTGCTGGCTATGCAGTCAAGCAGGCGATCCACTTCGCTCAGCCGTTCGTTTTTCGCCAAATATTTGGCCGTGGCACCAAACACTTTCATCGGCGCCAACTTATAGTCCTGTAGAATGCTGTAATAGATAATACAAGGCATGCAGATGATGCAATGAGAAACGTAGGCTCAACATACCCGTAGGCTAGACCAAAACCCTCGTCAATGTTCTTGCCACAGAGTAGCACAAGAATGCAAAGCTGAATCTTATCCGCAGCGCCATCAAACAATGTTGGCAATGTGCCACGTAGCGCCTCCAATCGTATCTGTTTCAGTATTTGTAGTGTGCAAAGCAAACCGTGCACCGGCGCCTGTTCTCTTTCGCAGTGTGCCAAAAACTTGGCCAGCTCCATTTGGCGTCGTATCGTATTGATGTGACCATTAAGAGCCCGTGCATCTAGTTGCATTGCAAAACAGGTGGTCGCAGCACTCGAACTTGCAGCGCTTGCACGTCTGCTCCCTGCCTGTTGTTGTTCTCGCTGCAAATGCTCCCACTGAGCCAGGTCCAGTTCGCCCTGCAGATGCATATGAGCTGATTTCAAATGCTGAGCATTTGCATGCAACTTTTGAAAGTTTTCGCAGTGCAAAGGATAAAACTTGACACAAGTCATACTCGCTCGCACTGGATCTTTCAGCAAAAGCTGGAGTTGGTATAGCGAATTGAGATGTTGTTGCTGTTCCAAATATCTGCAAGTCTGCAGTAACGGTACACGCCACGAATTCAACTGTGAATCGGCATCCATCTGTTGCAGTTCTTCAATCAAAAATGGCAATCGACCACTGGCCAGTGAGACCTGGAATATGTGCAGTATGAAAAGCTCCGGATCCAGCTGCTGTTGCTGCCAATACCGCAGTGCCGCACGCATCTCATCTCGCTGCATAAGAAACTGTAGAATGTCCGCATGGCTGCCATAGGTAAGCACATAATGCAGGGATTCCTCAAAGGCACGCGACTGACGATTGTCTTCAGTGCCACTTTTCACAGTCGGCTCTCCATACTGACCCTTGGCAATGTGCTTCAAATTGGCCAGCGTGTTAATCACATTGAGTGCTGGCTCCCGCAGTGGCGTCTGCACCACGTACGGCTCGCGACGACGCGAGAAGAGCGAAGCCAGCGACGTATTTGAGTTACGAATAAGTGAGGCGCGTTGCAGTGTCTCTGGCTGAGGCTGTGCCTGTGGCATTGTTGCAATCAGCTGAAGTATTTCCTGTAGTAAGGCGGGGCCTCGTTGCGAACGTTTCTTGGGCATGGAAGCAGGCGTGATAGTCTGAGATGCTTGAATTATCCAGTCCTTGCCAAATATGTCCTTATAAATGCAACTATTTTGCTCCTCGGTGGACAAACGCGTCATGCAATGTGCAAATTTTTCACGGGCTGAAAAAAGAAATCGGGTGAATGTTAAGAAAGGGTTTGACCATGTTAAAACAATTTAAACTTTGCTTCATCAGATAAAAAGTGCAAAAAGGGTTTGACCATGTTACATGTTTTGCGTATCGTATACTTTATTTAGACTTAAACAATTTTAACTTTGCTTCATCAGATAAAAAGTGCAAAAACAAAAAATTATTTATAGCGGTATCGTTAAGGACCTGCAGTATTATTTGCCCTAGAATAAAACTTGCATCCTCCGACAGGCACCTCTTTATATAGGCACATACAATTTTAGATCTAGGCTAAAGTTTAGTTGCAGCAGCATATTCTGTGATATTCTTAATCAACATTATAGGGTGTGTTGTTGTAATTGTGATTTTGGTAGTAATTGTTTTTATAACTGTTTTTATCTTTCTAATCTTTCCTTAAATTTAGAACTAACTAAAAGTTAACATATGTATTTTACAATTATTACTTAACTAACTGTTTTTTGTTGAATAATTAGTTGGTGACCGCGTACCTCAACTCATCGCTGAGTAGGAACGTCGTCCCGACGACGAGGTCTGGATCGGCTGCACGAGTTTTTGAGGCCTCTACCGAGATATTTGGGGTGCAATGACTTGCTTGCTTGCTTGCTCAAGTAATTTTTTTTTGTATTCCGCAATAACTTTTCTGACAAGTGGGACGTTCAAGTCGTTTTAAATGTGACCAATGCGAACGTACCACGGGGCAACGGTGATAGTGCTCAGGATCTTCGACTGAGCTCTGTTGACGATGTCGATGTTACTGCTGCACGCATTAGCCTTTGGCTAACATCCATAGGTCCACGTTGTTTTAAGAACAGAGTTGTATAGCAGGACCTTGTTATCCAAACTAAGCAGGGAGCGAGCGATGATAAGCCACTGGAGGCTATTGGCTTTTAGTTTCATCAGTGTTCTCTTAGCTTCAATGTGCCTGCGCCATGTGAACTCCCAAGTATGTTGCTTCGTTTGCTTTCGAGAGTGGGTTATTGTTTAGCAGTTAAATGTTTACATTTTTGTTCGTTTACTTTAATTTGCCAGTCGGATAGCCAGATTTCTTTGATAACCAGGTGACGAGCGAGTTGCAATGTTGCTTGCAGTGGGCAGCTGGATTCGCTAAGAATAGCTGTATCGTCATGACTGATTTTGTCAGTTCTCTGCATGTAGGGATGTCTGCTGTGTAGAGAACGTAGAGTATCGGTACGCTTCCCTAAGGAACGGTTGTGTTGCATCTTACTGCAAACTTTCTGTCGTAGAGGAACGACTCGAACGACTTGATTTGATCTAATACATCAGCCCTTCCAACTAGACTTTGTCAAACGTCTGAGACACATCCAAAAATTGCAGTACAGCATTTTCGATTTTTTAACGCGTTATTCGTTTGACCTTCTTTATAGTTCCGTGTTTTTAACGATTGCCGAATTGGTTTGACGCGATTACTTATGTAGATTCATTGGTTAATTCGAGTCAGCAAGCATTTTCCGACAAGTCCTGTGATTGCATTTAATAACTGGGAAATAACGCAGTCGGCACAAAGGGGAAGCTAATCAGCTTTGGGGTTATGAAGTCCCAACCCCGACTTGTTCGGGAGAAATTTAATACGCTCATGTTAAAGCTGAGAGTCGAAAGGCGAACGTTTTTAGCAGAATTAGGTTGGAAACTTTTTGAAGTTAAACAGCAAATGTGTTTCTCTTTCTTCATCGCTTTCTAGAAGCGTTACTGTTTTTTTCGGTTGCTAAGTGTTGGGTGAGCTTTCCACAATAAGTTTTTCGATTTGGATGTTGATAATTGCACAATATATCGGCGCTGGGTATATTCTTTTTTAAGCTCATTGGTGAGTTTACAAGTGGCGTCTTTATACTCTGATACCAGGGGTAAGTGTTAAATTACGGGTTCTACGGCCTCTGGGATCCTGGGAAATCGATGACAAGTCGATACATCTCGATGTGCAAATCGATAACACACATTCATATATATCCCTTGACATTCCCAAAAAAGCCAAAATAAAAGTGTTGATGCCACGCCTACCCCTTCCGCCACCAGCCCCCGTCCAATTATAAACAAAAATGGATGTATCTTCTACAGTTTTGAAGCTATTGCCAATAGGAAGGTAGATGCTGACACCCGCCACAGATTTGCATTAAAATTTTGGATGACACATTTTCAAACAACGGACCACGCCCACCGCCTTGAAAAAACGGGAATGCATGTATATTTGCCAGTTTTTAAGCTAGAGCAAATTTAGCAGGGAGGCAGAAGTCACCATCCTCTAAAGATCTGCAATAAATAAAAAGAGTTGGATGCCACGCCCACTAATACCGCCGACCTCTTAAAATCATAAAACCCTATATCCTTCTCAGTTTTTGAGCTAGAGACACCAAACTTGGTAGAGGTAAAGAAGGTGTCATCCACATCGCACTTTCCTCAGCTACACAGTATGCACCAGCCAACCCATTAAGGGCCCAGTTAATGATCATAGGATTGCGTGAGCCCAGAATGCGATTGAAATTGTGGTGCAGGCAATAAACAGACACTCTTAACGCATTCAAGTAATGTAAGATGAGAAAAACAATGGCGAGCAAATAAGAAGCTAACTGTATGCAGTTGCATTTCGATTTTGTGCCATAGAACAACAACAACAAGTGAAGACGTTTACCTTTGATTACGTTTCTCCATGCTGTGTTGACGATAAGACTGAACTAGGTTTTTTAAGAAGATTCGGCAATGTTTATATTTTTTAGCTACACAGAGTGCACTCAAATTCACACAGATATTTTCCAAATTTTGTACATTTCGCATTAATGGTGTCAAAGAAACGCTTACTTTCAGTGACAGTGTATACGTATACACAACTCGCAAATATACGCTAAATTAAATTAACTCGACTTAGCTTAATTTTGCTCATGAGGAAAATAAATTCATATTGTGACTACAGCTCTAACATAAATATTGATGACACTGCTCACCTGCATCATAGCACCCAGCACGCAAACAGGCCAGGCCATGGGCTGCCATCACACCTGTAGTAGCGAAACCCCATTTAAGATGCACCTCCAGTGCCAGTTTCCAGTGCTCTGTTTCAACTAAGGCATCGGCCAGTTGGCGCATACTGTGATTGTTTAGCGGACCGGCTGGTATTAAAGATTCGCAGCCCTGTTGTACTACGGCCATGATTATCTCCGAATGCTCGCGTATCGTCTCAAATTCACTGGGCGCTCCTCGTACCTAAAAAAAAATTACCTATATTAAAATCAAAATCGTATATATAAAGGAATGTTTTTACTTTTGCTGCCAATGCTAAGCAATTCATCATTTTGGCAACCAGTTCATAGTCAACTTCGGGATTGGGCACTATGAGCTTCTCCAGCTTACGGCAGTGAAAGAGCAAAAGATCTACGCACTGACGTTGATCCAAGTGGTGTCGTAATATGGATAAGCTAAGGGCCACGCTGGGCGCATGCTCATAGCAGAACTCCTCTCTCAAAAGCTTGTCGTGGGTAATGATTCCGCTTAGACGCCATTTGTAGGAATCAGAAGGAATCGATGATGCACGTGGCCCAACAGAAGCCGTGTCGTTGACAAGCAAAGTCTTCTCTGCCACAATTGGAATACAGCAATCATTACAGACGCGCACCTCAACGTCTCCATAGAGTTCCGGAATAACCATGCGCTGTGTGGAGCACGCATAGCAGACGACACGCCCACAGCGACGACAGTGGTGTCTGCGCATTAGCATAGTGAATGCAGAGCGACGACAGCACATGCAGTGTGTGGCATCCTCATCAGGGGTCCATTGTTCCCGGCTTGGTGCCTGTTTGGGCATCTGAAAGGCACCACACAATGAATCCAAAGAGTTCTGCACATCTGTGCCAAACGATCCCTGCTCTGAATTAGGCCCAGCGCGCACATCGGCTATGTGATAATCCAATGCCTTGCTGGCATAAATCCGCAGCAGCAAATCCAGGCAATCATTGCCAATCACATGATCCTGCTGGTATGAGTTAAAATTTAGCAAAATGAATGCCTCCGAGCTGGTCTGTCCTAATTGAAATCTTAGCTTTCCGGTGCTTTTGTCGCCGCTGCTGGTTGTGCTGCTGTTGTGGACGTCGTAGGCGTGTCCACGCTTCTCAAAGCAATAGCTACAGGGACCCAGAGGAATGCGTTGTTGCAATTTGGTGCGCACAGGCTCCAGCAGCTTAGTCAGCATCTCAAAGCGCGTATTCATAACCAACTGCTCTATAATTAGTAAGGGATACCGCAGGAGGGGCCAAAAGTGTAGGCGCTCGACGTGGGGCAATTGTCGCAGCAGCTCCAGTGATAACTGATAGTTGAGATAGAGCTGAGAGTCGCGAGCATGTCGCTGTAAATAGTTAACCAGCCACTGCAGGAGCGCCAGCGAACGCATCTTGTCCTTATGCGTGTCTAGAAAATTAACTAACACTGTCCTTGGAAACAATTCTGCAATGTGCAACAAGTGCGGATCCAACACATCCTCGTCGTTCAGCCGTAAAAACGTTTCCAATAGTGTAAGCAAGCAAACACGCTGTTGTCCAGCAGAATCTGTCAGCTGTACCATGCGGCACCATTCGTGACAAAGCTCGTAGTGCCTACCCTGCAGCAGCTGCTCAAATATAACGTTCGGTGTTTGGCGGCCAAAGTCATAGGCCTGTGGCCAGCTCTCAAACTGCAGCAGCCCCGAGACACTTGCATAGACTGTTATGTCAGAGAGTGTGTGTTCCAACTGGCGCCGCAGCAAATGTGGAATAGCACGCTCCGCCATTCGATGCTGCAGCGTTCGCTCTATTAATTCCTTGGCCAGCTGACTGCTAGAGATTTTAGTAAAATGCTGCTGTAACAGTTGCGCCCTGAGGCCTAAATCGTTTATATGGGCAGCCAATTGTATGTGCCTTGCATCCTCTGCAATGAGCTCACTTATTAAACGATCAACACGATTCTTTAATTGAGCAACGGGTTCTGTGAAAAGGAAAAGCTAAAAATTTATAAAAAAAATAATTTTTGCATGCACACTTACCACCCTGACCGCCAATGTCCAGCAAAAGAATGCGCAACTGAAGCTCCATGTTAAGTTTCAAACGGTTTAAAGTAACGCTTTCCAGTTTATAGGCATGCAGGGCTGCCATCACAGTATTGTCTTCATGCATAAGCGCAAGTGTCGCCATTTCAGGTAGCTGCATCAATTGGCGTAAGCAACTAAAGTTTAAGCTTGTCTCGGGAAGTTCAATTGCTGGTAGATCGGCCAGTTGGATTGCCTGAAGCAACTGAGCCAGCAGCTGATTGTGCTGTGCAATGTAGTTGTGTATAGATTCCTGTTTCTGGTCTGACACACAGCGCTGTGAATGCTTTACAGTTCCTTCAGCTAGCTGTGGACATATATTTAGGGCTATGACATGAACCAGATTAAGATGCAGTGCTGCCACATTGCCCTCAATCTCCAGCGGTGTGATGTCGCAATCGTAGATCAGCTCGCCAATAATCTGATAGGGATCATGTCGCAACAGCTGAGAATTGTGGTACTCTAGATTGGCATCTCGAAGCTGCAGCAGACGGGCCAGCTGCTGCACATAGCCACAGAAGCGGGAATAGTAATTGTGCCTTGATTTAAACTGCTGAAAGAGCGATGCATGGACTCGCAAATCCCTTGAATGCGCATAGTCCGCAGAGTTCTTTTGGTACAGCGTAGTAAAGACTGTCTCTCTTTGCAACTGTAATGCTAGGGGCACGGGCCTTAAGGCATAGCTGTGCCGGCAGAGTAGTTTATTTAGTGCCGGTTTACGGCCTGCACGCTCCAGCAAACGCATGCACTCGCAAAGATTCTCCATGAGATACATGGCACCAATCTCACGAGGATTTCCTTCGTTTGAACTATCTACAGCGGATTGCTGTTGCTGCAATTGGTGTTGCTGCTGGCGTCGTATGACCAATAACAAATTGCAGGTTATCTCACGATTAAAGCTGAGATTTATGATCAAATCGCAGACAATTAAGACGTTAAGATTGCGCTCCTGAAACTGCTGCAGGAAACCATATTGGGCATTTGCACTGTGTCGCTGTAGAAGGCTTCTCAACTCGGCGCTATGTTGCAGCTTCTGGGATTGCGCAAAATTGTCTACCACGCTGATGATCTTGGATAATTCAAAGCCCTTGGCGGCAACACTTTTAATTTGCTCCACTGTGGTTGTGGTGGTGCTGTTGCTTTTGGTGGTTTTAGCTTCACCAGCTAAGGTCTCGTAATTAGCATAGATGTTGGCCAATTTTTGTTTAATAAGTTGCTGGTTTTCCATGAACTGTAGCTCGCGACTCAGCTGGCTTTGTTCCAGGTGAAATGTCTGACAGAAAGAATATGTGGTTATATATTAATGCGCAACGTTACACCAAACTCTAACTTACTTCTATTATATACTTAACATCGTTAAAGTTCTTGAGCGCCAGCGCCATAATAGCCAATTGCTCTGGGGTGCTTAGCATTTTGGGTATGATGGAGCGATCTTTTGGCTGTGCCGCAGCTAGCTTAGGTTCCTTATTATGTGCTCCGCCGCTCAGCAGTAGCTGCTGTGCTCTCGCCCGGCACTGTTCCAGTGTAGGCACATCTGCTGAACGACTTTCAGCTGCTCCACTAAAACTAGCAGCACGACGCTGTCTGCGTGACTTGCGTCGTGTAAGACTGGAGGCATGATATGAGCGTTCGCGACTTTCATCATCGCTGGAAGCCTTTTCTTTTGAATGGCTATGCAATTGGATGAGCTGCAGCAGCTGTTCCGGTTCCAAACTGTAGCCTGAAGCAGGTGCTGCTGCCTTTGCAAGCGACTGTTCGATCTTCTGGAGAACACTAAACTTCCAAAGCGCCTCACTGATGGCATCCACTAGACGCTGAAAGCAACGTTGTTGCTCCTCTGTGGCGTACTTAAAGTCCTGTGTGTGCAGCTTCTTGGTGACGAAGCTCTTTAAATAGCTAAATAGAGCGTATAAGGCCGGAGCGCGGCAGATAAAACCATAACGACGTTTTTGTACTGACGGTGGATTCGTTGTGCGTGGAGGCGTCGCCTCATCATCCACATACTGTTCATCGTCATCGTCGTCGCCATCGCAAGGCTTTGAATTTTGCAGCTGCTCCCAACGTATAAAGATTAGCTGGAATATATCCTCCAGGAGCGAGCAAAGTGTGCTAAGTTCGCGCAGCTGACGCAGCTGAGCAGATAGCAACAAAAGCTGCTCCCTAACACTCGATTCGTGTAGCTCCACTATAATATTGTATGCATGACACAGTGCTGTGAAGTAGCTCCAAGTTTCCAGCTCCTCGGACCGAACACATTTCAAGGCCGGTGTCTGCTGCTGCCACTTGTATGTGTCCTCGATGAGCTCAACCACCAGTTCGTTATCACATTGTATGCCATTCTCGTATATCAGCGTAAGAACCCCAGGTGCACGCAGCAGTGTATCCACTTTTATGGTCTTGCAGGCGTTGCCCCCTTGCTGCTGTTGTAGAAATTTTAGCAACAAGCCCAAGCGCTGAAAGTCGGCATAGAAGAATCGCTGCACCGGTTGCAGTTCAGCAGGCACACCAGTTATATCGAAGGTACTCAGCGTCTGGTCCAATTGTGCAAGCTCGTCGAGGGTCTGTGAGCCCAGAGCAAACTCATTGGCCAATCTTAATATGAGTAAGTTATTCCGCAATGTTAGATCATCAATACACTCAAAGTTCTTTAGCTGCTGACACACACGTGGGACGAAGTGCTCCCGTTGATTGAGTGCAAGTTGAAGCACCAGCTGTGCTGTGGGAGCTGCATTACTGCACAAAATTTCCTGCTGTTGCTCCCGTTTCTGCAAAATTGTCTTCAACAGCTGTGAATCTTGACGTGCCAACAGAGCCAGCATTAAATACTCATTTTTGCCACAGGAGTCAGTAACGAGCCGGTCTAGTAGCTTTTGCTGCACTGTTGCTACCTCTAAAATTTGCTGTGGAAAATTAGCTAGCACGCTAAGGAAACGTGACTTTGTTGTATCTAAAGTGGAGCTTGATGCGTCATCATTATCGAGCATTTGTTTCAGTGCAGTACTGACAATGCGTCCAATGTGGAATTTGGACTGATTATACAAAATGTGCAGTATTTGCAGAGTGGGATACGGTGAGGCAATGAGCAGCGTCTGTACTTTCTCATAGTGGTTAGGAACGCCGCTTCCACCAAAAGATTTGATGAAAGACTTCCAAAATAAATGGATAATTTAAAATAAATCAATATAGTGCGGAAAAAAACACTAGATTAAAGGCTGAAAGTTGGTTTTAAAGAATTTTCAAAATAAAAATGTATATTTTGATATCATTTAAATTCCTAATATATAGCTGTCCCAGTGATCAATCTATTTTAATGTACCTGTATAACTTCATCCTCTTCGAAGGGCAGCAAATCGATCAGCTGTTGCAGCTCCTGTTGCTGCCGTTGCATTGCCATTGTAAAACAATCGACACGGACACCTGTTGCTATCGGCATAAATACATATATATTTTTTTTTGGCTGCAGCGATATTTGTGTTTTATAAGATTCGTTTTAGGCAGAGTATATTGCGACTGTTGACTTTAAACTTCTTAGTGCATCTGACAGCGAATCATTTGCTGATTGTATATGCCTATTGTTCGGCCGTCCACTTTTGTTTTCTTTTCAGCAACAGCAGCTGTCCTCTTGTTGTTGTTGCTTTTGTTTTTGCGGCTGCGATGTCGATTTTCAGTTGCGGTACCATAACAACAACAAGTGATAAGCGGCGCTTGCATATTATTACCGTAGTCAGCGTTGAGCGGATCCAATAAAGCGCTGCTTAGAGCGCTCAATAACAAAGAAGGGCGATAAACAGCTCAATTTATGAAAATACACAAACATATACTGTTATGAAAACGACAGACAGATTTTAACTGCAATTAACACAAATTGGCGACACGTTGACATTCACACAAAATATTCCAGCTGTTATTCCCCTCATAGGTAAATTTAAAAATAACATTAATGTTGCTTCAGCTGGAATGGAGAAAGTTGGGAATGCCATTACGACCGACAACACCGAACAAACATCTTTTTCAGCGAAAATTAGTTATGTTAAATGTCAAATATATCTGTTTACCCCAATGGCTGTAAAATCTACGCTTAACAACAAATATATTTTAAGTTTCTTCCTCAATAAAATTATAATTACTTTCAAACTCGAACACCAAATGGAATGTCGATAAAATATCCAATGTAAAAAAACACATTTCGCGCGCTTGAATTTAAAATGACGGCTTTTCACCTCAGGTGCAGCAAGTGGGTTTATAATTGGATTAGGGCTGTGACGATTTACTTTTCATGCTTTATGCGCAATTCCCCGTCTTAATAGTTGTATTTCGTCATCTATTTGTACCGTTTCGATATGGGGAAACAATTACATAGTAAGTAGATAATCAGTTTAATATGGTTTTAATGTGTATGCATAAATATTTGTGTTTTAAGAAATACTCTGCGTTGGCGCCATTATCATTGGTTGCATAGCGGCATTATTAATATTGGTATCGAAATTGCTGCAGGAGAATATTCCAAATGTGTTGGCACTTAAAGATATAGAGCTTGAATTTGACTATGTTGTTGGCAAGTAGCTTTCTTAAATGTGAACTAAATGTATCCAAAATTAATGAATAAGCCCTTTTAGTTGGCGCCGGGACAGCTGGAGCGACGCTTACCTCCTTACTAGCCAAGCACAGCAACGGCAGTGTCTTGCTTGTCGAGGCTGGAGGCTCTTTTGGACTCCTAAGTCGAATTCCTTTGTTGACAACATTTCAACAAAAGGGCGTCAATGATTGGTCCTTTTTATCGGTACCACAAAAACATTCATCCAAGGGCTTGGTTGAGAACCGACAGAGTCTACCTCGTGGCAAGGGTTTAGGTGGATCGGCTAATCTTAATTATATGCTGCATTTCGATGGACATCCTCCTGATTTTGACTACTGGCACTCATTGCAAAATTTGAGTAAATGGACCTGGGATGATATGCGCCCATTTTTGGCAGCGGCCAAGCCCAAGAAAGTCGATCTATATGAAATTCCACGTGACTACTCAATGCTATCCCAAGCGATTGAGGAATCGCAGGAAGAGTTTTCCCACCAGCCCTGGCACTTCCGACGATCTGTTTACAACGTAAAGAATGGACTGAGACATTCGGTGTTGCACCAATTTTTGCTGCCAGTGATTAACAATTTGAATCTTCGTTTGCTGCCTCAGGCGCTGGTCAAGCTAATAAATTTATCCTCCACAGGCACTCGGAAAGCCACCTCCATTATAGTAGGCCTCAAGAATGAGCAGAACAAGGAGGTGGAGTTAAAAATAAATGTGAGACGCGAACTTCTCCTGTGTGCGGGTGCCTATCAAACTCCACAGCTGCTTCTTGCTTCCGGTATAGGTGATATCAAAGTTCTAAAGCAGCTTAAGCTGCCTGTGCAACATCATTTGCCACTGGTGGGTCAGGGACTGCACGATCATTTTAATGTGCCACTGTACGTTTCTATTGGCACTATCGGACCAACTCTTAATCAGCGCACAATGCTAAGTCCCATAAATATTATAAATTATTTAGGCAGTGGCACTGGAGCTTATGGAAATTTTGGAGTCCTTGGACAGGTTGCAAGCTATAAGGAACCTTTGCCATTTGCCATTACATTCTTCGGTGCTGGCGCCATAGATGAAAGTGCCCTCATGTCCCTTTCAAATTTTAAACGTTCTTCGTTTCGTGCGCTTTTCCCACGTTATCACAATGCCTCACAAGAAGGTTTTGTAGTCATATCCAACTGTCTGCAGCCCAAGTCAAGGGGTACGGTAATGCTGCTATCCAAGAATATGCGCAGGAATCCTCTCATTGATCCAAACTATCTAAGCAATGGCGAGGATGTCACCTGTACCCTTCAGGCCATGAGGAATGCCATAAAGGTACAATTATTTACATGTTAATTGAACTTTGCTTAAACATTCTTCAATTATGTTGTAGGTGGTCACTTCATCCGCTTTTGCCAAAATGCAGCCGCGCATCCACTGGCCCAAAATACAGGAATGCGCCAATTTCGGACCATTTGATAGAGATTTTGTAGAGCACCATCCTTCGGATCATTATCTGGAGTGTCTTATGCGTCACATAGGTCTTGGCTCGCATCACCCAGGCGGCAGTTGCTCATTGGGAGCCGTCGTTGATTCACATTTAAGGTGGGCTCTTGATAAAGGACGACTGTAAGCCTTTTCAGTTTAAAACATTTTTAATTACAGATTACATGGTATTGCGAATGTGCGCGTTGTCGACGCCAGCGTTCTGCCAAGGCCCATCTCCGGTAACCCGAATTCTGTCATTACAGCTATTGCTATACGCGCAGCATCATGGATTCTAAAGAACGAGCTACAAGATAACCTAGTTTAGTAAAATGTCAATAGATTTGCTAACAAATTTGCATTATATTAAATGTATTTAAAAATTGGTACTTTGTTAAAGTTTCTCCACTTTTGCTTTGATTATTCGCAACGGGTCCACGGGTCGATCATTCTTATCCGTTTCCACCATACCAATCCGCTTCACAACCTCCATGCCAGTGTAAACGCGTCCGAAAATGGTGTGCTTGTTGTCCAGCCATTGGGTGGGCGCTAGCGTAATGAAGAACTGGGAGCCGTTTGTGTCTGGTCCTGAGTTGGCCATGGACAGTATTCCAGCTCCTGTATGCTTCAGGTCGCTGTGCAGCTCGTCTGCAAACTCAGCACCATAAACAGAAGTGCCACCACGCCCGGTTCCTGTTGGATCGCCCCCTTGTATCATAAAGTCACGAATAATGCGATGAAATACCACGTTGTTGTAGTAGCCTCGTCGAGATAGCTCCGCAAAGTTATAACACTAAAACAGCATAACAGTCTACATTAAAGTATTCAAAAACAAATTATTTTTTGTATTTACTGTGTTTGGTGCATGCTTCCAGTACAGTTCCACTGTTATTTCTCCCATACTGTCAAGACAAGATAAAATTAGCATATATATTTCCGGCTTTTCAAAAATACTAACGTTGTTTCCAGTGTCACAAAATGCGGCTGCCACGCCTTATCAGGCACGCTTCCAGTAGCGGGATTTGCCAACATTTTAAACTTTTATTTGACAATTTGTTGTGTGTTAAAAACAAGAACAATAATGTTTCAACGCAGCTGCCTTTCTGTGTTTGTGGTGGAGCGCTGATAAATTATCGATTCTGTTTTGTCGATACACAAGTAGATAAAAAAAAAAATTTTTTTGTTGTGTGGCAACATTTTGTTAGTTTTAAACATTGCGCCATCCATAGAGGCGCCATAGTGCCAAATTTCCCTAAAGCCTTGTTGTCGCATACAACGGTGAGTGGCTGATTTTGTGTTGGTTGCGACATATAACTGAAACTGAACGGAATATTTCTTTTTCTTTTTATTCGCTAATTTTCATCCGCATCGCATGTTTCACCTACAAAATGCAAAATTATTTATCGGAGCAAAAAAGAATCGCAGCGTTCTTTGCTGCAAATTATTGCTTTGAAAAAGATTTTTTAATGTTGTTCATGTTGTTCGGCAAAAAAGTTAATAAGAGGAAAAGCCCACACAAAATCTACAGGGATGATCCGAAGAAGGGGCTGTGAACATTTTTCAAATATATCTACGGCAAGGCGGTACGTTGCGTTTCATTAACTTTAACTCTTGTTCATTGCATTGTTGCTGCACAATTAACATGGTCATTTTCTGCAGCTCTGCAGCCCTTTCTGCAGATCCAGTGGCATTTCAACTGGACCCCCTACACCAAAATTAGATAACATATTAGGGGAGGAGTCGCCGTGATTATGTAAGTATTTAATGTACTTATTTATAGATTAAATTTACTTTAAATTTTTTTCGCAGCAGCCGCGCCAGTCCAAAAAACGTAAGGTGGAGAAGGTGATCAGCCCCGAGGAGCAGACAGTGGACATATTGCGAAGCCTCTTGGAGGAAAGTCAGAAGGAAAAAGAAGATAAGGCGGAAAGAAAGACGGAGGAAGAAAGAGAGAGGGAGTAGGAAAGAGAGGAAACTCGACCCATTTTTAGTTACTGGGCCACTTTATTTCCCAGTTGTCACTACCACAATCAATTGAGGCCAAAAGGGAGATGAGCGACATATTATTATAGTTATTTAATATTATTGTTTAAATTATAAAACTCCAGCAAGGTCATCCTGAAAATCCAAGGAACGTCCCTCAGAACTTACATAGTTTATAATATTGTTACGTATAAACTTTGAATATTCTGCTATATGTTCGCGGAAAACAGCATGCATTGGCTCTGAAACGTTTGGCGGTAAATTATACGTATCACCGTAGTCTTCATAGCCAGTACGAATTATATAGTTGTGCAAACCTCACCAAGCTGGCACAATTTGTTGGGCCCTCTCTGGGTAACACAATAGTGTTTGTTGCGTTGCCATCCACCGCTTGGTTAAAATTCCAAATGTATTTTCAATACATCGGTGGGCTCAACTTAGCCTGTAGTTGAAAATGCGTTCTTCTCTCTGCAACTGATAGGAGCCATATGCTTAAATTATTCGCTTGGCCAATGGAAACGCATCGTCAGC
Source organism: Scaptomyza pallida (assembly GCA_018152965.1). Lineage (NCBI taxonomy): Eukaryota > Metazoa > Arthropoda > Insecta > Diptera > Drosophilidae > Scaptomyza > Scaptomyza pallida. The sequence goes on along the minus strand of JAECXP010000227.1, from coordinate 1,879,095 downwards.
CACTAAAAAGTATGGAGTGCGCACTCAATTTACCATGCTGTCTCCTGGAAAATTGATTTGCGCTGATAACAAAGCTTTTCCCATTGTGCTGTGTGAAACCCCTTTAATGTTATGTTCAATGTTGGGAAAGTTCCATAGCTCCATATAGGTATGTGCCCATTGTGGACTTCTTATTACATATAGGACACTCCGTCCTCAGTACGATTGTAGTTCTCAAATGTTGTATGTAAAAAAAAAGTAAATAGCATACTCAAGAGCAACGCTTTCGTTTCTTATTTATGGGCATTATTTGGTTTTTGACATCTTCAATTCTAAATAAAAAGAACGTTACCTTTTTATAATTCTACTATGGCTATTACTGTCACACAAAGACACTTTTTCGATAATCGCAAAATATTGCGATACATAAAGCAGTTATCGATGATGCGATTATGCCTGCTCTAATGAAAACAGTTTACGACTGCGGTTTACAGCACTACACATATACGACACATTTGTAAATGCTATCATCAAAAAGACACACGAAATTACCGCACAATAAAATTAACTATATCAAGCAAATCGGCGACCTGAGATTATTTGGCACATCACCGTTCACAATAGCCACAGATTAGACCATGCTAACGTAAAGTTACATGGGTCGTTTATTGTTTTTAATTCAAAGCATAAATGGTAGTAATTTAAAATTTAGTTATTTGACTTTAAGAACGTCATTGCACCTCGTTTTACAAAACAGACGGAAATATTCAAACAGAATGCCTCAACAAAATCAGGATTTACAACAAACATTTTTGGGTTTCGACTTGAGCACGCAGAAGGTAATTAAATTGGTCATACAAAATGTTTATTTATGATGGTAAAGGTTCACATAACATTAAAGTCTCGTCCTCTAAGGCAAGGACTTCGAATTGTTATTGTGCAAAGTCAAATGTCTAAGCTCTAACATCAAATTCTAATCAGCGACAAATAGCAAATCTCGGGTCTTAACCCCAGCAAATTTGTTATCATATGCAAAAAGGTTCATACATATACAATTTAAACATGTATGTGCGTAAATGAAAAATAATATATTTAGTATAACTAATAAAAATGAATGAAGGTTGACATCCTAAACAATGCGACATCCAATTAATACTATGAGTATGGCATTGGCAAGAGTCTAATTTTAAATTGAATCAATATGTATTTATGACAGAGCTAATCTAACTTCTAATAAATTGTTATTGGTTCAGCTTAAAGCCATTCTTCTAGGCTGTAATCTAAATGTTGTTGCCTCGGCCGAAGTAAAATTCGACAGTGATTTACCGGAATTTCGAACAACAGGTGGCGCCAGTCCAGGACCCAATAAACTCGAGTGAGTAACATGCTATACTGATCGTTTGATTTATTAGTTACAGATCACTTTTAAATTTCCCAGGTTTTTTGTTCAGCCAGTTATGTGGGTCAAGGCAATGGACATTGTATTAGACCGTTTGGTAATGCAGGAAGTAGATCTAAGCACCGTAGCTGCCATTAGCGGCTCGGCGCAACAGCACGGCTCATTGTATTGGTCAAAGCACGGTATCTCTGCTCTACAATCTTTGGATGCCGATAAGTTTCTGCATGCCCAAATCGATGACTCTGCTTTTGTGGTTAACAGAACGCCCATCTGGATGGATGCCTCAACAGCAAAGCAGTGTTTTGAAATGGAAACGGCCATTGGTGGACAGACTGTAATGGTTGAGATAACAGGCTCAAAATGCTATGAGCGCTTTACGGGACCCCAAATACGAAAAATATACCAGCAACGCACACACGCCTATGAGGATGCACAGCGAATCTCCTTGGTTAGCAGCTTTTTGGCATCGTTATTTCTTGGCGATGTGGCTGCTATAGACTATGCCGACGGCTCTGGAATGAACCTATTGGACATACGAAAGAAAACCTGGTCAAAACCTTGCCTCAATGCATGTGCACCAGATTTAGAAGAACGCTTGGGCCAGCCTGTCAGTGGCTTCTCTGTTCTAGGTAGCGTTTGCGATTACTTTGTGCAGCGCTTTTCCTTTCCAGCTACATGCAAAGTCGTTGCTTGCACTGGTGACAACCCATCGGCTCTAGCAGGTATGCTCGTTGCTAAAGATTGGCTGAGTGTATCGCTGGGCACCAGCGACACTGTAATGATGAGCCTAAACGAACCGCCCAATCTAGAAGAGGGTCATGTACTCTGCCATCCAACCGAAACGAATGATTATATGGGTCTACTCTGGTATGTATACCCACGTTTAAAAACCAAATGAGTATTTTGGATTAGCTTTTATCTGTTTTGAAATGAGTTCGAAAAGAATAATTAATTTCACAATAATTTTTTTTTGTTCTCTCGCATTTTGCTTCAGTTTTAGAAATGGATCCCTTGTGCGCGAGGCTATCAACAAGTCAGAGGCAAATGGAAATTGGAAAACTTTTAACGAGTTGTTAGATTCAACGCCACGAGGCAACTTTGGCAACATGGCTCTGCATTTTAGGGAAATGGAAATTATACCTAAGGCAAAAGGAACACTTCGCTGGAACAAGGACATGAATTCAAGTTCGCCGGATGCCAAAAAAGGAGTTATCAAGTCAGTATACTAAAAAAAAAAAAAACATTTCAATTGTGCAAATAAAAACTCTCAATTTGGGTTTGAACAGATTTAGCTCGCCGCAAATTGAAATTCGCGCTTTGATCGAGGGACAAATGCTGCATCATCGCGCTATAGCTGAGGACATGGGCTTCAACATTGGCAGTGATACTAAAATTCTTGCCACGGGTGGTGCTTCAGTCAACCAATCCATTCTTCAAGTAATTGCTGATGTGTTCAATGCCCCTGTCTACAAGCAGGTAACCTGAAACAAGTCTGTTTTGATTGATTTGTTACATAAACTAACCTTGCGATCTTTACTTACAGAATGAAAGCGAGGCGGCACTTATGGGTGCCGCATATCGAGCCGCTTATGCACTCTATTTAAATCAGAATGATCAGGCTGAACCTATTAAAAGCTTTCGTGACTTCATCCTCAGCCAGCAGCCAAACCAGCTCACTATTGCTTGTGAACCAAACAAGGATAGTGTAGCAATCTATGAGCCCATGCTGCAACGATATCGCGACATGGCATATGTTCTAGAAGGCCAACCAGCTCACTGCAACTGCAAAAATAGCACCTGTGCACGCTAGGCACCACATTCCATACTCCAATTTTTTGAGACAGATATTAAATACGTATTGTATAAGACTTAAGTGCAATTAACAAAAATTATACTGTGATTAACCATTTTTTATATTGATTGATTGCAAAAGCATTCACAAAAATAAACTTTTACATGGTGTAAAATATATATGCATTTTAAAATGGAGCAAACTCCGGATCTATTTCTTGCGGCCACCGCGCTCCTTGACTTGAAGGTGCACCGTTGTGCCACTAAGCAGGTTGTAGAAGGCCATTGTATTGCTATCCTTAAAGAACATACCCTACAGAATTAAAAAGAAATTTGCTAGTATAAGTACTGTGTAAATTCAAAGAAGTCATGCGGAGCTTACTTCATAAAATATTTTTTGTTTTGCAGGTGGCATGCCTGTGTCGTCCTGCAGCTTGGCCTTCAGATTAGCTATAGGATCGGTAAGCGCTAAGGTGACGGCGATCATCTGACCATTGAGCTTCCATTCCGACTTGTCTGCATTCGGAACTTGCACCTGTATAGTCACAGGACTCTGAAAGATCCAATCAAAGTTAATCATTATTGAGAACCGACTTTAAAGCTTCAAATTGGAATTGAAATTTAAAAATAACCTTATGCATGGCAATGAACTCCGCTTCGGGCACTAGATTATCTTCGGAGCGAATCTTTTTAGTAGGCGGTTCATCCTCTAAAGGCGTTAGGTCCACAGGTGGTGCAGGAGAAATCTGCGGTGGACCACCACCAGATGGCATGCCAATGAAGCCGCCGGGGCCTCCACCATAAGGGGTTGCTAAAACAATTATTATTGAATCAAATCGGCATTAAATCGCTACTATGTATACATACGCATCATGGGCGGTCTTTGTTGCATCATCATGACTGGATTGCCGGACTGAGACATATTGTGTTGTGACTGCTGCTGCTGCTGATGGTGTTGATGGTGCGGCGGCGGCTGCTGCTGCGCTTGATGATGATGATGAGGAGCATGATGGTGGCCACCGCCGCCTTGGTGATGCTGTTGCTGGTGGGAATGCTGGTTCTTCGAAGAGGATGGCTGCGGTGGTGCTGATAGCGTTGCTTTATTTCCCACAGGCTTGGGTCCGATTTTCTCTTTCTCTTCATCGTGCAGCAAACCTTTAACTTTGTGTATTTGATGGATTTGATCTTCAAGCGTTATATTGGCACGCGCTGCTCGCGTGGCCGCCTCAACGCTAGACGTATGGCCGTCCCAGGTAACGCGATCATCCTTTTTCGTTTCTTCCTCCCCAAGTTTCTTGCCAATGACAGTTTCTTCATCGCCTACGCCAAAGATGTCTGTTCGCCGCTCGGCCAATTGTTTCAAGCTCGCCTCAATAGCCGTTCCAGCTGCAAATACATTGTCCTGGTTGATCTTCTCAACAGTGTGCTTATCACGCTGCTCAACCCAGCGTGGATCCAAAAGGCCAATGCGCATATGCTCCGACACTTTAGAGGCTGGGATTTTCTCCCCTGTAATCGGCGATATGAGATATTCGTCCGTGGCCACTGGTGTTGGCTTTGGTTGAGCCGCCTTTGGATCGTATTTTTTAACCACAACCTTGTCGTGCGTGGGCGGAAGCATGGGCGCCACAGCTGGTTGCATTTTAGTGGCTGGCGTATCCTCATCGCTAGATGCCTCGTCCATATCCTGAACCTGTGTGTTGTCGCGTTTGGCACTTGAGGGCTGCCCATAAGACGTGGCATTCTTCATTTGAATGCCAACACGATTCTCCATTTGCGAAAGCTTTACACCATCGTCAATGTGACCAACTATTTGCACCTCATCCTCTTCATCAGACTCAATTTGCATTTCAATGTCGCCCTCCTCCTCCAATAATCGCTCTTCCATTAAAACACGAGCGCCAACCTCATCGGGATTTGTTGGTGGTGGAAAATTGCCGCTTTCAAACGGCTGATAGTCCACTGTTTCCACAACGACAAAATCGTGCCAGTCGATTTGCGCGTATGCTACACGCTCACGTTCGATCTTCTCTTCTTCGCGACGACGTTGAGCCTCCTGGTGCCTTTGCCAATTGGCACGATACTTGACCTGCTCTAGTACTTGAACCATACTGGCACGACCGGGCGCGCTTTCCGTGCGTAGCTTGTTTAGTAGATCCTTTGGGGGGATCAGTACTTTGGTGTACTGCTCCAGGAGTTTAGTAAAATACTGAAAGAGCGAGTGCTGGGGCCTTAGGAAATCAAACTGAAAATTTCGTTGTTCCCGGCTCATAAGATTGGTAAGGAATTGACGTCCATTTCGGGCGACAAATTGTGCTGTTAACTTAACAATGTCTCTGGAAAAAAAACACGTATTAAATTTGGATCCTAGATTCTAGATGTTGCAATTCAACATACAAATCCAATGCTGAAATGGAAGGCGGATCAGCTATGAATTCAAATTCCACTGGTGGCTCTTTTGGAACAAACTGTTGTTCCACAACTTGTTTCAACAACTCCTGCTGTCGCTGCTGAGCAGCACTCGTCACGGATAGTTGTTTAATGGCAGTCACTGCGCTATTGCTTGTATCTAATGTGGCATATGTGGCATTTTCAAAGTTAAATATATTATTAATCATAAGTTGTTTTTTTTTTTTTTAATTATATACTTGCCGTTGCCTTCGCGAAACTCGTTTACTTTGTGCCTATAATAGGCATGATACGGATCACCACCGTTTAAAAAGTTAAACTTGGGGTTGCCCAGCTCGTTTTGCCGGATGCGTGCCTCAAACTCCGGCCCATTTCGTGCGACAAAGCTGGCTGTTTTGTCAACAATATCTAGTTTGTTAAGCAATGTATATTGAGTATTTTAGAAAACCTTTAGGTGGGTAAATAAAAATGTTTAATTAAGCTTTAGTTTTGTAAAAAGGATGCTTCTAACTTCCGGCGGCGGATATATTATGCCAACGATGGGCCCGGACATTGGCTTCGATTGTTCATTGTTAAACTGATCAATGGAGGCATCCGCTTCTAGTAAAGGCATTTTGACAAAGTGCTTTGAATTGAATGATTTACTATTTGTTTTGTTTAAGATTTTATGTAAATCGCCTGTACATCAACAAGAAAAGTCGGCAAAATCTAACACAGTGTGACCAACTTTTTGTATGACCAAAATACAATTTCTAGCTAAAGCAACTGCACACTAATTTTTACAAAATAATACTAAAACACTCAAGAAGGGTTAATTATAAGTACAAACAAGAAATAAAACGTTTATTAATTTAATAAGTGAATGACAGAAGCATTTCTGTACTTTAAGAGTCTAAGGTTGATATATAAAAAATATAGTACATTTTGTGTGGGTATTTTTTGGCAATGATAAATTTAATATATTGTCGAAAAGTTTTAAATCGGTTCGCGAAAAATTCAGTCTGATCGTGAATTAATTATTTAACTCAACTCAAATTATATTTCGAGTAATGCTGTGAATTGTATATTAAACAAAAAATAAAGGAGCTAAAAAATGATTTGTTGTAGTATTAAAAATTGTTTTAACATTTTATTTTTGATCTGGATTTTATGACATTTTATTTTTTATATTTTTAATACAATTTTTGCAATCTATTTAATAGATAATAAGCAAATTTAAAAAATGTATGCAGTGTGTGTTTATGTCTATTGAATTCAATCAATAAAAATATAAACATTGCTCTAAAGTTGTTTTTATAAATATGTTTTTGCTGTCTAAGCCGATATTTAAAATCGGATTTACAGGGGTGGTCAAAAGTATTTAGACACCATTTAAAGTAGAATCTGCTCGTTGTTTAAACTTCATTTATAAAAAGTTTGGTATCAATGGATAAGTCATTTAAATTCCGTTTTAATGAAACAATATTTTACTTAATCCATTATGTTCCCATTATACGTTTTCAATTCTTGCTTGTATGTTTTTGAAAACTTTTTTTCTGGGCTTAAACAAAAATTTTTAACGCAAAAAGTTATTTTAAACAATTCTAATAGTGACTGAAGAAAATTTGTTAAAAATCTCTGCATCTATTTTTATGATTTTTTGAAAGTGGCTAAAAATTACTATTTTATCCTCTTTTCATTAAAAATTAATTTTTTTAGTCATTTTTAGCAATTAGTTTTTGTGGGATCTATAGACAGAAAATAAAGCTTTTGCTCGTCACTGTATGTACCAAACAGCTTTCATAGGAATTATTTTAAATTAAAATTGTTTCCCAACACTTTTAGCTTTGTTTGAAACTAATAATTACAGCACATTTTTAAACTTCCCTCTGTGTCACAAGCTTTTTTTTTTAACGCATTCGCCTCCATGTGTTAGCAATAGGAGCACTTGTTAAATGACTTGCAAAGAACATACAAATTTAGTGCGCGTGGGGTGCAATCGGTTATCAATTAGTTTTGGTCAGTATAACTTCATGGGTCTGTTTATACCCTTAACCCATAAAATGGGTAAATAAGGGTATAATGGTTTTGTGCAACCGACCCTATAAAGTAAGTATATTCTTGATCAGCATCAACAGCCGAGTCGATCTAGACATGTCCGTCTGTATGAACGCGCCGATCTCAAAGACTATAAGAGCTAAAGACTTCAAACTAAAAACTTAAGCTCTCCTACACCATGAGAAGATCAAGTTTGCTTTAAGTTATCGATAACATTTCTAGTTCTCGATAAACACATAAGATCGATAACAAAAAAACCTTAAATTTAATAATTGTGAAAATGAGGTTTGAAACAATAGATAAAATAATGAACATTTTACAAAATTTGATCCAAATCGGTTGAGATATCGCAGTTTGAAGTTTGATCATATTGGTCACTGGGTAAATACAAACAAATGACTGTACGGGCTACATATGGGGTTAAGGGTATGTCCTAGTCGGGATTTCTCGACTAGAGCCTTCTTACTTGTTTCTAATTGGCTTCGCGAATATGCAAAAGCCGAGGAACTCATCACTAAAGCTGGAAGCTTGGACACAAAATCATATATATATATATCTGCTTATAAGCAACTTAGTGCATACAGGCATTTGTAAGTAATTCGCCGGTAAACTCAAATATCATTATTTACATATTACTTTGATCAAACATTTTTTCTCTTGGGTGATGACAAACTCAATTCTTTATTCGGAGCGTACGTGTATAATTTGTAAAGTTATTTGTAGACAGTTTATATATTGCGGATAAAACATATATTTATTTTAAAGTCTTAAAATTTAGTTTGTTTATTAGCCTGACTTATTAGCCTACCCTCGTTTGTTGTAGGTGGCAATTGTAAACCTGGTTTGTACGAAATAATAAGCTTATTTGTATATTTGTCTTTATTTATATGTATGTGAGCACGCATATTGCCTTTGTCTGATCAGCATCGCAAATACATGTGTTTGCATATACTTACGTTAGGGTGTCTCTTCAAATTTAAAAACCATGAATTTTTACATCTTTTCTATCTTTAATGAATTTCACAAGTTTATTTTTTATGTATTTAGGATAGTATTTTCCTTTCCTTACTTTGGTTACGTGCTGGATTTTTACAAAATTAAGTTTGCTTGTCTTCGACCACAAAGGAAATAATATAAGAAGAATAAATATATTTATATTATGGCCAAATTGGGGACACCCTAATTATTTGTCGGAAGTACAGAAAACAAAACAAAGATTTAAAATACGGTGGCCTCAGTCGAATGCGTCATACGCTTATATCTGTGTAATATCACTTGAAAACTTGATAAAAAAAAAGTATATAATTTTATAAACTTATGCTAGAACTTTTAGCTGTTAAGTAATCGATAAAAGTTATATTGTAAAATCATTTTTATTTTATGTTAAAGTTTTATTACGAAAGAACATATGTGTTGTAAATTGTGTAATAAAAAGAATATTTATTAAAGACATTCATTAATGTGTACATTGGTTTTTGTAATCAACATTTTATTTTTATCAATTCCATGTGGATATCAAAATCCGGAAAAGCTTAATAGATTGGAAACAATCTTGATCTGCCTAGAGATCAAGACAATTTTTGTTTCAAATCCGAAGTTTCTTGCTGTCATAGTCTTTGAGAGAAGGGTACTGTCTTAACTTAGCTTTTGATGCTGATCAAATATATGTATACTCTATTGGATCTAAAACGCTTCTATTTTTCCCTTTATATATCATTTGCATATATATCATGAATCATGTAAACTTATTATTAGGCTGATAACTAGTAGATGATTAGAGGGTATTGCGAAGTCAATCTTCCAACGGTATCTTAGTTCTCTCAATAGAGAATCAGCTGCACCGACTTGCTTCAACTGTGCTCATTCAGCTGATAATGACGGAGCAAAGCTTAACAACATCGTATTGTGTTGTCATTTTCAAGTCGCTCAGTAGTAAACGAATCATCCGTGAGTCCGGGCGAAGCAGCTTGTGTTGGGATTAGCTTTCTTGAAGCGTAATTAAAACTGTTATCAACAAGAGACTGCGATTGTCTATCAATTTGTGCCTGTGCCAATAGATTAAATCTTACTTTTTGTAAATCACATTAAGAATTGCCCACTTTTAAAATACAAAGAAATTTATAATGCGAATTTATTATTTCTGGCTTGTTCTCATAATACTTGTGGCGTCAGCACCCGGGCCCAGCAGATGTGCGAATATTCCCGAATTTCGACAATGTAAGTGTCATTTTATAATTAGCAGAGTTTTCGTTTTGCGAGATAAATGTTTTTTTTTTGTTGTTGTTGTTGACTAAACACATTACATCTTACTTTAAACAGAGGGGTATTACAAGAGTTCCATAATGAAGTTATGAAAATGTACTTAAGTCTTTTGGTCACGCGCATTCGTTTTTTATAAAGATATATTTATATTTATTATGAGTAGGATGATTTTATTAATTTTTTTTTCTTTGAGCTGAAAGCAATTTATTCATGGAATTTTCCCCAATTGATTATATGCTTGCCAGGAACAGTTTCTAGATTGATAATAACAATTCATCTATTGATGTTTTGACATTATAATAAAATGGTGTCCATAAGAATATTCATTCAGTTGTTCACTTATAAAAAAAATAGTTGCATATATAATATAGGGTAATTTTTGAAGCACATACAAAGATTTACGTACATCTAGAATATATCCACAAATTAGGAATAAACTTATTTTTAAACATGTTATGTCTTATATACATACATATAAGTATTTTCTTATACATTTACTTTAGACATACTTATTATAAATTATGTACATATATGTATGTCGTCTTGCAGTTAGATTTTTCGTTAAAAGACTCATAGACTTTTATTTTTCACTTATAAAATATTTAAATGTTTATTTTTTACAGCACCGCACATCCCATTGAGCAAGGATGTAAGAGACTATTTAAACGAAATATCGCCGGCTGAATGGGTGGACTTTGTAGCCTCAGGGATCGATTCAATCAATCGGCAAAAAAGGTTAAATTTTTTATTAGTTTATACATCTCGTTTAAGAGAGAAAAAATAAAAGCTATAAGAGTATTGCGGTTGCTTATAGCGCATTTCCAGTAAAAGTGCTCAAAGTATTTTACCATTTTAAACGTATAAGAGTTTCCAAAGTTACTTACCTCTTATACTCATAGGCAACTTATTTCGTGGTACGCTGTTTTTCATTTTCTCTCCTTAAATTTGATCTTAATAAACAAACTGACTAAAAAATTCGATCTCTGTTTAGGTTGGAGGATAATCTTCTAAGATCTGATATCACAGTCCTTAATGGTAGTATCTCGCATGCTCAGTTGCTCGATACGTTACCAAATGAAAAGTCAAAATTGGATAGTGACATTGCTCTGAAGATCCTTAAGTCCAGTCTCTTTGTCTACAACAGCAAGTGCGTTCCGCACGGCATCCGTGCGCATGACTGCCGTGCATTTCTGGAGACAAAGCCACTACCCAAAGGAAGCACCCTACAAGCCGAGTGCGAAAGATTGTTGCACAGTCCACGTAACGGTCATCATGCTTTTAGGCGATTGCTTTCGCGTCATTACAAGAATGGGTTCCATGAGGTGAGCAGCTTATAAAATACAAATGTCCAATACACTGAAAGTGATTTATTTTAGATGTTTAGTGAGAATGACTTGCCCGCCGCTTGGTCTATAAGTATGGCTTTGTATGATCATGAGGATGCGGCGCACAAAACAACTTTAAGGACTTCAAGCCAAAAAGATGAGAAGAGTGAAAGCCTTAATTTAGTGCTTGTTCAGTTTGCGCAATTTGTCGAGCATGATCTTAGCAAAACTGTCGCCCAATCAATGAGTATAAGCCGCATAATTTTTGACAAAATATCAGCATTATTGAACGCAGTTAATGTGGTTTATTCTCAGGTAATGGAGCTCCGATTGAGTGCTGTAATCGCAATCAGAACAATCTTCAGCCCCGCTTCCATCATCCGCAGTGCGCACCAATTCTATCCAAAGAGGAGTACGGTTGGCCTAACTGTCTTAACTATGTGAGAAGCGCCCTTGCCGTGGGCGAGAGTTGCAACTTTGGCGCTGCTGAACAGGTGACTTCGTTTAAAAGGATTCCGTTCAGCAACTAATCGTTTGGTTTTTTTTTATTTAATAGCTCAATCAAGCCACTGGTTTCCTAGATCTGTCGCAGCTTTATGGTTTCACGGACAGCGCCGAGCGCAAAATGCGAACCATGTCCAATGGTGCATTAAAATCTAGCGCCAACGGCAACTTATTATCGATGACCTCAGACAAGGATGGCCACACCTTCTGTGCATGGGGCAGCATGTCCAATGCATCTACTTGCTTTGCAGCAGGTGACTCACGTGTCAATAGCAGTCCCTTCTCCATCCTGGTGTACACCATCTTTATGCGCAATCACAATCGAATCGCCTCCGAGCTATTGTCGCGCAACAAAAACTGGAACGATGAGCAGCTGTTTCAAGCGGCCAAGTCTATTAATATTGACATTTATCGGCGCCTGATAATGAAAGAGTGGCTGCCTGAGGTGTTGGGTGAAAGCATTGCAGCAAATGTTCTTAACATCCCAACAACATCAGCAACTGCTGGCCAACAACTGTCTGAGGTGTCGAATGAGTTTGGTGTGGCTGCTATTCGTTTCTATTTCTCAATGTTGCCCAATGTACTGCACAATCTGGCACCCGATAACGAAGTTGGCTTAAAGACGGCAAACAAGTAAGACGATGCCTTATTTTCTTTAGCATGTATCTAACTAGTTAGTTAGCAGCCTGTTCTTGTACAACCCAGCGAGCTTAGAGTTGTCCGTGATTAAAGCTTGCATTTCAAATCCAGATGTGAGTCATAAACTATATGGCTAACATTTACAAGCTGCCAATTCATCCGTCAGACGTTTCTTCTGATGATTAGGGGTATATAACTAAAAAGGTGTATAAAAGCAAGTTTTCGAAATGATTTTCTTTTTTTAGCCATGGAGAGGTTTATATAAATTATTTTGGGCTTTGGATAAATTATGTAACAGACAACAGAAAGCATCACCGACCCATGACCATAAGAAACTATAGGCTTAATGATAACAAGTAAGAAGGCTCTAGTCGAGAAATCCCGACTAGGACATACCCTTAAGCCGATACTTAACGCTTACAGTTACTTATGTGTATTAAATCACTGACCAATATGACCAAACTTCAAACTGCGATATCTCCGGTGTTTCTGAACCGATTTTGATCAAATTTTTTTAAATGTTCATTATTTTATTCCTAATTTCAAACCTCATTTTCACAATTTTGAAATTCAAGATTTTTGTGCTATCGATCACAGGTGTATATCGGAAACCAGAAATGTTATCGAAAATTTAAAGCAAACTTGATCTTCTCATGGTATAGGAGAGTTTAAGTTTAAAGTTTGAAGTCTCTAGCTTTTATAGTCTCTGAGATCGGCGCGTTCATACAGACAGACAGACGGACAGACAGACGGACAGACAGACATGGCTAGATCGACTCGGCTGTTGATGCTGATCAAGAATATATATACTTTATAGGGTCGGAGATGCTTCCTTCTGTCTGTTACATACATTTGCACAAAACAATTATACCCTTATTTACCCATTTTTTGGGTTGAGGGTATAAAAACTAGCAAAAGATGAATACAGCTTTCAATATTTAACCAATTGGCGACCAAAAAAGCTGTTTTAGAGAAACACTTAAAGAATACCAATTTTATTTAAATTACTTTTTGGTGAGATAAATCTGTTAAGAAAAAAACATTTCTGAATCCGGCATCTGTTATTTTGCATTTCAGTCTCGAATATCTCAAATTTTACACAAACGGCTGTGACATTCGTCTTTTTAACCGACTTTAGACAAGAAGGAGGTTATCAATTGGTCTGTATTTTTTTTTTTTTTTTTTTTTTTGGCGTTGTTACCTCAGAACTTGCGACTGGGTGAACCGATTTTAATGATTCTTTTTGTATTTGAAAACTGGTGCTTCCAGTGTGGTCCTATTTTTTTTTGGTCCAGTTCTGGCAATGGCTTCATTAAGAAAACCGCATATCTCTTAAATTTGCATACTTATTCATACGTATCTCGCACGATTTTTGAGCTAGAGTCGCCCGATTAGTTGAGAAGTTAGGTGATGACGTCCCCTTAAGATCTGCATCAAAGGATGCCACGCCCACCATTGCCAACCGCCTTTTTAAATCGGAAACGGCTATATCTTTAACAGTTCTTGAGCTGGAGTCACCAAATTTGGTAGGAAGATAGACGGTGACATCTACGAAAGATCTGCATCAATAATTTGGATGCCACACCCACCTCTGCCGCCCACTTTTTAAAAACGAGAATTTAGTAATATTTTACAGTCTTTGAGCTAGAGTCACAAAATTTAGTAGGAAGACAGCTGACGATATCATCCCAGATTTGTTGGGAAGTTGGGGGACGTCATCACCTCTGTTGAGTTAAGTGTTTCTGTCTTCCTTTGTTTGTTTCACTTCAACGGCGCTGTCTCATATGAGCAGCACGTTTAGTAGGTCTACCCATATTCAGAAAACTTTTTAATTATTATTACTAATATTAAATATTATTATCACTAAAAATTAAAAAATAAACAACAATTTTAACAAAAGAAAACCAACTTCAAAATAACTAAAATGCCCTTAAAAGTAAAAAATAATTGGGTTTTCTTGTACAAGTAGTAAGAAATATTGTTATTTTTGGAGTCGGTGTCAGCTAAGGTATGTTGATCGATTTTTCATATTGAATGGATTAATAGATAATCATTCTGTTGTAAGAGAAAATCCGTTGAGTAAACGACTAAAATTGAAACTTTAAATGCGATTTTTTCAAAACTACGTTTTGCGAAACTGTGAATTTGTGTTTGTCAGTTTTACTGAACCGTGAGTAATGGTCTTAAACAATGCAGAATTAATAAATTTCTGCCGCATCGGGAGCAGCCAAGCTATAAACCTACCTTAGCTGACACTGACTCCAAAAATAACAATATTTCTTACTACTTGTACAAGAAAACCCAATTATTTTTTACTTTTTAGGGCATTTTAGTTATTTTGAAGTTGGTTTACTTTTTGTTAAAATTGTTGTTTATTCAGATTAAAATTTACATATTTAACTGAAATTCCCTGACAAAGTTTTAATTTAAAACTTTTTTTTTAAATTTATTGCATTGTTAACCATTTTTTCCGTTTTAGACCTGTAATTACATTAATTTTTCATTTGTCTCTTGATTGTAGCAATGTCCTGCCACAAACAGAACTGTTTGAGCTTAAAAACGAAATATACAAGCCCCAGATACACTATACATCCAAAAAACTGACCGATATATTGCAGAGTCTGCTGCACGAACGCGCCATGAAAATGGATGCCTCATATGTGGGCGCAGTAAGTACTTTAATATGATTAACTATTGAAATCAATGGCAACCTTTGCATCATTTTTCGTTGCAGGTTGTGTGGCATGAGCAGACGAAACCAGCACATGCCGATGTCTTGGCATTTGACATACAACGAGGACGTGACCATGGCCTACAGCCATATTACAAGTATCTGGAGATGTGTGATAGTAACAAAAAAGTTACTGGTTGGAGCAGTTTTGAAGCACTTATACCAAAGGAGGTAAATGTCTATGACAAAACTATAATCAACAAACGGTTAAATATATTAAGTTGCAATATATTCCCTTTTGTAATATTTATTTGCTCTTTAAGCTTGTTCAAAAACTGAAGAGAGTCTACAACAACTGGAGCGATGTGGACCTCATTGTTGGAGGTATTTCAGAGCAGACGTTCAACGGAACTGTAGGACCAACATTTAGCTGTATATTGGGTAAGCTCTCATAGTACATATTATAACGATTCAGTTAAATTCAAAAGAAAAATCTATCTTGCAGCTGAGCAATTCTCAAAAATTCACCAACGTCATCAGGAGCAGCAGTCTCCCGCAGGACACACTGCCTTACTAAAGGCTTACGGTAGCATCAACGGTACAAAGTTGTTGTGTTTGAATTCCGACATGATGGCAGTGCCAACAAATATCTTTCGGTTGCAATCAAACAGGTACATTTTGCCCCATATGCTTGTTGCAAATCGCAGCTCACGTGTCAACAGCAATGGTTATCAGCCGGACAGCTGGCACTGATTCACACTGCAGTATACCAATTGCTTCTGTTATAAATATAAGAAGCCATGTGATAAGCGAGCCTTGCGTTATACTATACATACGTATACCTTTATATACTATATATATATTGATTGATTTATTTCATTTGTAGCAATCCCCTGGTGAACTGTGGCGATGTGGAATAACTTTAAAACATAACCAACTTATTTCAACGTGTACCACGACGAATTTAGACGATCTTATAATGTCCAAACATCGTTGGAATCCTGTTGATCAACTGAACAAATATGATTACTTTTAAAAGTTTAAAAATATTTAAATTTATGATTTACTTGGGTAAAAAGCAAAAGTAAAAAGTTAATTAAGAAAAAATTACAACAAAACACATGGCACTAAAGGTTTAATTACTTTTGACCAGACATATTTTGTAACATCTGGTTCGTATGGTCTAAGGCATGAGTTCCGAATTTTATACTCTGAGATATTGGTTTTGTGCAATGTCCATGGTGTGTGTCCGTCTGTTCTGAAAATCTGAATGAAATGTTTGACGCCATGTATGTATCTTCAACAGTTCTTACGCTATAGCCATTAAATTTGGTAAGAAGAAGGAATGGTAATATCCGACACAGATTGCCACGCCCCCAGATCCCCAAAAGACCTGCGTTAAGTGCAAAATATTGAATGCCACGCCCACCTTTATCGGCAACCTTTACCGCCCACCTCTCAAAGCCTGAAATCTACATATTTCTCTGTTTTTGTGCTGGAGTCACCAAAATTGGTAGGAAGTTAGCAAGTGACACAAACCACTGATGTGCATCAAAACGTTGGATGCTGCGCTCACCTTTACCGCTTTTCCCTTTGAATCTAAAATCTCCATTTCTTGCTTTTTTTGTTTTTATACTAGTTTCAGATTATATTACAGTCGATTGCGTCCGATTGCAACGTTTTTTCAAATACATAATTGATAGGAAGTTGTTTAACGATTACATATACTTTTGGCTCAGCCTTTAAAGGTTTCAAATTAAAAAAAACAAAAAAACCATAGAAGGTAGTTCGATCTGTTTTCATATGAACGGATCATTATTCTCTTTGATCCTATTGATTGACTCAGGAAATGTGATTGTTCAATATTAAACAGATAATAATATTTGCATTATTTGTAAACTATGGTTTTTGAAACAAAAAAAATACCAAAAAAAAAAAAAAAATATTAAAGAGTGTATTGGCTCTTGTGTAAAGGAAAAGTATTTTTTTAATGTTAAATCAAAATATAATAACATGCAATTGTTATGGATAATAAAGGATAAAGCGACTATGGACTATCCAGTGATTTCTTGCTTGTGCTTTAATCGTTTTTAATTTACATTTACTAACAGCTGAATAAATGTACAGGGGTGTGGTATCTATGGTCATTTAAATTCCGTTTAAATGATACAATACTCTTCTTAACCCATTCAAAGTTTTCCATTCTTGTAAAAAAATATTTTCAAAACTTTTTTCCCCGGGCTTAAACAAAAAATGTTTCGATGCAAAAAGTTACCTCAAACAAAATATAGTGAAAATTTGTTTAAAAATTTCTTTGCATCTCTTGTTATGATTTTTTGAAAATTGCTAAAATTATCATATTTAATGAAAAGAGGGTATGTTGCTCAAATACTTTTGGGTACCCCTGTATATATAGATATGTAAGTAACAAAGCATAACAAGTTGGCGATTGTGCTCGCCAAAACGCACAAAATCTGTTGTTATTCTTTCAGTGTATCTGCTGGAACATTAATCTATGTACGCATCTAAAGGTCATGCGTATTTTTCACTGAATTCCTCATTATTAACAATATATAACGGTTATTTCATTTGAAAGTGGATACAAACTGGTTTTGGTTTCAGTCATGGTAAGAATGTTTCGTAAGATATAAGGTTGTACAATGTACAGAAAAGATACATTTATAAATGATTTGAAACTGGCTCAAAACACCGTTTGTAATTCATGAATACAAATTGAAATTGGTTTTCAAATTAATGCTGATTGTGGTGACCATAACACACATGTGCTTATGATCACTTCAATCCCGTCTTAAGATATCTATAACAAGCATTTGATCATGCTAGTGCCTACAATCCGGTGTTCGCAATAAATTTTAGAACTGAAACTTGTGTTACCCTTTACCTGACTGCAAACCTTATGGGTTTACATATTTAGAAAGTAATATGACTTTGTGCAAAAAGAAATACAAGAATGGTTTAGAGAAAGCTCTTTTTTTTACCTTTGTCTTTATACATGTTTCATGATTGTTTAAGCAATCACTTAAGTTTTTAAAATTTGTATATGTGGATCTTTTAAGGATTTCTCCCACTCTCACTTACTGCAAATTTAGTTCTCTTGGTCAATTTTGTTCGAATCGCCTTGAAATTTAATGTACGTAGAGGAAGAATCCTTAGAACATTGGCTGAATGTTTATATACAACTAGTTTATTATGAATCAGATATTAAAGGTAATTTAATACTAGAGATGTTGGAGTAATAGTAAATTTTTTTCTCACATATGAGTATGCGTACATAAGTATGTTAATTAAAGTGAACTATCGTGTGATTTCAAATATGCACATATACATATATACATCAATATGTACATGTACATAGTAGTATGAAGGTACTGCCAATAAGTACCAGCCAAAGAAAAAAAAAAATACTACAATACTTTCAATGCAAAACAAAAACAAAACTGTTGATAAATAAAAGTCTTTTTCATACATATATAGAGCTCTGATAAGATTTACCCGAAACAATTTCGAGCAATCAATTAATAGACGGTGTGCGGGGTGAATGGTGGGTGCTGAATGCTGAACTGATAACGCTCCGTTTCCCATTGTGTCATTGGCAGTTAGTTTAAATTGGAAACGCGTCGTGTCGAGAGTGGAAGTTTTTGCAGAGCAGAGCAAAGTGAGCTAATATATCGTTTAAGGTAATGAATTGCTCATCCCGTCTACGTGTATTAGTATTCTAAGCAATTTGCGAACGCTTGATAACAAGAACAAAAAGAACATTCAGATGTACACACTAAATAAATCAAGATCTGAAAGATAATAACGCTCGAAACAGAACATGGGCATACATACATACTAGTATTATCGCCAATATGATAGTGGATATGATGTCATGCCCTCAATAAATTCTTGAAAAATCATAAAACAATGTGAACTTTAATCATGGACTCAAAATATGCTGATTTGATTTAAGTTAAGGGTTTATGTAACGCGCATTTAATATATAGATTGCTTCATTTGCCAAGAATTTTCTACCAAACCTTCGCGATAACGGAAAAACTCTGGCTTTTACAATAAGGTGCAAAACCAAAAAGCAGGCACTGAAATTGCGTTTATCTAATCAGCACAAAAATTCACCACATTCACAATATCGCCGGTATATTACACAGACAACCACACACACATGCATACAACATTAATGTATTTTTATATACAGACGAGCTTTCATTTCTAGTACTGCGATTCGATAGTTTTAATTGGTTTTTGTAATAGACTTTTAATTCACTTTAAATGAAGTTGCTTGACATGAGTCAATCGCACCCGGAATACCAAGGAATACTTTAGTCGCACTATCATAATGGTTAAACCGAGCAACCGAACTTTAAAATATTTTCGTCCCGTATTAGTGACGCGAAGGTGAATAATAAGTTAAACAATTTTTTTTTTAAATTTTTGAATTTCTAATTACCATAATCGAAACATGATGAAGCACGTGCATCAATCAAAGTATTCTTTGACATTTTTTTTTAACTTTGCATACTTCTTAGATGAAAACCGAGTGCCCGAGTGAATTAGTTGATCAAATGGAATTTACATTTTTAATGAGTTTTGTGAATTTTCATCCATACGACTTGAATTTTTTTAGTAAACATAAAAATGGTTTTCTTGTAGCTTTTTTTCATCACAATGATTTAAGTTAAAGAACCGCAATTTTTTTAAAATTATATTTTTTATTGAGTGACATACCGTAAAACATTTTTTTCGGCACTGACCAAAAATTTAATTCTTTGGCTGGAAAGCAAATTATTAAATTCTTTAGTTTTATTTGGCCATTGCCCGGTTATATATGAAAGTTTAAAAACCAGAATTTCTTTATTTATTATTTTCCAAGAGTCGATCAGCAATGTGGCCCTCAGTCGGACAGTAATGAGTTCAAAAGTAGTAGGTTTTTGCAAAATTTTAGGAGAATCTTCCTCGCACATTAAACCAGAACTTATGCGAAGCTCTGTTAAGGTAAAGATATAGTTTTCTTCAACTAAATTAAATACAATCGACACCTTAAAAAACTTTCTTAGGCCTGAACAGGGCACAAAACATATTTAAGGTCTCATTGGAAACATCCCTTATGATAATAGATCCAAACTTTAATCAAAATATTACTGATCTTATGCTTTTAAGCACAATTTAAAAGTGTATTGATAATTTGTAAAGAAATATATCGGTCTGCAGGGATATAAAATTCATACAGTTAATAAGATATAGAAGAGATTTTGTTGTTTCGTTAATAGTATGCTGCGAAACGGCTATGAAAATGGACCGAATTCTAGTGATAAGTACAATGGAGGCTACGAGAACGATATGCATAAGCCAACATATGCATTGGATCATTTGGCGACTTTTAAACTAAAAAATGAGGCTGAGACAAAACAGCCGAAAGAAAAAATGAAGCTGCTCATTGAGTTAGATAAAACAGGTGGCATTTGGCCACATAAAATGTATATGTGCTTCAATGGACAATGGCTTGTGATGCTTGATAAGGATATGAAGGAAATCGAAAATTTTCCGGGTAGCCTGATAACTGAGCCAACAGCCTTTATTAGTGATGATCCCCTGGAAACTTATAACAACATTTTAATTTTTTCTGTGCCGGGTATCTCCTTGGGCAATACGGAAATGCATATCTTTCAAGTGAGTAAAAACAACATTTTGTTGTGCAAATTTTGCGTAAACCAAAACAATTTTGCACACCCTTCCTTTTGCTTAGGTTAGTGATGTAAACTCAGTACACTTGGTAGAAGATCTGCGTCTCCTAAGCAGCGGCTCACCCGTCACAGTGGATAGAAACAAGACGCCCATTCGCCTGCCCAAGCCGGAACGTCATCAGGCCAAGGATCAATATGGCATTGCCGCTGCTGTCGCAGAAATTGCCGCTGAGAAAAATGCACAAGACCGCGATCAAACCGATCGTGATGTTCAGGTGCTTAACCACTGCTTGTAAGTATTTTATATCTTTCATATAAAAAAAAAAATGGTTCTGTGCAAAGCAAAAATCTTTATTGCTTCGGTTTTCGGAAAGAGTGTCTAGATTGAAATTCTAACCTGGAAACAAAGTGGCTAAAACAGCGTATATCCCAAATTCAAACAGATAAAAAGATAGATAGAAAAATTTCTTAAAAAAATAGCTTTCCAAATTGTTAATGCCTCCATTCCATACAGTTTTTTGGCAAGAAAATCCAACTTTTTAACTGCTCTCGTACAGTTTAAAAGCTTAGGTAGACAAAACAAATAGATTACTTAGAGCCAATTTATCAATATCCGGCTAAACTGTTCGTTATTTTAACGTAGAAAAAATTTATGCTGTCTCTAAAGTGGTTTTTATTAATTTGGTTTTCTCAAAGCTAAAAAATAATTTTATTGATAGCTATTATGAAAGCATTAATGAAGCTTTTTTTTTTTTTTTTTTCTTTTTATAAATGACAAACCATTTATATTATAATACTACATTTGATACATCCAAACTTTATAAATACGTAAGTAACATATTTTTTTTCTCATTGTAGCGAGGATGTGGAACGATTTATAGCAAGATTGCACTATGCTGCTGAAGCATTGCATGAGCTAGAGTCTAGAAAAAATCAACATAATCCCCATGGAGAAGGACTACTAGTATTGAGATCGCGTCCACCAATCGAAAGCGAGTTCTACGATATTTTGGCAAAAATCAAACTGGCCCTCAACTATGCGGTTAAGCTACAAAACCATTTTACAAAAAGCACCGATCCCGTGCACAATGTCTTCATTTCTCTCCAAACGATTGTAAATGTGTGCAATGATGTATATGCTGGCGCTCGTTTACCTGAGGGCGTTGTAAATCCTCTGTTGAGACGAGAAACAGTTGGATTCTTGAATAGTGCTCTTGATTCGAATGAGAAAGACCTGTGGATTAGTCTTGGCCCCAACTGGACCGTACCTAAGGATCAGTTTAAGGACCACAAAGGGTCATATCATCCCATTTTCTATGACGATTGGTCGCCAGACTGGATTGTCGATGAGGAGGTTCAGTACTTAGCACCTGCACTGAAGAAAACGCAATCACCCCCGTTCACGCCTATGCCGCCCAGTCCAGGAAGTAATCGCACGTGGCTAAGCCGACTACAGAGCCGTAATGTCAATATCGCAGAGGTTGCTTACAATAAAACGGCCAGCAACGATAGGGAACTGAATGTCACGAAGGGCGAATACCTAGAGGTGCATATCTTTTCGATATTAAGCTCTTCATTGTTTTTGAAATGGCTTCTTTTATCTTTACCAAACAGATTATTGACGACTCCAAAAAGTGGTGGAAGGCTCGAAATTCTTTCGGCAACATTGGCTACGTGCCCCACACTGTGCTTGTGCCCTACAATTTTGAACATGCAATGAATCGAAATGGCCGTGATAATGAGTCTTTGGCTTCGGTATCGATGGAGAATGGCGAAGGTGAGGCCAACAATCCGCTATATCGCAATACAATGGCAATGTATGTGCCGCCAACGGATCGGGAGTCTCAGCAACCTGTAGCTGCCTCTAAAAATATGCCGCGTTCCTACTCAATGCCAAATGTTCCAATTCCACCACCAATGCCACCAAGTGAAAGTCAAACACCTACCCCAAGTGGCACATTGAAGAAAAACATGGCTGCCGCTGGAGCCCTTGCTGGTAATCAATGATTATACCTAAATTACCTAAATGGAACCACAGAATCTTTGTTTTCTTTTGGTTTTCTTCAACAATAGCTATGCGTGCTCGCAACGATTGCGATGCTGATGACGAAGCCTATCTTATGCAAGGTGTCGTTAACGATGAACTGCAAGTCATGCTGCAGCAACGACAGCAGCGCAGGGACCTCGAAATACTTAAAACACCCGAAATATACATTAATCAGAATTCCAAGCCCAAGGAGGTAGAGGAATGGCTGCGCGGCAAGGGCTTCTCTGACAACATAATCAAGCGACTACACACGCTTAGTGGTGAGGAATTATTTGGGCTGTCCGCCCACACAATCGAGAGTTATTTTGGTCAGAGGGAGAGCCGACGACTTATTTCACAAATTGTGCTACAGAAAAACTTCTGTGAGGTAAAATTGAAGAAAGATCAAATTTTAAAGGGTTACATATTAATCTTATATTATTATTTGCAGTACAAAACCATTCGGTCATCGGAGCTTTCAGCTAAACTAGCTCGTGCAAGGCAAAAGGCAGATCAATCAAATGGTGATGAGGTATTTTAGGCGGCCCCAAAGCTCCTAAATATCTACATACTTCGAGGACAGCTTACTATTATTGTTATTGTTTCAACACAATTTCATTGTATATTTTGTATTGAGTTCTGAAAGTTTCAAAAATAACCCTATTAGCTGTGTCATTTATTTATTAGTAATATTTTGTTCATTGAAAATATTTTCATACATGCGTAACAAACATATGTTGATAAAATTTAAAAACTGTACCTTCTGTTTTTTTTCGATCAAAACTTTAAAATAACTCAATTACTGGAAACAGTCAAGCAATACTTGTTTATCCGACACCTCGATGAGCATCGCATGCTGAGTCGAGTGCCCATGTCCATCTGTTTCCTTGCAAAATATATGATAACTTTTATCAAACAAAGGTTTTCATTGAAAAAGTATTTTGTATTAAAAACAATTTTATTGAAGTGCTTCTTGCAAAGGTTGAATACGAATAACATCAATGCCCAATAAAAATATTTTCATATTCTCTTTCCTGCTTAACATTCTTATTGCCATAACACATTAATGAGTTATCGATCTTTACGCTTTAGATAAACTTATAACTTTCATAAAATTTAATTTTAAATCTAATAAATTTTTTGGCGAAAACTCACAATTAGTCCTTTCCTAGTGTATATAAAATTCGACATCGATGTTTGTTTTGTTTTGTAAACAGTTTTTAGAATTTGAAACAAACTTGTTCTGCTTGTTGCAAAGGCGTCGATTTAACACACTTTAAATGAAAGCCACAACAAAATTGGAACATAAGCAATAAGCTGATTAAGCTACCTGGTTAATATTTAATTTACTTAACTGTTTTTAAATTCTTATGCACAAGTTTGCATTTCCGATGCACATAATCTGTATTGAGAACATTGGAAACGTAGCAATAGTTAAAAATATTTCTAGAAACAATAAGAATATCAAAATAAAGTTTACATAGTACATTGGATCTTAGAGTGTGAGCTAGATAACTGATTACTTTTGTCCCTGTCTCTTTTGTCTTATCGCAGACACATTACGCTAATGATCAAGTAAATAGTGTTTGGGACTACACTCAAAAGCCATACATTTCCCTTAATTGAAGGTTAGTAACTGTTTGCGTCTCCCAAATATGTGAAATAAAAACTTTGTGGGCAACGTCTACTCAAGTCTCCCTTTAAGCATTCATACATATTCACACATTACCAGTCTGTTGCGTATTGCAATTACTGTAAACAATCCTAAGTTATAATGTGAAGAGCGACCATGGCCTTTGGGGTGTTGCATTTATAAATTGCCTAATTAATCACTACTTTTGGCCATAATAATGTCGGGCAGACTTAAAACAATTGCAAACATTCGTAACATTTTCGAAAGAAAAGCTTTCTAGGTCACAGACGACGTTTTCATACTATGATATTGTCATGTTTTGTTGGTAACAAAGTCAGTACTCCGTAAAGTTCGACGAGGTTAATATATGGTATATGTATGTAGACACATGCTTATGTATGAATGTGTTTTTGCTTGTCCATATGTTTTGTTAGTTTTCATTTACCTTAATGTTATACAAATAGCATTTGGCACAGTTTATCAAGCACTATGCTCTGCGGGTTCTAGCCAAAAAGTGACAGACCAATGGACCAATGCACCAATGTGTACAACACATTGTACGCGAACAAAATATATAAATTGATCTCATTCAATAGTAGAAGTAGCCACAACAACTCCCCCATCCCTTTCAAAACGAGCGCTGCTACGAGCATAAATTAGAGCAGAGCGAAAAAATCAAGCAAGCTTCTTTGATTTACTGCACGCTCGCAGTTGACGCCAGCGCTGCTATTGCTGCTTCTGCTGCGGCTGCTGCTGCTGCTAGCACTGAACTGGCTTGAAGCAGGCTCGTTAGGTTCGGCTTTGGCGCTGACGATGTGCAGTCGCTGCGAGTACCGAAGTCATACCGATTTGTTATAAAAGCGCCAAATCCAATGGCAGCCCATTTAGTTTGCCACCAACGGTATCTCGAAAGAGATTTACCAACGATTTAGCCGATCAGTGAGTCGTCAAATAAATCCAGCACTGGTTCCAATGAGCAGGTGTCGAGTTGTGAATGAGTAGCTAATTAAGCTGCAATTGTTTAATACCAGCAAATCAATATTACTTAGTTCGTAATACATACTTGGCAATATTGTTTGCTCAACGTAGCGTGGAATTCGTGATTTCGATTTGCTAATTGTTCGATTGTAAATACATACATACTGTGCCCGTTCAATCCTGTGTGCAATTAAAAGTGAAAGATTAGCCAAAATTCGCGCAAAAACTTAATCCAACACGATGGAACTTTTCAGCATGGTAAGAGCTAAAGGTTAAGTCTTAAAGCAAAGGTTAAATCTATTGTGACAAATTCAACTTTAAAGCAACTAAAAAAGGCTTTAACCAACTTTGCAGGTTTTTATAGTAAAATCCTTTACGACATCTTGCATTCGTTAGCTATAGAGAGATAGCTCAAAAACTCTGACAATAGTTGGCACAATAACAGATTCAGAGAAAATTCAACTTGCAGGTATTCAGAACTTTATATGTGAAATTATACAAACATATCAATTTTTGTGCCAATGTGCGAATAATCAATGCTTTAATCTCCGATATTTTTAGAATGTATGAAAGGATTTCGGTGAAACTATTTTCAAAACTATTTTTTTCCAATTATATTTAGAAAAAAAAACATAAATATTATTAATATTAGAAAACCTGAAAGTTAAGCAATAATGATTTAATTTGTACAACCCCAATTAAATTGATTGGTTGTGGTACAGTACACATTCGATATAGTAATTTCGTCAAAATACTGTGATGTCAAAGTCATAAACTTGTGTAATTAAATTTTTTATCAAAAAATATTTTTGTATACATTAAATTGTGCCAATATGTGTAAACAAGATACTTGTTTATCGTTAAAATACGTAAAACGTGATTTAAATACTTGTATTCCAAAATAATAATCTTTGTGACGCGGTATCGGCGACATGGAATCATTGTCCTCTCAAAATCCCAAATGACTTAGAAATTCTTTATCCATCTGGGTTTCAGACGAAAGATATTTTGGGTTGCCTTATATTGTAACTAATATATTAGTTAATATGACCAAGTGACTTAAATCATTTTAATTAAACTCATTAATGTACATAATGTACATTCGTGAGAAGAAAAAAAAAAGACTAAAAAATACTATTTCATTTGGGTAATTTTTTTTTTTTTTTGGCGACCTTAGTCAAACCGAATTTATCCAGCATACCAGTTTCTGCTGACTGCCTTTAATAGCATATTTAAAAACCTTTTACAGACCATTGTTTATAGTACGAGACCAACACAAACTCTGTACAAATGTACCCAAGTTTGTGAGCGGCATTATAATTGTGTTGCAAATTGCATTTGTTTGTTTTTTCGTTGCTTTTTTTGTATTTTGTTTTATATTAAAACTAAGGCAATTAATTTAAGACATCAAACGAGCGACCTTCATCGTTGAAATCGTTTTACATTTGTTTTGGTTTTGCTATTGTTATGTCTACGATGTGCAGATCTCCAAAAAGCACACAGCACTTTTAAGCAAGTACTTGATGTACATTTCTTTCATTCTGTACATATTTTTGCATTTGGTATGTAATAAAAATAATGAATTTGTTATGCTACCATTTGAAAGCTTGCGGCATGCGGTCAGCAATTTGCGCCAACTAATTGGATACGCCCTCTCTGTATGGTCAAGTATATAGATTCAGATCAAGTCAAGCTGTGTTTGAAATCAGCGCTCACAGCTGCAGCCATAAAGTTAACATACTATTCCATTATGTTCATATTTACATATTTCAAGTGGGTTCAAATTCGTTTCGATTAAGTTCAAGCGGTGGTAATTACTAGCTTTTGGGGCGGTTCACTTCATGGCAGCTGCTTCAAAGGAGAAAAAAACATACAAAAGAACTTCGCTTTAAGCTTTTTATGAACTTGTACAGTGAACTATTTTACTGTTAAGCCAGCTTAATGCGTTCGGATCTGGTTACTTTCTCTTTCATTTTTTTCTCTTGAGCTTTGAGCCAATTACGCAATATATTTACTTTTGACGAACTTTGTACATGGCCATAATGCTCGATTGATTGTACATACTTGCATGTGGTTTACGAGTATGTATAGAAAACAATTTAACGACTTTTCCATTCACTTGACGATGTTTATTAATTGCAGGTATGGCTGTTAAAAACTTGAAAACCCAGAAGTCAAATATGCAAATACATGCTCATATATGTATGAATAAACATAAACAAGCAGAGCATATGAATGTATGTAGGTGTTAAACTAAACATAAATAAATATATTTTGACATGAACATATGTACATCATATATATCTACATATATATTTAACAATTGGGATGCATTATTTAAGTGCATACATATAGTTTGAATGTATATAAATAATTTTGTTTTTCCATTACATCACCGGGGCGTACAAAACAATGGCATAGAAAAACAATACCAACAGATCACATTTGGTTTCGAAAACGCTGAAAGATGTGAATTTTTATATGTATTTTGCACTTCTGGTTTTTCAATTATTTGTCAATACTCGACGCTAATCATAAAAGTAATTCACTCAAACATTGTACACAGGAATATCATGAATATCGTCATACGTTAACCGAAAGTATGTACAACAACAAATTGCACATGCACCTGGCATGTGAGCTACCGAATCAAAAAAGGCGTTTCGATAAATTACGCTCTACTAGTTTAAATCGAGAACCAATTCAACCGTGCTCCCATTTTAATAAATTAAGTTAAACAAATAAATTAATTACAACACTAATTAGCTAAGCGCTACGTGGAATGCGATTTTGACGGCTACAACAGTTACAAAACAACAACAACAAAAATGGTTGTGCTTTAAAAAAAACGTTTGAAATATGCCCAAGCAAATGTTTAACCATAAGTTGAATAAGTAAACAAAAATTTTAACAAACATTTAAAAATTGTCTCTCAAGCTAGGTGATACCCATATAATACTTTTGTGCAAAAGTATGTAACAGACGGAAGGAAGCATATCCGGCCCCATTAGGTATATATGTATATTCGTGATCAGCATCGATAGCCGAGTCGATATAGCCAAGTCTAACCGTCCCTATGTATGTATGCACGCGTCAATGTCAGAGATTATAAAAGCTAGGAATGTCTAAGATGACTGTCCGTGTTACGTAACGAAAAAAGGACGAATGAGATGCGACGCAATTCAACGCTAACTTCAAACTAAACGATATGTACCGATACATACGACAAAACTGAGAAGTATTCGTCAGATAAAGTGTTGAAACTAGGTGTTATGCTCCACATACATAAATGTATATCTGAAATTCAAGCAAAAAACGGGAATGCAGGTGTTTGCAACAGTTTTTAAGTTATTGTTGTCGGTTGCGTTCGGCTGCAACGTTTTCACTAGGTTATGTTTGTAATAAATATAAAAAATACACAAATTATACAGAATAAAGTGCTCCTCAATGAAAGATAAGAAATAATTAAAGACATAATACATTTATAGGTTCCCAGATGCATTCGTAAATATACATTTTTAAACATTTAAATATATAAACATTTTCATAAACTCACGTTTTGGGGCCGTGCCAATTTTAAGTTTTTATTTTTTTATTTTTCAATGCGGAAGATATGTGTTTTTTTTTTAATATTTATAATCACATTTTAGTGTGCGTAAAATTACATTAAGTGATTTAAATGGCATGCTTAACTTAAATTGCAGCTAGCAATCTCTATCCACTTAAAAAGAAATAAGTAAAAATTATCAACTGAAGAAAGCGAACGTAAATGTAAACATGTTTTGCTTTCGTTTTCGATTTCGCATACGTTTCTTACCGGCTTTTGCCGCCGATGATGCAACTTGCTTGAGCAACTAGTTGCTAGTACGTTTTCAAAGTCAAGGTCTTGAACAACAACAACAGCAACAACAAAAACGTCAGCAACAACAGCATCAACTGCTTGAGTCACCGGCAGACGTAACGACGACCGGCTAATAGCAACAACCGGCTACCGGCCAGTGGGTACGGGCCAAACCCAACAGCATCTGGCCATAATTGCGAAACGATTACAACTCTATCTAACGGCGCTGACAGCACCATAACGGGGCAGTTATAACAAGCACCAGACAAATCGCGTGCCACATTTGAATAGCGTTGCAGAATTCACGCACAATTTTCACACATTCACTTTAGCTATAATAACACTATGCAATTGCACACACATCGAGCTAACATATGTTTTATCTGTTGGGTTCATTAGTAAGTGATTAAATTAAACTTGCCAACGGCCACAAAATAATGATTACCGTGCGACTTTGTGCAGCGCAAAACAAGTAGGAAAGGAGAGCGAGCACTCAGCGATAGACCTCGACATTAATTCACTCTGTTTTCCAGTTTTTATCCTAATATAAACCAATGTAATAGCTCATAGCGCCAGACCGCAAACAGCTTGTAAAACTTATATACTACATACCGCAAAAGGCATTGCACTTTAACTGAAGGGCTTAACAATAATGTAAAATAGTAGTTACATTCTGAATGAAATTTATGGGTTTGCTTTTTATTTATTCATTAGCTAAGAATGATGCGATAGAAGTGTTGTATGTGTTGGGAAGAAAAGAGATTAATCCAACAACTTTATTTATTTCCGTTCATAGCATATCCATGCATTCATGTTTACTAATGCTTATATATAAATATTTGAAACTAAACTTTTGAAAAACACACGCATACCAGCAGTACACACTTATTAACTGTGTTGTAACCGTCAAGTCGTGTTTTTTTTTTACTTTTTTTATTCGCTTTGCGTGTTCGTTGACATTTTTGCTTAATAATGTCTTTTGTCGCTTCCGTTTTTTTCAAAGACAACGCTATTGGATTTGCTCTGGTTGGCATTGCCAATGAGCTCGTCTTGGGGCCGGACGTGGCAATTGTGGTGAGAGCATCGAAATTACCTTGCTTTTAATTGCACGTTGAAACAAACATATGAACATGCTTAAAATTGAACCAGGCAACAGTTCATGAGCATGATTAAAACATTTGATCATTAAAAGCGTGCAAAATGATGAATTATTTGTTATGGCTTAACATTGTTAACATTGCTGTACAGAATAAATTCATGTGAACAAGATATATGCATAAGTATATTTGAGCTTTATTTGTATCTATAACCTTGTTGGTAAAATAAACGTTGCATTGTTTGAATTAAAGAAAGTTATATGTTTGCCAAAAGGTTAGTTCATCCATACACACCCTTAACTGCCTTTCGACTTATTTTGAATGGTCTTTTAGAGCATTTGCGACTAGATTCGTGTTTTTAAAGTCAAAGGCTGCCAACACACACTAGGTATACGTTGACGGTTTAGGTCCAGGTCCAGGTCCAAGGTTATACCTCACTTCAAGTGCCTTTCGCCATTTAGAATGACATATCACGATTTCGACTCTAATGCAGTCTTATGTCAAATGCGCTTGCTTTACTTTTAATTACATAACATAGCGTAAAACCAATTCTAGTGATCGATATCTGTACGTTGTCTAACTAAAATGAATAAAATAGCAACAGTTTTTACTAGTATGCATTTTTTCATGCCCAATCGTTGCCAAAGCGTGCTCTTTGATGTTGTTTTTTTTTTTTGTCTCTTGAATTTTATTATTTATTTGCTTTGATTTTGTGCGTTCATTATTTGACCGCTCTCTTTTTATACCCATTTTTAACGGTTTAAAAGAGTTTCACCAACTTAAAATAACACCATGTAATAATATGAAAACAAAAACGAAAATCATTTTAGTTTACTGATCTAGTGGAGCATTAAAATGAATTCGATCACTTCAATAAGTGAAATATATAAATAAATATTAGGGAAAATGTTTTCCTTGAATGTATCATTAATCTTCGCTTATTTTTGGTGGAATCACTTCTTGGAAAGGAATATTTTTATAAATCTTAAAATTTTTAGTTTTTAAATGTAATAAGTTTAAATATTTCAAATTTTGTAATACATTCTTTAGATCAGAGCTTAACAAATATGTTTTAAAAAATTTCAATAGAGTTCTTTGTGTTTTACTTAATTTAAAACTAAAATGATCAATAATCCACTATTGTTATGTTACCACAAGCCAAGTTTTTGAACGAAAAAAATGTATTTTGAAAAAATATTTAAAATTCTATTATAATGTTTTTAAATATGACAAATTTGCATTACATTACGTTAATATATTGAATAGTATGAACAGGATATTTTCTAGTCGTGAATATATGCAGAGAATAAAGTAATACAATGGGATAAGACTTTCACACCGATATAGACATGAGATCTTCAAATTTACAAATATTGGGTTTGAAACAATAGACAAAGTTATAAAAATATAAAAAATTTGTTTTAAAATCGGTTTTAAAGCAACGGAGTAACGTCAAATACATGTGCAGTAGCGCATAATTTAACGTATGTATGTAAATATATGCACGTTAAGTATACGTCTTATAATAGCTCTTAGTTGGGATTTCTTAACTAATGTCGAGTGTTGGACAGTTTCCTTGGTTGGCGGTAAATGGTTTGTACAGCCTACTGCTTAAATTTTTTAAGATGCATTTACTGAGTATCGGTTCAGCATTGAATTTAAATTATAATCTTGAATCATGTTAATAAATTTACTTCACATGTGACACACTAACAGGTCTTAAATAAATGAAGCCAACTAATTCATGTCGTTTAACTATTTCGTTATTAACAGAATTCTTGGTCATTTCTAGATGACCTAAAATCTTGTATTTAAAAACAAAAAAACGTAAAATTCATAATGTTGATAACAACCATTTCAAATTTAAAGGTTACCTGCTGCCTCGATTAAGTGTATTGCAATTTCCTTCGAAACCAGTTTCAAATGGCTTGACTAAATCGGCGCAACACCGTTAAGAATCAATTAGTGTGGAGCATCCAATTTTTGCGACAATAAAGGCGATAGCAAATTGCGCGTACAATTAATGAAAATACCGGCGCTGCTGAGCTGTAATAAATTCGCACACCAAAATGCGACCAGTCCTGCCCAACGAGTTCATAAAGTGCTGACCAATCGGCTCTGCGTGAGTTAGGTTTGTTATTCGCTCTCATGTGACTTTTGGCTGGCTGCAGCAGCTTAGCTGTGTGACGGTTTTATTTGCCGCAACTCTGCACGTTTGTCACATGACTTTATGAATGCAAACATTTGCGCCAATAAATGTGTATGTATGTGTGTGTGTGTGTGTGTGTGCGTGCGTGTGAATGTGGATATTAATTTATGTATGTATGTATGTAACATGTAGACGCATAGTTATGTTTGGGGGCACTGAGTGCCGGTCTACTTATTGGCATCAATTATACAGAAAGCTGTCTTGTTTTCGTTGCGTAAACTGTGTGCACCTTGATTTCGATGTCAACAAAAAAATAAGAAAAAAAATCTACTAATATATACAGATTTTGCAATTAACTGGTAGATCTCAAAAGTTGCAACATCTTACACAACTGAAAGCCAACATTCACATACTAGAGCAACATTCAACGATCGATTGATCGTTTTATCCGGCGGCTTCCCAACTTGCACTTTAAGGTGCTGGAGTACTCCGTGCTTTGGACACTTTATTTAAAATGGAAATTTCAATTAATGCCTGTTTGTTTGCACACCACGTCTGCGTATAGGGGATTTTGAGATGCCTTTAAGCCAAAAAAAAAACAAACTCCCAACTGATTTGAAGAAAGATTTTTACTGATATGTACATCTGGATCCATAATGGCTCAGGTGCAACTCTGTTGCGCTCTATAAGGCCCTCAATGGTAACGACTTGTCTGCAAGGCAGCCAACAATAAATCAATCATTTTGTGGTGAAATTCTTTGCTGTGTTGCATTGAGCTATTTTACACTTTAATGATCAACAAATGTCTTTGGTGATTTAAGTTCGGTTTTAATTAGAAGTCGTTAAAGTTGTAAAAAGATTGCTCGCGTTTACCTAATTTGGACCATAACCATTTTGGAGCGCCACTTTTATTGCATACTTTAATACTTGTTTATTTTTTGCTCACGTTTTCAACTCTGTGCACATTGTTTTATGATTTGCAATTGTTTCAAGTAATTGAGATATTTGATTTTTATTTTGTGGAAAACCTTAGAAAAGTCGTGATTTTTGTATTAATGCTTTTTATAAGCTTTTTTTATAGCCTGCACAAAAGTGCAAAAGTATGTAACTAGTAGAAGTAAGCATATCCGACTTCATAAAGTATTTACATTTATATATTGTTAATCAGCATCATTAGCCAAGTCCATATAGCAAGGCTCGTTCGTCCGCACAGAACAATTTAGGCATTTTCTACAAATAAGCGTGAACATAGTGTCCTAGTCCTAGTTCCTAGTCCCGGCAAGAGCCTTTTTACTTCTTTAAATAAAAATCTGATAATAAGCATAAGCAATGTACTAGCTTAAGTCCTTACTTACAAGACTTATCTGGGTTCCAATACATTAAAGTAAAATTTAAGGTATTGTTCAGGTGAAAAGTTTGGAAAAAACTCATTGTTAATGTTGTTATTCAATACATGTGTTATACTTTGTCTTTTTCATGTTTGAACAAAGCTCCCAGGGATTATTTCTATGTTTACTTGCTGGTGTTCATTAGTTAACAGCAAAATAGTTTCAAAGCTAATTTAATTGGATTATCTTTGAAGACTTTCACTTTTTGCATTTGAATATGTTTTTAAATATAACTTCCTGGTTCCCCGGCATGTCACATTTTTGAGCTAGTACTTTTCAACATATGTTCGTACATGTGTATGTGTGTATAGTTTGTAAACTGAAAAAGGTATAATCTATGTCTACTTTAAACTGTCGCATTTATTAATGACTGATCTGACCCTGACCAATCGCTATGCTTGTGCATTGTGGTTGGCAAACGCCTTGTTAATCGAGTTTAATCTAAAATTCAAAATCGTTCATTACTTGATTTTTATGCTGTGTAAATACAATTGGCGTCTGAGAAGCTAAGATTCCGAATTCAATATATTTTAAGACTTAATGCAGATTTAAAAGTAACCGATCGCATTGCCTTGGCTATTGTTCTATTTTGCCATGCAATTAAAAAAGTATATTTCTGTCACGGCAGCTGGAACAGTATTGGCCACTAATATCTGTGCAGCATTTGCATGCAACTGGCATTTGCACAAAGGTCTCACCAACAATTGGCTCCAACTGTGGCAACGTTTGTAGAAGAATGGGTTACATACATATATATGTACGTATGTACGTAGGTCTTAGCTCGAGGCCAGTGAGCTTGGAAAAAATTCATTATGCACATAAAGACATTTCTTACATATCGACATTTAAGACTGAAGTGTAGAAATTGTAAGAAAAAAAATAGTTTTTTCAAATAATTATGAGACTAGCACAGTTCACATTATATTATTTATACAAATATACATACGTTGTACATAATTCATTGTTGCCATTATATGCATACCTTTGAACAAACAACAGCAGCAAATTATTTGTCTGCGGTTCGGCTAAAATGTCGCAATAAAAATGAGTAACAACCAATACATACCAAATAGGTTAAGGAACCAGTTGTGACCATAACTTGCAGGAGCCTGTGTCACAGGCGCTCAGATCGACTGCCGATTGTTATAGCCAGTCGGTTAGTCGGTCAGCATGCAAAATGGTTCACATTAAAATCGTGTCTGTTGCCAGTTTAGCTGTGAAGGCAAAAAAAAAAAAAATAGCTACAGCATAAATAAAATTAACATGCAACAAACATGATAGAAAAGTTTTGCTGTCAAGAAGTTTTTCAGTTGTTTCAGCGATTGCCTTATTTGTTCATCGCCTGGCGTTGCCAATGCAATTCAATGAAATTTGAAAGCGTTCACTTCAAAGCATTTTAGGTTCCAATACCAAACTAAGAATTGTCTTGTGCATTTGTTGTTGATTGTGTCTGGTAGCATCTGTCAAGGATATTAAAAGGATAATAGCTGATAAGATACTCCAAATCTTTTAGAAAGTCCACAAGACAAATACTGTTGGTGTGAAAAGGGTATTAATATTACTTTTCGTCAACATTTATATTTGATTGCATATTGAGTTTTTGTAAAGAACGCAGAGAATACTTTTTTGGCACTTTGTATCACATTTGAATGTAATCATTTTTGGTGCCTCTTATTAGTCAGGTGTTCTTTGCAGTGTAATGCCAGACTAAGGCACAAGCTTAGAGGGTCTGCTCGCAAGCGAGTTCACAAGTTGCAAAATTAAAATACCCGATTGGACACATGTTATAAATGACATTCGAATGTAATCGAGTTTTATGATAGTTCATTCCTTCTTGAGTATTCTACTCAATTACGCATCGTATATAAAAACAATGATAAAACCTTTAATATTTATAGTATAAAGAGATCAAATTTGTTTACAGAGATGCAGTTTCATTAATGAATTATTTATTTAAGTTTCAGATGCGCTATGAGCGGTACATGATGCTTCTTTGCACTTTAATACTTGTCTCTAGTGCAGTAGGACTTAAGGTATCAACCGGCTACCACATCGTGCATAACGAACATCCTCATTCCCATGGTCCGAGCTTGCATGGGTTCAGATATCTTCAAGGTCCAGATCAATATTTAATAGGGTAAGATTTTGATGCTCCTTGTCTTTGACTGTGTGAGTTAAGAATAATGTCCCACAGAAATGCATTAACCTCTGGGCCAGGAACTTCGCCGGCACCACTTAATCCATTCCTCTCACTATCGAGTCCCAGACCAGCTCCGCCAATGCCGGGGCGAGTCACTTGTGCCAATCCTCCGGCTGTTTGTGAGAAGACGCCCTATCGCACGATGGATGGTTCGTGTAACCACCTGGAAAACCCTGGCCTAGGAATTCCCAATACGAGGTAATATGCAAACATACATTCAAGTACGTTTTATTTGGTTTCTAACTATCAAGCGTATTTTAGATATGGTCGTCTTGTAACACCCAAGTACGCCGATGGAATATCGGCACCTACACGCTCTGTGACTGGTAACGAGCTTCCCAGTGCTCGTCTGATATCTCTTGTAGTATTTGGTGAGCAGGATATGCCGGATCCACAGTTTACTCTCCACAATATGCAGTGGGGTCAAATAATGACACATGATATGAGCATGCAGGCGGGTGGCACACAATCCAGTGAGTCAACTATTTATCTTTGTTAATTTGGTGAGCTATTTTCACAGTATACTCCCACAGAGAAACATCCGACACGTTGTTGCACAGATGATGGACGCTTGGTGGGCCTAGACATAGCCCATAAGACCTGTTTTGCTATTATCGTGCCTCCGCATGATCCGGCCTACTCACAAGTTGGTACGGAATGTCTTAACTTTGTTCGCACACTGACAGATCGTGACTCGAACTGTCAGTATGCTGGTGGACCGGCTGAACAGCTGACGGTTGTCACATCTTACTTGGATCTATCCCTTGTCTATGGAAACTCTATTCAACAAAACAGTGACATACGTGAGTTCCAAGGCGGACGTATGATCGTTGAGGAACGCAATGGCAATAAATACCTGCCCCTATCGCGTAACGTCACTGGCGATTGCGATGCGGTTGACCCAACTGAGGTCTGTTACAGAGCAGGCGATGTACGCGTCAACCAAAATCCGGGACTCGCTATTTTACAGACCATTCTCCTTCGGGAGCACAATCGTATAGCCGATATTCTTGCTGCTCTGAATCCACACTTTGACGATCGAACCCTCTTTCAAGAAGCTCGCAAGATCAACATTGCTCAGTACCAACAAATAAGCTACTACGAATGGCTACCAATTTTCCTTGGAGATGAAAACATGTTTAAAAATCGTCTGATTTTCAAGGCTCCTGGAGGAAGCTATGTAAATGATTACGACTCTAACATTGATCCCAGCGTACTAAACGAACACGCTACAGCTGCGTTTAGGTATTTCCATTCCCAAATCGAGGGTAGACTGGAGTAAGTACATTGTGTTGAATCCCGCTTAAGTATTAAGTGTGGTTCTAATTTAGCTCACCTTTATTAATACCAAATTTTGTTTTTTTCTTGGGTAGTCTTTTGTCGGAGCTGCGTTCCGTTCTTGGCTCATTAACTCTCAGTGATTGGTTCAATCGGCCAGGTATTCTTGAAGTTGGCGATAATTTTGATTCCCTAACCAGAGGTCATGCCACACAGCCAGAAGAGCTAACCGACATTAACTTTGACAAACAGGTAAGCGCACATTAATCGAGTAAAACATAATATATAAATATTAACTATAATTTAAAAACTCGTTCTCAATCAACTAGGCAGACAACACTTTAACTGTTTTTTATCCATTATATCTTGTACTTATTAGATAAAGCATTTCCTGTTTAGACGTAATATGCCTTTCGGCTCCGATTTGCGTTCTTTGGATATTCAGCGGAATCGTGATCATGGGCTTGCATCATATAACGATATGAGAGAATTCTGTGGCCTCAAGCGAGCCCATGCTTGGGAGGACTTTGGTGATCTGATTAGTCCGCAGATTATAAATACACTAAGATCGCTATATGATAGTCACGAGGATGTCGACTTAACGGTTGGTGCCTCTTTAGAGTCTCATGTTGCAGGGTCATTGGCCGGTCCCACTTTCCTGTGCATCCTAACCGAACAGTTCTATCGGACTCGTGTGGGCGATCGATTCTTCTTTGAAAATGGTGACAAATCTACAGGCTTTACTCCAGGTATTACTTAGCTCTGCAAAGCCTGTGTTGATTTTAATTATAACATCTGATTTAGATCAATTGGTGGAACTACGCAAGTCTAGCATGGCGCGTTTGTTATGCGATAATGGTAACAATATTGCTTCGATGCAGCCAGCCGCTTTCAAAACAGTTTCCGGAGCGTAAGTATACTTTGAAGTTGTGAATATAGCTGGCATTAATATCATTGTATTTTTGTTTGATAGTAATCCAATTGTGCCATGCTCCAAAATTCCGCAAGTTGATCTGACGAAATGGATTGACCAAAATGTTCATGCCCCTACAGATCACTCCATTCTTTTTGGAAAGAAATGAACCCTTTGATGTTATGCACTAAGATCTGTCATATACTAGTTCAAAATATTATAACAATTAGTTTAATCAATTTAAATATTGTAAATCAAACTCCATGTATTCAATTCCCCCCATTTAATGTACATACATGTAAAAATCATATCAGTATATTAAAAACTAAAATCTATTCTTTAATTGTCTTTGAACAAAAAACTACGATATTCTTTACCTTGCCGACAGTTCGGGCTCTTCCATGATGGCAGCAGGCCAATAATTAAATACACTTTTTAATTATATGGCATGTCTATGACTTGTTGACAGACAAAATGCGTTACCGTGCCAAGATTTTGCATTCTAGTATTTATTAATACCCATTTTTACCTTACGTACCTTACTTTACGTAGGTACTAGAAAAACTTTTTATTTTCGAAAGTAAAGTTTTAGCCGCAAATTTAACTTTAAAAGTATTTAATTTATTCAAATAGATCTTAACTTGCTTGTAGTGAGCAATTTTTTTTTTAATCTCTTTATTTAATTTTGTTCTTAATGGTATCGGATGAAGTCCAAATATCTCGACTTTGGCCTCATACTTGTCTCTGCAAACTTGTTTGACAAAGTCTGCAAAAATTGCTACCTCATAAGAAATATGGTTAGCTGCAATAACTTTGTTTAATGTGATTGTGTGACCTTCATGTTCGTTTTTTAGGTCGTATCTTACAAAAGTTACCTGATAATAGTTCTATCATTGTAGCATCTCTTTTGTTCGAGAGGGGTTTGCACTCTAACACCGAATGGCACAATGCCCTAGAGAGTTGCTGTTTTTTATATATTAAAAGTTATGAATTAATTAATTCAACGCAAGTTTTAGCAATAATCAAAGAATGTAACATTTTTTATGCAAAATGTTTTGTATTTGACGTTTTATATTGATTAAACAAACCACTACTTAACAGCGCAAAGCCATTTTGAAAAAGCTCGGGCTCACCTTTAAATAGCTCAATGTTCGTTTTTGGTTGGTTTTCGGATGGTTTTGATATTTGGCGCACCCTTAGATAAGAAAACGTATGTAAATAAAGCTAGATTTGATTGTTCTGTGGATTATTTATATTTGCACGTCATTGTTGAGCACATAAGCTAGATATTTAAAACATTTGTGGTATTAGAGTGTTATTTATTATAGCGAGCATAAGTAAAAGTTAATCAAATATAAAAAAAAATCCGTGAAGAACAATGCCATTCACATGAGAGTGATAGTTTTGTGCTCTCTCCTTTGAACTATTCTTTCGCTTTTGAATGACAGATTCTTTAATGTTTTTATTATTCAATCTGTTTGAATTTTCTCTGTTTATTGATTGTCATTCACATGGTATCTAGTTTTGATTATTTATATACAACAACCACAGGCGAATAGTCAGTTTACAAAAAAAAAATGGTCAAAACAAAACAGAATAACAGAACAGTGGCAACAAAGCGATTACATATATTCATTTGAATGGACGTTATTAGATATCTATTGAGAAACTTGTTTATCTTTTTATGTGGTTTTGTGAGAGCGGAAGATCGTAAATTAGTTTTTAACAATGTCCATTTGCCTGGAACACTGAATGTTCGATTTCTACACTAAGACGGGGACTTAACGTTGAGCGCAAGCCATCAACGATACTGTTTGTATCTGTACTCTGCCTTTTTGGCAACTAAGACTGTCTGTCCTATATAAGACCTTGGAGACAAAAAATATTTAAAGGAACCTTAAAGGGTCTTTGACCCAATTTACTTAAAAAATCACACATTTAAGCATTAGTTTAGATAAGACTATGAAAAGTTTCCTTTTATGGGTTTTGGTAATTAGGTAAACAATTTTAAATGTATTTTGCGGTGTTTATGATACCCCGTCTCAAAATCATCCTTATTACACAGAATTGATAGCAAAAACTAGGTGTGTCTCAAAAAATATTGATAACAAAATTGAGGTGCCGTAGTCAGAAAAAAAGGAACTAATAATTTTATATTTTGATCATTTCTTAAGGAAACATCAATCAAAAAGTTGTAACCCTAATGACCTGGGGTTTTGGAAAAATGCACTTCAAGAAGTAGTTCCTTTGTCGTATCCATCTATTCGTCTTTTTGTGCACATAAACGAAATTATTTCATCACCCTTGAAAGCGCCAGCGTAGATACTCCTTGAGGTACAAAACGATAAAACAAGTTAACATATTTCCTATATTTTATCAGCTGAACCGCCAAATTTGGTGGGAAGATTATTCTCCATATGCAGCTCCTGCAATTAATGCCTGTTCATCAGACCAATGCCCTACTTCACTTTAACGAAAATGTTTGTTTGAATAGGCAAACGTTGTCTTAAAAGATACACACCACAATCAGTCAGTTGCATCCAACATCACCGTCTTTTCTTGCTTTTGTTCAAAAAGTAATAAATACATTGTTAAACTTAATTTTTTTTTTATTTTTGTCATGGCGCATTTTCATTTTATTTACTTTTTTCGTAAGAATATATTTTGAATGGGTTTCGCGGCGTGCTAATTGCTAAGATAATTGGGCCTTTGCTGCTTCGTTCTTCTACTGTATTGTTTTCAATTGACTGGTTATCAGTCATGTATTCGGTTACATATGGCTTTGTTTGAAAAGATTGTTCATTATCAGTTGAATTATTTAGTTCTGAACCTTCTTCATTACTTGTGTTCTCAT
Source organism: Scaptomyza pallida (assembly GCA_018152965.1). NCBI lineage: Eukaryota > Metazoa > Arthropoda > Insecta > Diptera > Drosophilidae > Scaptomyza > Scaptomyza pallida. Next base: position 1,838,020 of record JAECXP010000227.1, on the reverse strand, counting down.
TGTCTGTCTGATTTTCACCGGATTCAACTTCATCAAACAAAGCTTCACTGGGGAAGGATTCGGTTGAATCTTTTATGTAGTTTGAATCCGAGTTATTATCGTCATTTAGATTCTCAAATTCCTCCATGTTATTGTCGATTTGAGTTTGATGTATTCGCGGCGGTCCCCAGTTGTTCCACGGACGTCCTGGATACCCCGGATACCCCGGATATCCATGTCCTGGATGTCCAGGATGAGGGTGTCCGGGGTTTGGATATCCTGGATAACCAGGGTAATGATGACCTGGATTGCCAGGATAGCCCGGATGACCTGGATACCCTGGGTATCCCGGATGTCCTGGGTGTCCTTTATGCCCTTTGTTACCTTTATGATGATGTCCTTTTTTTGGCGACGGTACGGGAATCGGTATTATAATAGGAGGTGGATGTGGATACATTGGCGGAGGTGCAGGCCATGGCTTACTGCCTGGGTAGCCTGGGGGACCCTGGGGTCCAGGAATACCAGGAGATCCAAAGTGTCCTCTATCTCCTTTGTCGCCCTTGTCACCCTTTTGTCCATGATGGCCAGGCTTTCCGGGTGGACCTAAATAGATTTGCTTATATATTTGATTCTCACCTCAAGGCACAATACGAACCTGGAGGACCTGGTGGACCGGGAAAACCCGGAGGACCTGGCGGAGCCGGGGGACAAAAACATTGCTGTGGCGGATGTGGATGCGGTGGATGAGGATAATGTGGTGAAGGTATTTTGTAAACCACATTTGGTGCAGGAGCTGGAGACGGCATCGGAGAGTGGACTACAAATCGTCCAGTTTCCTTTTCATTTTTGCTTCCACTGGCCAAAGCCACAATGCATAATCCTAACAAAATAATGAAGTTAAATCTTTTAGTTCTCTAATCAAAAATCCATTGATGAAACTTACCAAAGCAAACGATTGGTATCGCCAATTTCATGGTTCAAATGCAAATGCTGCCGTCTGCCACAGAATCCATCACTTTTATACTCAATGCAGATATTTAACAAAAGAATGCTTTGCACACACACACACACGTATTTCAAAAACTTAATATCACCAATCTAGATTCTATAGTGCCGTTACACACGTCGCACCACTGAGAAATCTATCTTTTATGAAATTTTCTTTATTACTTTCCATCAAATGATTATTTTCATAAAAATTCCATTAGCTTAGCATTAAAAAGTGGTGACATCTATCGTATTAAAAAAATTTTTGTTTGCGAATGCTGTGTGTGAACGTCTTTAACATTCATAAAGCTGTCACGCTTCAGAATAACATTAGCCCACATACGCACAACTCTGATGAACACAGATTATACCTAAAGGTTGCAAGGTCAAAGCGAAAGTTAAAGGTTAACTGGCTTGTAGTTACATAAGATCTAAAATTACTGTTTTAATTGATTGATTCATTGTAATTTGAGCATTGATCCCAAGAATATGAAGCTGGGAGCAAAGAATTTAAAAATCGAAAGTCTTAACCGAAACGAATACAACTTTTTGATCTTTCACCTTTTTTTACCTTTGACGGTGCCAAGAAGTTACGAATGAATGATATTTAACAAGCCAATAAAACTGAGAGGACATTGAATATCACATTCTGGAGCCTATTAACACAAAACACGAGTAATAAATTGTTAGTTTGAAAAATTGTTTATTTTGATTATTAAAATGCGTTACAACTTAAGATTCTATTTTGATGGCAATATATAAAACACAATGATTGTATTTTCTCTATGGCTTGAATGATTTACATATTAGTTAACCAGTTGGGGACTTAAGTCTTGCCATTTGCTAAGATCAAGCTGAGGAATGTCATTGCAGTTTAGCAAACCATTACTGTGTGAAAGAAGATAAGAACACAATATTTTCATTAAAATGCCTAGTTTGTTAAGGTGTATGCAGACTTACTGAGAATTAGGAAAAACGAATACATTCGGCTGTATGTAATGCAAGCCATGTACGTTGCTGCAGAACAGAGAAGCCAACGTAACCTTACGTACTTCAGAAAGTTGAGCTGCACAAATTTTTCATCATATTACATCAAAAGGAACTATACATATCTTTTTGATAAATGTATACTTACTGCGTGAAAAGCCACTTTGATAATTCTCCCGCTCAAAGAAAAAGCGATCACCCCGTCGCGTGTTAAGGAACTGTTTTCCAACAATGCACAACAAAGTGGGTCCGAATAGTGCATCAGGGGCATGATACTCGAGAGTACCGCCTACGCCCAGCTCAACATCATTAGGAGAGGCATAGAGTTTACGCAATATAGATATTTTCTGAAAGAAGCTACCATTTAAGATCATAGCTCTAAAAGGAATGAATGTTTAGATTTCCTACCTCGTTTGGTATTTCAGAAGCGAAATCTGACCACTCATTGGCACGACGCAAGCCGCAGAACTCACGAACATCATTGTAGGAAGCCAGTCCAAAGTCGCGAGCACGTTGAATATCCAGCGACTTAAGATCGGATCCATACTCCTGGAACTCTTTCCTGTTGAAGTAGTGTTTAATCTCGCGGTCTATATTATCATCGGAGCGTTTTTGCAGTTGAGTGACCATTCCTCGGACAATATCGGCCAGATTAAAGTTCGAAGCTAAGAGACCCATTGTCTGAGGACGCTCAAAATAGTCACTTAGACGTAGCGTTTGATTTGAGTAGCGGTTGGGCGCAACAAGTCTGAAAATAATCTAAATTTAGTTCCCAGACCAAAAGGGTTTTAATAGAGAGCACTTACGAAAACCAGCCTGGAATCTGGGTGTGCGAGTACCGGAAGGCAGCCGCAGAAAACTCAGCATAGGGATTGGGATTCACACTTTCATCGTAGTCATTCACATATTCCGTTGAATCTTCTGCATAAGGGTACGTAAGACCATTAAGATGAGTATATGCATCTCCCAGAATTGTAACCAGATAGTCATAGTATGTGATCTTCTGGTACTGCGCAATATTGATTTTACGGGCTTCCTGGTACAAACGTTCATCATTGTAATGAGGATTAAGCATGGCAAGCTGTTCGGCCAAACGATTATGCTCCCGAAGCAGCACAGTTTGCAGCACAGCAATAGTCGGCGTGAAACGATTGCGTTTGTCTGGCATTGAGTAACATTCATTGTTGGTGCCACATTCACCTCCATGGCTGTGACTCACGGGCAACCATTGCTGGCCGTTTGCATAGCTTGTCCGCAGCTGGCCTCCCTTAAAGAGACGCACTTTTCGGTTCTGTGCTTGCGAATTACCATAAAGGGATGACAGATCCAAATAGGCTGTGACCACCGACAGCTTCTCGCTATGGGGAAGTCCGCTCTTCGGGCAAATAGCCTCCGCATCGGATATACTGCGAGCAAAGCTGATACATGTCTTTCCCGTATTGTAGGTTATAGGGCCATCAGTCGCTAAGGTAATCGGCTGGCACAGAGGATGGTGTGATTCCTCGCAGCAGTCCTTAGGAGCTCCCTTTGTCGTCAGCAGGCTCAAATCATGTGCAACAAACTGGCCCCACTGCATTGAAGCGACTGTACGAAAGTCGTCCATCACTGTTTTTTCGCCGTACACTGACAGTGACACAAATCGTGCATTGGGAACTGTTTGGCCCTGCACTACATAGCTGGGCCGCAAAAGCCGTTTGTATCTTGATGTTGCGATGCCAAACTCCGGATACAGTAAGTTGTTGCAGGCACCATCTATACTACGATAGTATAAGTTGTTCGTGTTATTCAGACAGTTTGGTGGCGGTATGCCACACCTTATGGGCTCCACAGGTCGCTGCTCCTCTGCACCAATATGCATCCAGCTGCTGGGTCCTGAATTTACGCTATACTTAGGTAATATGTTTTTAAGCAAATCGTCCAGATTTTGTTCGCTCTCATACAATGGGCTATTTCTCTTTTGCTTATCAGCTGATTCAAGCTGTGCATGCGCAGTATTCAAGTCCAAAGCATCTAAGTGACGAAATGGGCAAACAGCTGGCCGATCCTCCGCTCTTGTGGCGCCAAATGCCACCAGTAGCAAACCAATTATCGCAGAGAATACTCTCATTGTTACCACACAACTGGTAGTTATGATGCACTTTCACTATTGCTACTGCATATATACGGCGAATCATGGAATGCTGTTTTGCATATTTGCACGAACCTCAAACGTTATCAGTCGTGACTTCATAGAATGGCATCTTCCGCATGATAAAACACGCACGTTCTGAGCTTTTGGTTTTGATGGCCAAGATTGGAGTAAAAAACATTTTTATTATCTAAGATCATAACTTTAAAACTGTTCTTCCGATCCATTTGATATTTTAAGCAACATATTTGTACATAGTACAATGTAGCACTTGATATCCAAGTTTTTTGAGTTTTTGGTAGTTTTTTATATACACTCGTTAAACATTCACGAATTCACTGATTTTTCGAAACAATTCGCGTTTTTCCCTCCAAAGTATTAAAAAAAAAATGTTACAAATTTAATTCTGCAAAATACATAATTAACAAAAAATCAAGTCCAACTAAAAAATTACAAATAATTTTGAATAACAATGTATAAACTTTTTGTTACTAGTATTAATAAAAATTGTATCTGCTCGCAAGTATAAACTGCTTTATTATTAAGATTCTTAGTTTTTTTGCCAAACAAAAAATATAGAACACATTTACACATGCAGTTTACGGAGCCCTCGAAGCGTCGAATATCACAGATGCGAGAAGTTTCGCAACAACTTGCACTAAGATTTCTGCGCAAGTGCAAAAAAAATTTAAACGGTGCCGATTCGCGCCAAATAGTGATAAGGAAAACACGATATAAAATCGTTGTAGTCATCGATGGTTACAATATTTGCTTTTTTTGTGGCATATTTTTAGGGATTAAAAACAGCAGAAAACGATGCGCAAAACAAAATGCATTCTTAATTATAGTATGCAAATTTTTTTAATCTTTTTGCATGAGCATTTGTTGCCGCTTTCAAACAAATATGTGCACACTGACAACTAATGTGGATTCTAATTTCATAATTTCGTGGTGTTATTGAATTGGCATGCTCTTGATGCCTAAAGCCTATTGATAAGTAAAATTTCAGCTAAAAGTATGTGACTAAAAATATTGGCAATATACATATATATATTCAGGTAAAAGGCAAATGAACCAGTTCCAATGCGCAATGAATTTATTGGGAGGGACAGCTGTCAAAGAATACCCATAGAAACTTCTTGTTAACTTTGTGGCAACTCTTCTTCTGTCGTTGCTAACACTGCTCGCATTATCAAGGAATATAATTGTATACGATATTAAGTTCCATTAAACAATAACAAGATGAAAAGAAAAACAAGTGAAATTTGGTGCTTCTTTCGGGCAGTTGATGACACATTTGCTCTCTGCAACATATGCAAAGCCAAGCTGTCGTACAAAACGACGACCACAAATTTAAGTAAACACATGAATAGAAAGCATCCCAATGCAAATGGCTCGGCATCAGCACAGAACCGCAAATATAAAACTGAACCGCAGTCGACTGATCGGCATAGAGGTAAACCTCGGAACCCTGCACAGGAACTAATATTACTTAATTTTATCAAGGAACAGCCTGGCTTGTTGCAAAATCCCACATGGGAAACACGAAACGCATACGAGTCGCTATGGGACCAGCTCGCATCCCAGTTGAACAAAATTGGACCGCCGCAAAAAGACGTGGGCACTTGGAAAAAGGTAATGTCCCAACAAAAGGCAGTAAACCAAGAAATAAAATTAAAGTTATTTGTATGTAGGCATTGAAAGACTGGAAAAGATTCATAATCAAAAAAGTGGAAAAAAATGAAATGCACAATATACCCCTAGCAACTGGTCTCAGCTCTGCAGAGGAAACCATTGCTAGCTTATGTCGCCTAAACGATGATGTCAATCAAATTATTATGAATGCGTCCGATGACGATTTACAAGACACTTCGAATGCCACTTTTGATATGGATGATGTAGAAGATGTTGTGCCCGAGGAAGATGACCACAGCGCGCTGCAAGATGCTTCCAGTTTCGCCTATGACCAGGAAGATTCTAAGACGGAGATTGATACTGATCCTCTTTTTTTACAGAATTACAAAAGGTCAAAAAGCGATGCAAAAGCTATCCCAAATGAGGTTGAGACAATGAGTAAGACAATTCTTTCGGTAAACGATGTTGCAAGTAGTACTCAAGTTGCGATTAGAGAGTTCTGTTTGCTTTATAAACAAAAGTTAATTGAGGATAAAAGACATCACTCGGTCATTGAACAGTTATTGTCAGAAAAAATAGAAATAAAGAAAAAACTTTTAGAAATTGAGCAGCGAAAATTGTCGCTAAAATAACGAGGTGTTTAATATAAGGCCTTTAAGAATACACAATATTATTTAACACTAGGTAATTGAACAAAAACTGAAATAACTTGTAGCATATGCATATTTTTAACTAGTATTTAATTATTAAATGTGTCGTGAATTAAATGTTCTTCAAATCAGTCAAATTAGAAAAAATAAACTGCACATAAACAGATGCTTTTAGATATGTTTAGAGTAATTTGGAATTTGACTAGCAGACATACGATTTAGTGGTCAGATTTTGCTGATTTTGACAAATTATCTAACTGCAACAAACTGAAGAACTTGGCTTGGATGTCTTAAAAACGCTGGGATTAGTTTGCACAGAAGGACAGACAGCGTGTCTTTATCGATTCAGCTTGATCCTTTAAATTGTCAAACATGTGTTTTTTATTGCGTAACACATTTCATAACATAAAAACAAGTAAAAACGTTGCAGTCGGACGCAACCGACTGCGATATACTTTGATACAAGTTTACATAGCTGTGTTAAGGATTCTGTGTGCAAACAGTAATAGTATATGGGGGTTTTGGGTATAAATATCAGGCAGAAGGAGTATGCGTGACATCCAAATTTGTGATGCATATCTGTGGCGAATGACACCTTCTATCCCCCTGCCATGTTTGGTGACTAGCCCAAAAACTGAGAAAGATATGGAGATTTCAGATTTTGGAAGGTGGATGGTAAAGGTGGGCGTGGCATCCAACTTCTTTCAATTAATGCAGATCTTTGGGTAATGTTGACTTCCGCCTCCCTACTAAATTTGGTGACTCTAGCTTACATAGCTGTGTTAAGGATTCTGTGTGCAAATAGTAATAGTATATGGGGGTTTAGCGTATAAATATTAGGCAGAAGAGAAAGGCGTGAAATTTTGTGATTCTAGCTTAAAAACTGGCGAAGATACATGCATTTCGGTTTTTTTTTTTAGGGTGGTGGGGCATAGCACGTTGTTAGGAGGCGTGGTTTTGATGCTGATTGATATCTGTGTCAGATGACAGCATCTACCTTTCTACTTTGTTTATAATTGGAGGGGGCTGGGGACGAAATAGGTGGGCGTGGCATCCAAACTTTTGATGCAGTTGGGAATGCCATCAGCTATCTTGCCATCAAATGACTGACTCTAGCTGCTAAAACGAGGGATATATATGTGTTTGATCGATTTGCACATCGAGGTGTATCGACTTGTTATCGATTTCCCAGGCCCCCTGAGGTCGTAGAGCCCTGAATTTAACACTTTGTCTGACGAAGACATGTACCAAGATATTTGCAAAGTTACAAAAAGTTGCGTTCATACAGACAGACGGACGAACGGACGGATGGACAGACACCATCACGGATATTGCACAAACCCAATATACTATGGTACCTTTGGTATCAAAGTATAACAAGACCACTTACAATATGTATATTTAGTTTGGATGTAGGAAAACTTTTTTCCATTTATTATTATTATGGTTGTTTTGTGCAATGGACTGTCTATTTTATCAATTACAATTATTATATAGAAAATCAAAAAAATAAAAAGCCTCTTACCTCTAATAACAAGAATATTTAGCATTTTCCACCATCTTGTAAAGGAGTTTTGATTTAGAATACGGTATCATGGCGTGTAGGCTTTAAATTTTTGAAATAAAAGTCGAATGATCCGCCATTAAAAATGATTCTGTTTTCAGCTTTTTTTCTTTGAGCTCTAAACAGTTGCATTATGATTGAGCGAAGATCTTGCGAACTATCGATAGCTGGTTCTTTCGAACTATAAAAATTATTGATAAGAATTCATGTTAACAGCGCCAGTTATGTTAAAGTGGAAGAAATATAATTATGTAAAGATCCAAAGAGTATTTAATACTAACAGAGGGGTAACCAGAGACAGCAACTTTAACAGAAAAGACCCTGCTCTAACAGGGGAACATAGCGAGTTAAGTTGGCGGCGTCTGCCTTTTCAAATGATGTGCCGCCTTTTTGAAAATCAGCTGGTGACCAAGAATCAACGGCGATCACTTTTTTCACTTTGTTTTGATGGCAACGTGTGCGAAGAAAGCGACAACAATAATATGTTGCTGTTCGTTTCTTCTTGTGTTGTTGTCAAACCCTTGACTTGCTTGAGTTTGGCAATTTTACACTTTTGCTTCAATCGACTGGCTGCTTAACTACATGGGAGGGTAGTAAAGAATTTTTACGAACTTTGCGTAAATAAATGGGTAATCATAAGATACTAGAATATAATTTCAGCATTAAAGTCTGCAAGTTTTTTGTTAATTAGGTAGGGTATGTATGAATAATAAAGACATTTAATTATGAGTTTGTTAACTAATCCTAGAGTAAGCGTATTTGCATTAAAATAGTCGAAATAAATCATGTGTTATGATTAAATTATATGCAAGTGGTTTTATTGATTGCCACTTAATATTGCCAGAAAGGGTATTTGAACATAGCGCATTTGCTGCGTCTTGTTATGCTTTGCCTATTGTAGTTGTGCTGTCGCAGAACTTGAGCTTGGTCATTTTATGTATGCGGCTGTTTTGTTTCACTTGCTCTTTGCTTTCCGCCTTTTGTAAGACACGGACAGTAAAAAATTCATAAGTATTAGAATGCGTGTGATGCATTTCTTTTTGTGCTGGCTTCGCTTTGACGAGATTTTTGATATTTATTCTTTTTAGTTGAATTTAGCTACCCTGTGGTAATTGGGTGGTATAGACTATATAGTAACTTTGTACAATAACACAACTGAAAATGAAATACCCTAGCATGATTCCCTTTAAATACGTTTTCTTATAGTTTTGGAATTAGGTGGTTATATATATTTAATTATTAGTGGCTAAATATTAATATATAACTAACAATAAAATAAACTTGTTTCGTATTCAAAATGATATATTTATAACCCTTTTATTTGATTGGCATACTGCAAAAATTTCCATGCCATTAATTTAATATTGGGACAATGGGTATTTCTAGTTGTGCAGCTTATACATACATATCAGCTACAACAGCCAGCCGATGGGTACACATTTATGCATATACACAAAGACGTGCCTGACCTGCGATACGTTTTGCGTTCACATGCAGCCAAATAAGTACACCAAAACGTAAGCAGCAAAAAATCAAAACAACAAATGCGGCGGCCAGCACAGAAGTATAAACAAAAGCAGCTGTTCTGTCTTTTCTCTACCTACGACCCGTCGTCAGGTCAGGGCATGGGCGAGTAAAATTTTTTCGACAGTTCTTTTAACATCTCTGTTAGTACTACATACTCGTTGTAATTGTGTAAAGATCAAAGACCATTTAACATGTTAAATTTGAAGATAAGCGGAGTATGTATTGAGATATACATTCAAAAATATACATAATTGGTTTTTATTGATAGCGGTTTATTTTAACAGTTGGCAACAGAGTATTAATTGCTTGCAGTATTAAATCCGCTTCAATTTTTTTTTTCTTTATTGACTTCAGCTTTTGCCCTCAAGCCAAAAAAAACGATACAATTCATTGTCAACAGGTTACTAACAAAACAGTGGAAGCTTTTGTATAACCAGCACAGTGCAATGAAAATACTCTATTACTTTATTTTTTTAAACAACATTAGTGGTGCCCCTCTAATTAACATTATCGAGTGTTGGGAAAAAAAACCCCCCAAATGAAGAACAAAATTCAAAATAACTGATTGCTTATGTTTTCTATCGGTTTAAATCGAAGCGATGACTTTATTATTTTGCGATACAGTTCCGATAGACCAACATTTGAACTCACTTGGCACTGTTAGTATGGCAAGGCTTATATCATGATACAATTATATATTCTCTCAAAGGTTTGCTTGTGGAAACTGGTTTTTTCTTACTGAAAAAAAAAAATTGTTTTTGTTGAACAAAATATAATCACGAAAAATAAACCGTTTTCAATCTGACTGACCTGAGCGCAACAATGATTGTGTGCGATAAGCCGATAGTCTTAACATCACCATTTCATGTGGATGTGGCCTGTGGATGATGTGGAACCCAATCGGCTTCTTCTTCTCAACTTAACCATTCATGGTGACTGACAAGTCATGATAATTTTTTATAAAACAAATAGTTTTTCGCAATGGACGATTCGTTTTTCGGCTTCGATACAAGTACAGGAATACCGGTAAGACAAATGTGAAGAGAATGTATTTGAATTGGTAATGTAAATTTGATTGCACAAAACTCGTATATTGCCACAATTTGATTTGTCTGAGAAAAAAAACTTCAACCAATTGACTATTATTTTTTTTAAACTGATTTTTTATCATTTACCTTCAAACAACACGCATTATTATTGTTCGCTTTTATAGGATGAAGATGGCATCGACGGGCAAATTGCAGAGCCGCCGGAAGAAGAATATGACGCCCTCAACGATGAAACCTTTGGCTCGGCCATAAACGGTGACTGGGAGGAAGCCCACGAAACGCTAGTCCGCCTCGGCGGCAATGGCGAAAAAAATCGTAATAGGCCTAGCGGCCCAAGTGGTAATGGCGCTTTTCAAAATCAGTATCACCTGCGTGGCTTTCAGGGCGGAAACACCGACGATTCGGACTTGGAGCTTAATCTATCGTCAATGAGATTGGACGATGTTGACTTAAGTTCGTTTGGTGAAAGCGATGGAAACCAAATGAACCGAATAAACTTGGACTCCAATGTTTGGGCGTCACAGCCTATGCACATGCCCCTACCAAACAACCAACAGCTTTTTCGAGAGAACTTTCGCAGCGCGTTCAAGTCTCAACCGCCGTCTGCCGAGGGCTCACAAATGAAGCCGCTGCACGAAACCAACGCAAATTTTGGCTTACCACCCATGCCTCCACCAGTTACGGCGAAAATCTCGACTCTTGAGGACATTGAACGTAATCTTATTATTCAGCAGGCAATACCTAAGCAACAACTGCAGCAGCTGTCGCAGCCTTTGCAGGACTTTAATCTGGCCAATCGGCAGCATTTGGTGGTGACGCCAACAATACACCAACAGCAACTACAGAAAGGACCGCAACACAAGGGTAAAGTTGATCAAATTCTCAGATTGTTAATTGATTTATGGAATAGTGATCGATTTAATTTTACACATCCTTTATATAAACATTATACTTGTATTGTGAACATGTAGATCCATTTAAAATTTGAATGCTGAATATTTCAGACATAACGCTGTATATTTTATTTTACATATTCAATAACTATTTCGAGTCGAGTTTTCCATACTAACTGTTTTTTCCAACGGGGAAAAGATAATGTTGCAAAACCTTAAACTAAGTTCAGATAAAAAATTAAGATTTATATTTATCTTTTACTTTAGGCATAAAACAATTGAAATGCTATTTAGAATAATTCTAATAAATAATAATAGTAAAATAATAAATAGTAATGATAATTTCAGCACCCCCTGGATTCTTGGCAACCCCACAAACACCGCCACCAAGGCAAAATATGGGTTTTCACGGTCCACATCCTATGGCTGGCCCTGGTCCAGGCCCTGGCCTTATACCAACACCAACACAGGCTCAACAGCATCAACAACAAATGAACGGCCTCAGTGGAAATCGGGTTCCACCCGGATTCATATATCCAACTGGGCTGGTACCGAACCTGGTACCGAATCCGCTGTTACAGCAGCACGCTGCTTTGCCCCCCAGCTTTCCCCGAGCACTGCCAAACCCACATTTGCCCACGGCTCTAAACAACTTTGCTATGCATCCGAATTTCAATGCAATGCGCGCCGTTGGAATGCATCCGGCGGCCTTTATGCAGCCTGTGCCACCACCACGCCTGCCTTCACATAACATGCTTAACCAGCAGCCCAACTCTATGTACAACATGTTCAATATGCGCCTCGTGCAGGAAATCCAGCAGAACCATCCGCTTTTGCAGAACGTGGCTGTAGCTCGTCAGCAGTTGCAAAATCGCCCAGGTGATCGTCAAAAACAGCAACTACAGCCCCAGCAGCCGCCACAGCAGCAGCAGCAGCAGCTGCTGCAACTCAATCGCCATGGCGGCAACTTGCCGCAAGAGGAATTCGACGAGTACGCAAATCTCATGAGCACTCGCGACAAACACTGGCTTATCGGAATACAACTATCACAGCTAAACACGGACACTCCGTATATTGATGACTATTACTACACGGTGTACAGGGAGCGCAAGAACGGACAGGTTCGTCACAGTCAAGCCCACAAGGACAACCAGCTTAACCATCCACTGACTCAGCCGCGTGGTCATGCGCAGCTCATATTGGTCCAGTTAGGCAACAAGAATGTATCACGCAACGGTCAACAGAATCGGGAAAGACGCAATTCCGAAAACACGAATAATAGTAACGCCAGCGGCATCACAAATAGCGGTAGCAACACCAACATCCTGCCCGGGTATATGTTTTCGCCATTAAAATTCGAGAACTCTCTAGGCAAGTTGCAGTACGGAAGTGTAACAGCGCCCCGCAAAATTATTGATGCTGACATTATGGGAAGTGAAATGAGTCCATTGGATAGCTCGACATCGTCCTTGTCCACCGGATTACACAATACTGATAAGACCAATACTGAGGGCCCAAGTGAGGTAGTATTGGTGCCCAGTAGCATGCGAAAATCAAGACACATTCTGCTGCACATAGAGACCCTCTATCGATATCTGCTTAAACTAGAGGATTTGGAAAGTCCCGAGGTAATGGCAACTATCGTCTTAAAAAAGAATAAGGAAAGCGAACGAATTGCAGCTGTTGAGCAACTTGAGATAGCAAACAAAACGCCTGAGGAACGGGCCGCTGAAGCAAATAATCCACAAACCATGAATCCAGCGCTTAAAAACAAATTCAATTATGAGATTGAGTCGCGCGAGGCTTTAGTTAGCAAACTAAAATCAGGGCTCACCTTTAACAAGATCGTATCCATGATGAATGTACGCAAGGGCAAGGTATTTAACAATCTATCTATTATTGTTTGTTACAGTCTTGCATGACGTTTTCGGTTACTTTTATTGTTCGTCCATAGATACTTCTGCGCCGCATTATGCCATTCATTGCTGATCAGAGCATACGCTGGACTGTTTGGGCTGGAGTTTTCTGCTCTCTGCAAAATGTCATTAAGAAAGATCGTGAAGACGTCGAGGGTATACTCTATGCGCTGTATCCAGAGTTTAGGAAGCAAATAAGCGAAGCCAATTTTGAAACAACTATTAATATATCAACTGCTTTCACACTGAATGACAAAAAGATGGCAGCCATATTCTGCAGTCGGGTATGTAACACTAAAAAAAAATTTAATAATGCTTGATTGATTTATTGTTGCACACATTTCGTACATATAGTTTGGCATTCTATCGCTTGTCGGATTGGTTTTACGAGTTGAAGAGATTTACATGTTAAACATGGACCCGACGCTGAACGAGGATAACAGGCAAAAATGGCGTGAGTTTCTTGCTCAAGTTGCAGCCTGCCTTAACCGCACCATACAAAATCAAACCATCTCGGCGGCAATCGAGTCAGATGCAATTCAGCCAATGATGAATCATTTTGCGCGTTTCAAAGACTTGAAACTGGATGCGCTTTTGGCTTTGGTAACAGAGGCCAAGCATCAAATTAAATAAATGGAGACGGGATGGTATCATTTCAATTCATTATGTGATTAGATTGTTGATCATATAAACTCCATTGTAAAATTTATTTCAATATTTTGGGTTATTCATATCAGTTAATATATGTATGTATCCTACATATACGTTTGTGTTGGTGTATTTAATTTTCAACATATATACATGCGCACAATTTGTAAAACAATTCCATGTATACACGCAAGTGACTATGTTTAAATGTTTTTATGAAAACATACACTATACATGTCTTCAACAAAGAAACAAAAAAACATACAAAACAAAAAAACATACTAATGAGATGCAAAAAAAAAATTAGAGTAAGACAATTAAAGTTGTAACCAAACGCAAGAAATTTTCTTTTTATTATTATTACAAATGTGCACCATAAGCGAAGAAAAAGTACTCGGTATGGCATCAACTATATTGCTCATTGTAAATATGTCATTTTTTATTTAATAGTGAGAACTCGTTCAAAACTTTTTTCGATGCAGGTTTTTATTTGACCATTTACTTTTCATATTTTGTCACTAAATAATTTGGTGCATTTGTGAGAAATTTAGCATTTATAGAAATTGAAATTTATTTTAAATTGTTTAGAACATTTTGTTAAAAAATATGTAACATGTTTGTTTTTAATTTTATTCATATAAAAATGGTAATTATTTTATTCGTTTGATAACATTTCATATAAACATGCACATATGCAAACACCACACACAATATCTAAAGTTTGTAAATATCTACTAATGAGTCGTATTGGAATATAAGGGTATATTGAATTCAATTTAAAATGTCAATCACATTCATACTTTTTAAACGCAAATGTATAAACCTTGACGACTCTTATTAAAGAATATTTTAACTTGTGATACATTTAGTGTATTAAAAATAACAAAAAAAAAAAAACAATAACAAATCGAGTAGTGGAGTGCACATGACATAGTTAAGTACTTTCTTGCGCATTTCTGTTTCATAGAACAAAAAAAAAAACTAAATGATAACAAGAATCGATAAATTATATGTTTTTCACGTCTACAAGTCTAGCATCTATTTAATTTTTTTTATTATTAATATATGTTTTGGATGAATTTAATTATTTTGCGAGTTGCTGTTTGTCATTGTCGCTTTGAGCTTCTTAGATTGAAAACTTGATAAGGTATTTTGTAAGAACACATAAGAAATTTAACTTTTTCATTATAAAAATACATCATGAGATATAATTGCATACAATTTACATACAAATTTGTTTCATATGGGTATGTACTTGTAGTATGTACCATTTATTATTTTAGAAAATATGTAATTTTCCAGAATTTATGTTTCGTTAATTGTTTGTGAGAAACTTCTACAAAACAAATAAGAATAATAATTAAAATCAATTAAACTTGGTAATTTTTTGATGGGCGACATAATATTAAGTCAAATTTTCATAAAAATTATATAAGCCGTCTGAGTTGTACCATGGGTTTCTTAAAAGAACCCTTTTAACATTTAATAAATAATATTTTGCTACTTTCCTTATTTGAAATTGAAAATTGCTTTTAATTCTTTCTATTGGCCAATTAAATACAACATTTTTATTAAAACTTAAAAAATGTCTTTTCTTTAAAAAAAATTAAGATCTTCAAAACATGTAAGGTTCAAGCAATTTCGCAACTAAAATTAGGTTCTTCAATTTAACAATGTTACTTTAGTCGTAAACAATTCCTTCAGATCTAATGACTTTAAAACATTAAAAATAAAAATCTGCCAGAACTAAAAATGAATATTTTCTTCTTAAAAAAAATAATAGATTTTTTGCATGGAATAATTACAGTCTTAAAAACAATTTTGTTTTGCACATGGTCTAGGAGAGTTTATTTTCCAAATCTGTAGTCTCTAGTTTCTCAAATCGACGTGTTAGTACAGACGGAAAGATGGAAATATCTGATAATGATATATATACACTATAAAACCGGAGATTCTTTATTCTTTCTGTTACATTCATTTTCATAACAATATTATACCGTTATTTTTGTCCATTTCATGGACAAATCGGGTCTTAAACATTTTAATAAATTTGAACAACTTGTTAAAACGTTATTCAGATATAGTATTGGGGCTTATAGGCATTTATTATTTGTAATTTTGAAACATTACTCATTTTTTAGGTGCTTCCTTAAAAATCAAAGTTTCTGGCATACCTCCATACTCAGCATGAGCTCCAGATAACTCGGCATCATCGTCAACAAGACTTTAGTTTTTGCTTCTAATTGACAAAGCAGCGGCATTTGTCGCGACAATGGTGGCAATAATGGCGCCCAAATCGCGCAAGCTTTGCCTGTATGTTTGTATGTATGTACATACGTGTATATGTATGTAATATAAAATCAAAGTATTCACATCCCTTTGCTATTGCATGTTTCATAAACACATTCAAACAACATATTAACATACGTATGTATGTATGTTTATTCGAATGTACATTCGAGCTGTCTGTAGGTCGTTCTATTTTCGCCCTCACTGTCGCGACATCAGGACAATGCGACGGGGGACTCGACGCCACAATTGCTAGCCTCATCTTGCTCTGGCGTCTGTATGTTGTATGTGTATGGGTTGGGGGAGGGAGAGAGTGGAAGGAGCAGCTCCACTTCATTGAGAAGTAATAAGACGCCGACAAGTTGTCGTCGTGCTGGACGACGCCAGCGTTAGAGACCGCTGTTGTGCTCGTGGCGCGACTTCGCAAAATTTTAAGCAACTTCCGAAGATGCCGACACTTGTTACGCATTTTTGGCGCCTTATTCAACTCAAACCTTGCCAGCTGTGACAACGGTTATTTTTTTTATTGACAACGAAGTTTCCGACTTCCGCTCTTAATTGTGCTGCAAAATAGTGATCGACGTTAAAAAATCCTGACACTTAACTATTTAAAATAAAAACGGGTTACAAGGTTCTTCAACCTCTCCCGAACGCCTTCTGCAAAGTCGATGATTGTACATACATACATACTTATGCATGTGTCAATTTTATTATATTACATTCTTTATACTGATATTAAATGGATGCCATGAATCTTGATTCCTATACATATGTATGTTATTTCCATCACAAATTTGGAGAATCTACCACAAAAAAAAGAAAAATTTAGGGGTTTTTTAAAATTTTTTATGCAGATTATTGGGAGATGTCACCGTCTATCCCTCCGTGATTAATAGATTCAATGTAGTTGAAAAACTGTGCAACGCAGACAGACAGACGTATAGACGGGCAGACAGCATGACAGACATTGCACACAACCAAAGCTCAGAGCTTGAAGCATATTTAAAACCTAGGTTATAGTCCTTTTGATGTGGTCTTCAAATACTTCCAGTTACAAAAATATTCGTTTTCGAGTAGTTTCTGACGGTAACAAACCAAAACATTTCTTTGTTCTCGTTATTCTCCATCTGCGCAAACAATTATTCAATATCATTCAAATCTTTAGCCATAGCTGCTATATGATTGTAGTCGTTGTCCTTATAGAGTTTGAAATTGTGTCCGACTCATTTTACTCTTCAAATAGATGAGAGGGCATGGCTTATGAAATGTATGTATATATAAAATATATGAAAATTATTTAAATTTTATTAATTAAATGTCAATTTATATTGTGCAGACTGTTCAGTTACATCAAGCATGCATTATTCATAGATAATCAGCATAAATCAGCAAACATTAATTTTTTAATACTTTATTCACATGTAAAAAATGTTAAAAATAAAGGTGGATGGTTCCACACTTATTCCACTTAGACACAAAGACACTAATGGTGCTCCTCTGTCCGCTAGGCATTAAGAAATTAATGATCCAAAGACTAAGATTGCTTTAAAAGCTTTTCAGTTCAAAAGGCTAAACTTCCACATTTGTTTTTTTATCATCGAGTCATGATCTGATGAGAGAATCTTAAGGAAATCGTGGAAAAACTTAAATTTTATAACGAAAACATTGTTTTTCTACCAATACCTGCTTTGTTGCATTGTGTGCACATCAACAAAAAAATCCTTAGTTTTAAAAATAAATAAAATATTTTAATGAATAAAGGTTCAACAGACTCCAATACAAATTTATTGAATATAAATATCTAAGTCAGTCAATCAAAGCCTTAGCCATTTGGCAATGTCAATTAAATAACCCAACTTAGTTTAAATATTCTTTCTTTATAGGCTACCCACTTGATGACCAGGCTGTTGTTAGTTAACCTATTTGGGGTTTTTAAGTCGATATAAATAAAACAAATACTTTATTATTATCAAAATTTTTAAAGTTGCCAAAAGTGAGCTTAATCAGTATTGCACCAACTTTCGCTTTCTAAAAACTGTAGCAAGATTATGATGGATTCTGCTCTGCTTAAGTTTTTAAGTTTCATGACCTAAATTTCCAAAAAAAAATTAAGTGAAGTAATTGATTAGTATATAAAGGGTCTGCATGTAAATTTGAAACTCTGGAGTCACTGGGTTGGTATCGGCGTTTAACAGTTGTTCGATGCAGGACTCAACGAAGGGCTTTTTAATAAATATTTTGAAACTGACAAAACAAAACATCCAATTTGATCTCTGATGACACCATCTACATTTTACATGGACCACAAAAAAGTGCTTAAGTTAATCATGCATAAACATATTTACACAAATATGCATGTATGTATGTTTGTATGTACATTGGCATAATCACATTTTATACATGGGTAAAATACTGATTGCAGCTGCCGTTCAATTAGTCAAAATAGTATTTTTGTGTTTCAGGTCAAGCATCTAAGTAGTCAGTGGATTGAGATGTATAAGAGCACATTGGGCTGCTGCTACTGCTGCTGCTGCTGCTGGAAGGGCTCCTTGCCAATGCGACGCCAAGGATGGACGCGGTTATTTCATTGGGGTGTGGGGGCAATGGGGAGAGGGTTTTGTCGTTATGACTGTTATTGTTGCTGTTGTTATGGCTGGCGTTGTTTAGTTGACTTCGGCCGCCAGTCGCCGTCTGCGTTACCGTCGCCATCGCGGTTGCCGCCAGTGTTGCTGGAGCCGGCAGACCGGCAGCGCGGCAGCCCGGCAGACCGGCAGCCAACATTCGACAAACGAAACTGCGCGCAAATATAGAGAGATACGAGAGTAGGTTTAAGAATCAACACCATGGAGACCGACTAGAAGCCAAGTGTCGCCAACTAGAAATTTATTTACTATTACTGTTCAGTTTTTTTTTTTTTTTGCTTTTTTACAGTCTTTCATTTTTATACGTTTTCATGTTTTGTTTTCAATTCATTTTGTGCGTCTCGGTTTGTCGCCGACATGGCTAAGTTCTCCCATTGCCATTGATTGGGTGACACCAAATATTTACCCCTATGTTAACACAGATAGTCCAAATATCTTGCTTGCGAAACTGATCAGCAGCAATACTCCTAGACATCCTGGACAATATCCACTCCATTCATATGTTTATGTATAGTGCATGCATTTCTAAGCATTTGTTTATATTTATATATATTGAAGCGTTAAATCTATTCTATATCATTTTATACGTGAGTGACAATGAGTCAGAAACCAGGACGATTGGCTGTGGCGACGGCGCCTTGTTCAACACTTCTGTGCCGCCGTCTGCGTCAGTCTTTAGAATGCTCTGCGCACTGGTTGCAAGTGCGCACTGGCGAAAGCATATAAAAGGAAAGCGGCGTACACGGCTGGCGTTTAGTTCGCAAGGATTCATGCGGCAGGACACAACGGATACAACGTATATTAAAGCAGTGCATGCCATTCGCATTCGCAATCGAAAAGTGAAAAGTGGCGCAAACTTTCGCTAAGCTGAACAAACGTATTCAAAACATCAAAACAGTGACAAATTTAAAATAAATATTGAAAGTTGGCCAATTTAAAGTTGGGTAAGAAAGATAGACCGATAAAGCAAACTAAAATAATACTAAATTCACAATAACAATTAAGATACATTATTAAATAAAACAAAAAAAAAAAACAAACATATTTGCTTATGTGCATTATTATAGCCCAACGAAATATTCGAAAAGGCCTTGTTATTTTTAAAAGTAAACTATTATTTAAGTTATTTCTGAGTGATTTTATGAAAAAGATTTTCAATCAAGTAAACACAGAACAACAAAATCAAAGCATCTGGAAATGATCCTTAAAGAACAAAAGCTGACAGAAGTAAAAAAATATAAAAGTTAAATGCAGACAGAAGTAAGCATCTACGACCCTAAAAAGTATATAAATATTTTTGATCAGCATCAATTACCAAGTCGATATAGCTACTTTTGGATTCGGAACTAAAGGTCGCCTTGATTGATATCGCAAAAGCTTGAATTTCAAAATTGTGAAAATAAGGAACCTATAATTAAATTTATAAAATTCTGGAAAAATTTGAAATTGGTTAAAAAACACATGAGATATTTAAGATCAAAGATTGTTCGCTATTAGTGAAGGAATCTTATATTTTAATAAAAAATATCCATAAGTTAAGAACTAATAAAGACTTGAAATGTGCAAAAATATTTTGTGTTGATTTAACGGATAGGCTACAATGCAATCCAAACCCGAATTTTTAGGATATGTACAGACTTTTCTGTCCCACTGTCATACACTTTGCACTGTTTTTGCGATTTTAACAAGAAGACGCACGGCAAATATTAAAGCACTGTTTACAACAAAAAATAATGGTGAAAAAATAACTAAAATATCAACAAAAAATTAATGTGTATTGAATTAATAAATATTAAAAAAGAAAGAAACGAAGAAAAGTATAACACATTTTTGAGTTTTTTCTTCGAATATAGCTAAAATTATTTGTTTATACTGATCCATTTTTGCGCTTGTCCGTTTACTTAAATAATTGTCAGGTGAACTTTTAGTTGGTTTTCCTCCAAAATCCTTCAACGTTGTTTATGTGATGTTAAAACGTTTTAATCGAAAAAACCACTTGCGATATTTATTAATTATTTATTTATTTATTTGTTTATTGTCAACTAATAGCAAAAATTAAAATTAAATCAAATTAAAAAACTCTGATACCAGTATACACATCTATATTAAGGATTCTGCGAGCAAATAGTAATATGTCATGGCACCTTCAATTCCCTTACCAAATTCGGTAGCTCTAGCAAAAAAACTGAGAAAGATGTAAAGGTTGCCGATCTTTTGAAGTGGGCGGTATACGTAGAACTCTGGGAGATATCAGCCTTCTGCCACCCTTCTAAATTTGATGATCCCAGCTTAAGAACTAACGAAGGTACATTTATTCCCGTGCGTAGTTTGGGGGCGTGGCATACAAAGATTTCATGCAGATTTGTGGTGGATGTAAACATCTATCTTCCTACCAAATTTAATGGCTATAGTTTAAAACTTGTAAAGATACAGCAGGGGGGCTGGGACGGCATCCTTACTTTCGATGCAGATTTTTGGGGAATATCACTAGCTGCTTTGCTACTAAATTTTGTGACTTTTAATGTGGAAAGAGAGTAAAGCAAACGTGATAGAGCTTAATTCGTTCCATAATTAGATAACTTTTTGTGTAGGCTGCATGGTCAACAATATATAAAAATTTGGCAACAAAAAGTCATCCAAATATTGAATATTGATATCTTTGGATCCGTTAGACACACATATACAGTACCATATTGTTTGTTATCTCCTAAAGTAGTTCCAAATACTGACTCGCAGATTAAAAAGTCAAACTCACCATGGCATAAAAGGTCACATGACACACCCCGATCTCTAAGCTCAACCGAGCGAACAGCAACCATTCTCAATCAAGATCCCCAAAAGACAGGTACGCGGCGTTTGTGCTGGAGCCTGTGGCAAATGCTGAAAGGGAATGAATGATGAGGAAACAGGTTTTATTATTTGTTGGCTGATTGTCGCTCAGCTCTTTAATGGCTTTTTAACAAGTTTTCTTTTGTAGAAGTGTGCTGATAATATCTTATTAGTTTTGTGCACCTAATTGCGCTCGCTCATCTCAGGAAAAATGCGAAATGCCTAAAGAATGTGCATTGAAGACCACCCAAGTTTTATTTACTCTTTTGTCGGCAGTCATTGTCAGAAATCAACAGAGCTCAAGAGAGTTTTATACTCTAGGGACGAATGTCATGAATTCATTTTGGCTGGGCTGTTGTGTAAGAGAGCAAACTCAAACTGTGTAGGATCAGCTTACATATTGTCAAGGGCGCAACCAGGATCTGAAATAGGGGGGGGCAGAAGTTTTTTTTTTTAAATGTTCATATACCTTTTAAATACTTACAAATTTTTATGCTAATAATATACGTCTAAGGTTTTCTGCAAATTTATTTTATTTATTATTTATTTTTTTCCACGAAGTAAACATGTACTTGCAGAGTTAAATAAATTAAAATTTGATTCGAACTGAAGCTGTAGGGGGGCAGCTGCCCCCCCCCCCCTGCCCCTACCTAGATACGCCCTTGCATATTGTTGCTTATTATCACATATAATCTTAATTCGTATTCAAATTTTCTAACAGGCAGTTATTCATCATTAATATGTTTCTATCATGTACATCTTATCGGTTGACGATAAAAGATCAGTTTTTCCTATGCAACTTATTAAAAATCCAGCTGCAATTTCCTGTCGTGTGGTGAGTCAGTCTTCAACCGAAGCGTCGGCCCACCGTCGGCTGGAACGTCATTGTGGCAAGGGACTGCGGTTCCGACCTGTTATTATCGTAATGCCAGCTGGCTATTTGCTTTTATGTTTTTAAATCGTCCAAGACCAGAGACAATTATCTCTGCTGGAGCTCTGGCCAACAGGCTGACCAATGTTTCTTTGATCACTTTCGAACGTTGAATGTATTTGTGTGTGTGTCTGTGTGTGCGTGTGTGTGTCCAAAGTGGGCGCCATGGCTCTGACAGTCATAAGCGCAACAACTGCAACTAATATGCCCATGATGGTTCTGAGATATTTTGAGCGGTTCTCTTTCCTTTTTGAGGGTGATGTGCGCAGTAGTTGAGATATATTGAAATAGTAGAGATATTATTGCAACATAATAAACAAGTTAATGGAGGTCTGTGTATTATTAAGAATATAAATCCTAAATCTATATTTGAACTTAAAGTATTAGTTGATATATGAGAAAGATCCTTAGGTGTAATTGAGTTTTGCACAATAATGAAAAGAGGGTAATTCCAAAATCGACCACTTTAATGAAAAGAGGGTAAAAATTGTAATTTTTGCAATTTTCAAAAATTCATAAAACATATATATGAGCGAAGAGATTTTGGAACAAATTTTTTTCAGTCACTATCAGATATTATACTATTATATTTGCATCAAAGCATTTTTTGTTACTATTAGAATTGCTTTAAGCAACTTTTTGCATTTAAACATTTTTTGCTTAAGCCCGGGAAAAAAAGTGTTGACTCTTACAAGAATTGAAAACTTTCAATGGGTACTTAATGAGTTAAGAAGGGTATTATACCATTAAAAAGGAATTTGAATTACCTATCCATTGATACCAAACTTTTTATAAAGTAAGTTTAAACAACGAGTAGATGCAACTTTATATGTTGCTCAAATACTTTTGAACACACCTGCATATACGATATGCAATATATTGATACAAATTTGTAGTTTATCTTGCATAATTTTAAATTTTTCCAAAAGAAATCGAAGAAGATTTGCATATTTATGTAGGCATCCTTAATATGTATAAATTTAAATTATAGTCTAAAATTAAGATTGAGGTTTATTAAACTAGTGATTACTGACTTAGACATTCTACTACTTTTAATAATTATTCCAAAAACTTAAAACAAATATTTAGAAGTTCTGTTGAGAAAAATTTTGTCTGGGACATACCCTAGTCTCATTACATAACGAATACAGTGCTTAAAAGTACATAAGAAACATCACCACGTTTGCATTAAGACCAAAGGAAGAAAAAGCAAACATGGCTTTATCAACTGTTGATAATAAACAAGAATATATGTAAATACTTAATTGGGTCGGAGATGCTTCCTTCTGTCTGTTTTGCTCGAAAACCTTTAAGTCCCTTTTTCAGGGTATAAAAATTGGTATAATAGTATTGTGCAGAAGGAAGCAGAAACAGTTAGGTGTAATTGCCATTATCCGAATTATTATAGAAATTCTCGTATACCGCGCCCAGTATATCCTTCATATAATTTCTTATGATCTTTCAAATCTTTATTAAACATGGTTAGAAAACATAAGGCCTTCACGACAAAAGCCAATTCTTTCTGTTTTTTTGTTTTCAATTAATGGTTAACGAGGGCGGCACAGAAAGTCGAAAAGGTAAACTGAAATAAGGGGGCAACAAAATTGATTGTATTTGAACCAAATTTACTTGGTGATTTTATTATGCTTTAAATGTGCATGCAAAGTCCGTTACAGAGTCAAAACTATTTCTAAGCGAATGGGATATTTTCAAGTTGTTTTGCAATAGTTTTTAAAAATGTATTTCATATTGTTAAGAGAATTATTGCAATCTTGGATTTTGCTCTAAAGTCAATCACCGATCGGCAGCAGGAGTGCCATGCTCATAAAATAAATGGCCAAAATGCGCAAGCCAGTGAAGAGTGAAAAATTGCGTTCTGCCAACTTCACGCGAGTAAAAAACTGCGCGCATCCAACATCAAGCATATCGTGTATGTGTGTTTGTGTGACTAGTGTATCTGTGTGCGAGGGAGCGCACTACAAAATTCACCACACTTCCAAAGATAAAAACAATACTTGCATGCTCTCTCATAACACGAGAAACTCTCAATGTGAACAGACGTGGTTTTCGATTGTCATACGTACATTTTTTGTTGCAAACGCGGGCGTATCCAACAAGTAAATGAAACCAACGGCAGTGCAACTACAAGCGCATGCACGGCCTCCGCGTTTCCATGCTGATTTTAACATTTTATTTTTAATTCAGTTCTTCAGTTCAGTGCAGATTACAAGTGAAATAAAAGTTTAATCTGTAAGTGGCGAGCAAACCAAATTTTGACCTGCCGTCACTGTTCCTTAATGTAAACCTAATTGTGAAATTATTAGTGATGGAATAATGGCTCAATAGTTGCTAAATGTTTAAACAATAAAAACAAATGTAATGGCAATTTGAATTACGCATTTCAAATTGCGGCTTAATACATTTATAACAAAAAAAAAAAATCGACTCAATCGCGACATCTACTAGTAACATACATACATGCATACATGCCTAAACTCACACATACCTACTGTAATGCCTACATACATACGTATATATGAATGTACGTAGGTTGATCAATCAATACACACGGACGATAATACTTGATTATAAATGTACATATTTTTTTATACACAATGCTACACAACGCAACTCTATAATAATACATACATATGTACATCTGTTTGTATGTACACATATTTATGTTTCAGTCACAAGCACTTCATGCTATATTTTCAGTGGATCTTGAGCTCAATACTTTCACTTGCGTGTGCAATTCAAATATTATTTATTTACATAATTATAAATTATTATTTTATCCTGCGTATTGGAGTATAAGTGTTTGTCAATTATATATTGATTCTTTGTATTTGCCATATTCGTTTCTTCTTCTCATTTTTTGTTTAACTTAGTAAAAACGTGTTGTGTGGATATGTTGGTTTTTTTTGTATTCCTTTATGCTCTTTTAGTTTCTTGAATGATTATGTCATTCTGTTGGTTCTTTGATTTATGTGTTTCAGTGTATTCAATTTTGTATTGTGAATGGCATATTACTTTGTCATATTATTTATAACTATGCTCTGTGCTCTCTTTATTGCTTTATTATAAAATAAAATAATTTTATATTATAAATAAATAAAAATAAAAAAATAAAAATACATGATTTTCATTATTGGCATGTATTGCATTTACAAGAATTAGAAACGACAAATACGAATTTTTATACCGAAGGCATCAACACTTCAATTTGGTGTTGCGTACTGTGTGTATGTGCGTGTATGTATGTGTGTATGCAGTTCAATTAGTTTATAAACCAAAAACAAAACTGCTTATTACTCGAAAAAATGACCAGTGCAACTAAATGAGTGAAAAAAAAGTTTTAAAGCAGCGTCAGCACCGCGTTGCTTGAATCCAAACAGTTTCTGTGAAATCCAATTAATCGAATGTGTTTCTTAGTAGGAATATGTGAATCCAGAAAAAGTGTGTGCTGAATATCCAAATACATATCAGAAAATGCAATATACAGCAACATATTAATCATTAATACAAAAAGAGGATATTAAGGATACTTTGGATTAACTTAATTAACAAAGTAAGTAACTTTCACTGATAATTTTCTTTGGTTTTCCTTTAAAAATATATATTTAATTTAATTTGACCTATAATGCATTCACATGTATTGAATAAAATTATTTGTACCTTCTTGCTTAAGTACTTGCTGACTTGTATGACATTAACTTCCCTCCAAAAAATGTGATTTTCAGTAATACGTATCACCTTTTACTACTCTGATACCAAAGGGATTAAAGGAGTATATTGGTTTTGTGCGTAGTGCTGTTGTGGCGCCCGTCTGTCCGGCTGAACTTTGCAAACAACTCAGTCCATGTCCGTCAGACACAGTGTCAATATGTGGGTGGGAGGAGGCTTAACAATCGATAGAAGGTCGATACACCCTAAGGTGCTTCAAATCAATAAGACATTGAAAAATTTCCACCAATTATAATTGAGAACACCTGTATCTTTTATAGTATAAATCGGAAATTTTTATATCTTTCCCTGTTTTTTGTGCTGGAGTCGTCAAATTCGAGCTGAGAGTATAGCTAGCGACATCCACCAAAGATTGGCATAAGGATGGTAGGTGGATGATCCGCCTACCCTTTTTGTCGGCGAATGCGAAAGTCCCTATACTATAACACCAATTTTTAAACTTGTATAAGGGCTTAACGCACTTGATTTTATATAACAAAAAAATTGGTTAGGGTACATTCTTAGCAATGCGGTCGATGTGTTCGATTGTCAGCTTATTAAGGTGGGCTTGCTTATCGCTAAAAAAGAATTTTGGAAAAAAAATGTAAGTGCTTTAGAAACTAAAAAAAATAATCATGAATCCATTAGAACTACATAGATACCAATTAAGAAACATATATGAAAAGTAAAAACGTAAATGTACTTCCCTAAAATGTTTTATAAATATTTAACTTTACGATAGAATAGAATAGTTTTGTACAAGACATATAAATACATACATTTATGATATCTAATAAAAAAAGATATAACGGTTTTTTTTGCAAAATTAATAGTTGTATTTTAATAAAAAAAATTAGGTATGATAAGCACTACGAGTTTTTTGAAGGTTAGCAAAATTTCGACTAGCGAGCGCCCCTAGCTTATTTAATTTAAAAGAAAAATATCGACCAGAAAGCCTTTAAGGTCTTTTCACTATTCAGTTATTCTCAAGTATTACGATTTCCAAAACCGAGCTTATCGACTATCGATAAACATCGCAAAAACATCGCTGTTAATTGAGAACTGTTGTGCAAAGTTAAAAAATTAAAATTTTCTCAATTTTTATTACTTTTTATTTTAGTTATTAAACTCAAATTGAACAGCTGATTTACTTAGTAAACTTTCAGTATGTAAATGGTGTAAACAGCATTGGAAATGGACCGATAAATGTTAATGTAACTGAGTGGTGAAAAGACCCATTCCATTGCTAATAAATGATAAATGTTTGAAAACTGTTATGTATTGAAAAAATGGAACGGAAATCAAAATAAACAGACTGAGTTTCATTTTGAAAACTTAAAAGATTGCATTTATTCCTATATGCCCATTGAATATATACATATGTATATACTTTTAAATATGCACTTGTACATATTTATGTACTCCCGTAAATAAACGTCTGTGTGTAAACTAACATTAAATACACTTAAAAAGTGTGGAATATTTTGTCAAGAAATGTAAATCGCCTAAAAAGAACGAGTTAAAGTATATATATTCTTGATCAGCATCGCAAAGTGAGTCACAATAGATAAAGGTTTGCTCGTAAGTCCGTCTGGTGTCCATGCAAACTAGTCCAAATGTTTTTAAGCTTAAACTCTGGTCAACATCTCCTTTTGTCTGAATCAGCCAGATCGGTTGATAATATTGTACATATAGACATTTCTATAAACAAGTAGACTTAAAAGTGTATATACGATTCGGTTCGCCAAAGATATGTAGCTTTGTCTTACTTGTTTTTGAATTACAGTATTTTTTTATGTACATATGTATGTGTGGAATTATGCCGGCGCCATTACACTTGCTATTGTGGGTGTGAGTGGCGCCAGCGAATGTTATATACATACATATACTACACACAAACGTTTAAATATAGGTTGTGTTGTGCAAGACAGCCGACAAGTGCGAATGTATGTATGTATGTTTATTTATTTCAGTACGTACATTTATATGAATACACACATGCACATGAATGCACATAAATATGTTCAAATGTATTTCAGTTGCAATGTTAATATTTGTGTATGGCAATAAGGCTTGTACATCATATTGTTTTCTTTGTCCCACTTTGTGCATTTTGCCCCCCTTTGTCATAGATTCACAATTTTAAACTTGTTGAATTTGTAGAAGAATTCGGAAATGTGTTCGTTCTCTGCGCCCGACACACAATCACAAACATACTTAATGTGTATATACATATGTACACATACTCACACATACGCTCTCTGGCACTTGCTGTGGCGCTCTCTCTCTATCTCACTTTCTGTGTCTCTCTTTGTAATTCACCTCAAATAGTTGATTCCTCAACTTGTTAAACCGGCTGAAAAAAGACCGAGCGAACGACCAACCGACCGTCGCGTCGGTCTATCGTTTTGCTGTAGCATTGATGTAGCTGGCGCTGGCAATGTTTTTGTTCGTGTCTGTCTGATATAAGTTTATATTGGTGGCGCCATTGCGACGACGCCGCCGCCGACATCGTTACTATTATTTCTTTTATTACGTTTACGTCAGTGGCGCCCACTGTGGCGCCTGTGCCTCGTAGCGCCTCGTCTCGTTTCGTCTCGTCTTGTCGCGTCGCGTTGTTGCCCTGCCTTTGGCTGGCACGCAAGCAAAATAAGTGTATGTGTGTATGTGCGTTTGTATGTTTTTGAATGTATATACGTATATGTATGTATATGTATATATAGACATACATATGTACGCTATATATGTGTACATCCATACATATATATGTAGATGTACATTTGTATGTACATAAATAGGCATTCATGTGAGTGTTGTGTTTGAGCGTGTAGTCGTGCCGTCATGTTGGCGGCGCCACTGTTGTCGTCGCGATAAGGAACGCAAGAAATGCCAACGAGCCCCAGTCAGCCAGCAACAAAATGATCGTAGGGGGCCCCAGTTTTGTAGGTTTTTTTTTCTCATTTTTATTTTAACTTGCAGCCTTGTCTCTGTATAAGTGACAGTTGTTGATGCTGCGCAGATCGTCCGCTCATTTGAGTGTGCATTTCTGATCCTCCCATTACTCATGCGGTTTTTTTTTTCGGTTCTTTGCTTTTGCGGCCCTTTGAAGATACCAGTATATGCTAGTAAATCTGAAGCAGTCGAACTTAACCGACAGGGAATACTGTGATACCGTATTGGATGTATATCAATGGGATATGCCCACCAAATTTGGTAACTTAAGCTGAATAACTGGATGATGTAGGCATTTCCCATTCAAAGTAGCGTGTGGCTGTATTCGCTAGGCGCGTCATCCGATTTTGGGGGGATTCGCCAGCTCTTATTTAATTAATTAAATTAAACTTATAATTTTTTTTCTGGGAATGTGTGCTTTATCGATTTGCTATCGGTTTCTTTGCCACTTTGTCTAAAGCGAGCAAGGACAAGTAATTATTAAGGTGTTAGGTCTCTAGCTGCTGTAAACTATGTTGAATTTGGATGTGGTTTTTTCGAAAATTTTCCAGTTCAAACATTTGCTCAAATCTTTTAATTAATTCTTTTGATTTGTTAGTTTTTTTAATTCAGTTTCATATTAAAACAAACAAAAATAAACGATCTCGAATAGAATATATTCGTAACCCCTTACGTAATGCGTTCATTCAGTTGTGTTTACAAGGAACAAGGAAAATTACCAAACTTCTAGTTGTTCGTTAACCGATTTTGATCAAATTTAAATGTTCACTTTTTTATCCATAGTTTTAAACCTTATTTTTTGAAATTTTTATTTTTGTTATCGATCACATGTGTATATCGGATACCAGACATGTTATCGATAAATTGAACAAGCTTAAGTTTCGAATCTAAAGTCTTGAGACAAACTGTCTGTTTCATACTTTTAAACAAAACTATTATACCCTTATCAGTTCAATGGATTAAGGGTATAAAAACACACATATGGCAAGCTTTACCAAAGGTACGCATACTTTGTTTGTATTTTGAAAAGTATGGAAACAATTTCACACAAATTTCACCTTTAAAATCGGGTAATCAAAATTGGTTTTTAGCCCATAGTTTTTTCAGTAAATTTGTTCAGAATGATCCATAGAATAAATTACGCATATACGATGTTGGTGCAATTAACAGTCTTCCCGCCTAATATCCATCCCATATATATTTGCATGGATATCGTGACTGAAATAAAAGTATTTACAGGTAAATCAGTTTTGCAAAGTTTCGTAGAGTTGGTATATTATTTATTATTCAAAAAACCCTATTGAAATTTTAATTTAACTATATTTTTCTTAAGTTAAGACATTATTTCGATTTCCTAGCGTCCCAATTTCGACATGTACCAAGACGTAAAGTAATAAATCGTTTGAGGTACAGACAAAAAAGGACCTAAATTTCTTTAATTCGATAACCTTACAATAGCATATCCACAATTTGAAGCTGTGTACTTTTTTTTTGTATTCCTCCTAGTCGATCTTTCCATGCGCAGGCTACACAAATGAGTCGACAATATTTCTTTTTATTATATAAGAGTCTAGACGTATCTAGCCAGAAATTAATGAATTGTTTTTCTTTTTCTTTTGCAGAGCAATACAAAAAATACTACCAACAGCATATCAAGGCTAAAAGCCCATTAAGCGATAAAGAAGGAAATTGACAATCGTGCAAACGCTGCAGTTTGCGACAACCACAAAGCCCTAGTCAGAATCTACAAACATATGTATATATTATTTATATAACGTATTTATGTGTAAACGTGTTTGCGTTACCTCTATTGTTATTGGAGATAGAGTGAAGAAGTCACATTCAAGACTCCAAACCCCCACCGCACATATCAGCAACTTAAGAAAGCTTTAACTAGCGGAGCCTTATGAGTGCGTCTTAATAAATTTGATCAGTTCAAATAATGCACATACGATAAGATCGATGTTACCAAAAAAATTTATGTCCCTCCATGATATTCCCAAGCGAAAAGAAAAAAGAACTATGGCGTTATGCGTCAAGAAACAATCCGGTTACGTGCGATGCGGATGGGATACCGATACCCATGCAGCAACCACAGCCGCCGCTCCTTCAACATCCACACCACCCTCAGACGTTCGCCAGTTGCTGCTGTTGCACGGATCCGTCATTGACGAGACCATACTATTCAATACCCTGCTCCATAGACTCAGGCTCCCAACGCCTTATCCAATGTCAGCCACAGTCGACGCCTCAAGATCAACAGAAACTGACTTACCACCAGCAGCGCACCGATTCAGAAGCGGACTGGATGACCGAAGACTCGGTCTATTCTTGTATCAAAGATGGACGCAATTTCGAAAGCTCTGGCGCAGACATATTGAGCGACGAAAACGATCAATATCCAGTGGTATATCCTGCGTGCTCCAATGCACATACACAGACGCCAGCAACAGCCTCGTTTGCAATGACAGCGGCCAGTATGTTTCGAAACTGCTGCGGTCGCGGTGGCGGTGGCGGTGGAGGCCAGTCGACGGATACCAGGAGTGGATTCTTTATAAGAACGACCCCACCACCACCCGACAACAACAGGCGCCACGCACTGAGCCGTCAGCGAACGTTGATTGCGCATCCCACCATTTCGATGAATCCTCAATTGGCAGCTGGCGCTGTCGACAACAGCAATTCATCGTCGGCGATTCGTCATCGCACACCCAACCAAATCTTCAATGCGCTGGTAAAAAAGCTCAAGAACAAACAAGTAGCAGAGCTGCTTCAAGCTGTGAAAAGTCGAGTGGATCCACCTGCCAAAAGCAACGTTGTTATGTCAACCTCACCAAGTTACTTGCAATGCATCCTGATCAAGTGCACCGCTCCGTTGGACGAGATACAGCATGTGATTACATGCCAGCTCTTCTTTTGGTCCGACCTCAGGGATGCTGGCGAGCTGAGGCGCCTTCCAACCTGCCCCAGTGCATTGGATTACATATACACATGTTGCAATCCGCTGCACTGGTTCCGCATTATTTACCCCATCGATTCAGGTATGTAGGTTATACCAATTCTAATCTGTGTTCACTATAACTAAGTCAGACAACAGTTGCCACCCAATAAAGTAAATGTTTTTGGATACTTGAAAAGTATATATTAGTTTTTGACAAGTGCAATAAAATATAAATAAAATATGTATAAAATATTTTTGATGAATACCGCGAGCTAAATTGATACAGCCATGTCCTTCTGTATCTAATCTGTTTGGCAAGTCGAAACACAACACTATATATTTGCCATTAAATTAAAATACGTCAATCATGAAAATTAGGCGTATAGTACACGGAATCAATCCAACTGAAAGTCCCGTCTTTTAATGTGGCGCCAATATCATTGCCATTACAGTTTTCGAAAATTCGAATTCAGGGGATGGTAAGGTGCATATGGTTTAATCAAAGAAGTAGCACTTGAATTTTCCACTTTTTACCATCCGAAAAACCTTTTTTTTTTTTTTTACGTTACTTCATCACACAATATAAATTCTCTGAAAAAAAATCATTGATTTTTAGCATTCTGAACGGATGCCACTGCGATTAGGGAATTTTGTTCGTTCTTCGCTTTGGGCTTAACTTTGTTCAATAGTTCTTCAAGAACTGTTCGATTCATAACAGCAGAGGATTCGGCAGCCGCATCAGCTTCAGCAACGGTGACTGTCGCGGCGGCAAACGTAATCAGGTTTAACTGGTACCGAAGCTAACCAAGTCGACGGCAGAGCTTTGCTGCTGCTACCAAGACTGCTGACGTCTGCAGCGCCTGCTTCCTCCGCTCCCAGCGGCAAGTGCCGCACATCAAACAACTTGTGCGCCAATCCAATGTCCCACAGTAATGTTGGATGATATGCAAACATTATTTATTTATTTGGAATTCACCTCGCTGCTGATGTTTTGCCTGGCTTCGCTGAAGTTTGTTGCTATTTGTATACCCTTTAGCCATAAGTTGTATAAATGGGGTATAGAAAAGTTGTTCTATTGTCAGATGAAAGTTGTACGAACTTTTTGAGGCAGTAAGTTGTACGTCGTTCGTAGGCAGGTTTCCCTGTAATTATTAACTTTTTGTATCACAAGGGAAACGGATTTTTTCATTGCAAGAACGTTATTGTTTCTCAGGCGATTGGGCCAACTGTACGAACTTCCAACTTGGATTGGTTTTTCAAAATAAATAGAAATGAAATGAAATCTTTTGAAGTGGATTACAATGTATAGATACATATTTACCTGTAAAATTGGTAAACATATGCAAATATACCATAAAACATAGGATAGCGGAAGCTTATGTATTAAATATTATTACATATTTAAAAAAAAGAGAATATAATACCTAATATAACTGTATTTTTCAAAGGGTATATTTAAGTTTTGTACCCTCAATAATTTCTTTTGGTTTTGCTTCGGGTGTTGTTGTTTATACGTATGTATGTATGTATGTATGTGTATGTTCTCGAATACTAATATTGTATTGTGTATGATGGAGTATGATCTCATGGTTTAGGTTGTGTCTTACACCGCATTTTAACCTTAAGTCTTGGTTGACTCTTCAAACATTTTACAAATAGTACACAATATTAATTTATTGCGTATTGATTGTTTAAATATGCCCTGATAATTTACACCCAAGCAAGAACATGAATTCCGGATTTTGATAAAAGTAAAAGCATAGGATAAGGTTAATGCTTATATTTCTTATATACTAGTTAAACCTAGTTTTATATATCTAGATCTAGGCGACTCCTGATTGTTCTAAGAACCTTCTGCATCGGAGCACATTAGAACGGTATTCTCTACTCGAGTTTTCATCATTACTCGAGAACTGTAGATTGGAATAGTATTACAAAGTATCAGCAAAGAAAGTACAATTATTTTCATTGCTAACTTTAGATTTGTTAGTTTTTAGTTGCTTTGCCTTCAGGAAAAGCAGAAATGATTATATGTACATATGTACATCAATGCCGCAAATAATTTAAATGCATTAATGTTCGTTCTCTTACCATTTGCAGAACACGCACCCCCGCCTTATCAGCGCTCAAAAATGCCGAGACTAAGAGATACAGGTATGTAACTGATTTGTGTGTGCCTGCCTGCTACTTTGCTTAAGATAGAGTTCTATAACACAACCATAGGTTCCGATGGAAACACTCAAAACACCGAAAGGTCGTCCTCGGGAATGTGGACTGTGAAGGGCAACAGCGGCTCCCACAGCCGAAGCAGTTCGAGCGTCATCAAACAGTCAGAGTCGCAGTTATACATGCCGTGTGTCGAGTCATTCACCACTAATGGAAAAGGTGAGTTTGGTGAGTGGCCATGCCGCAGTCGAAACGTGGCCTCTTCTTGATCTCTTTTGTTCTTGTCTTCCGATCGTTTGTCTTTTTTGAGCACTAAGCGATACAAGCGCCTCTCCTCGTTTTTGTGCTCATTAATATACATACATACGTACAATAAACATACAAATTGTGGCTATGTCTGTTCAATACTTGTATGAGCACACACAAAAATACATACATATTTACACATTTATGTATACATATATGAAGGTATGTTTATTGTATTTTACGTACGTATGTATGTAACTTGGTATAATAAACAAACATTTGTATGTATGTTCGTATGCACGTACACGTTCTTTGCTTATGCACTGTGTACATCTACATACATATGTATATAATGTGAATGTGTTGCGGTCGCGTGCGTGTGTTTGAGCACGCCGGCACGGGCCGAGCGAGGCAGTCGTTCGTGGCGCCAGCTTGCCGCGTCAGGTCGTCACTTTCTATATTGATATTAACTTTTAAACGAAAACAGCAAAAACGACACGAAAATAAATAATGAGCGAAAAACAAATACAAACAGTGCGAGGCGAGGCGAATGCGAATGCGAATAAGTGAGGCGGCGGTCTCCACACAGCCAGTAGAAGCAAAAATCTGCACTTACGAAAGTTTTGTAGAGCGGCGCCGACGGACGCGGGAGTGTCTGTGGATTGTTTGCGGCCGGTTATCGACACAACCAGCTACACGATGTGTTGTGGGAGAGGGGGGTAGGAGGGGACGGAGGCAGTGGCGTTATGACTATGATATCATTCACGGCGCTACTGCCGCCGTCTACAAATTGAACAATATGTTCTTTTTTTCCACTATTTTATGGCATTTTCGAAGCGAAAACGACATAGAAAGAGCATTTTGCATTCGCATAAGCTACATGCAGCCTATCAGATTTAGAATATTTAAATTTAAATATATTTTTTTAATATTCTTTAAAGATATGATATGATCCGAATTGTAATCACATCTTTGATAAAAACATGTTTAAAAGCAAACGCATCAAACAAAGATTATTTATTGATACTTATAGCTTTGGGGATAGTTACTTTAAATTTCCCGACAGTATTTTACTATTTGTCTTTTGTTTTTTAAATGAATTATATTAAGGAAATTATCTAACTGTGAAAAAAGACCTTGACCAAATTTTCAATTGAAAGCTCCTAAGCAGACAATCCCAATCTGACAGATTTGCAAAAGTTTGTTTCTGTTTAAAAAAAAAAAAATATTTTCATTAAAAACCATTTAAGTTTAAAATAAAAAAAAATTGAATTAAGTTTTTCTTTAACTTTAGGTTTGTTTATCCTCAAAGATCCTAAAGTAATGAAAACGCAAAAAAATGGAACTGTTAAATAGTTTATAAATTTATTTTTACATGTGATGAAGCCATTCCGATTCCAATTTTAAAAAAAAATATTTTATTTAAATATTGAAATACTCCATTTAATATTATATTAATATTAGTGACTGACAAGATATAAATGAAAAATAAACTTGGATCAATTCGATTGTCTCCAGTAGTTTAGAATCTAAACTTTACATCAACTATGAAAATCTTGTTGCTGTATCACACAGCGTAGAGCGGCGACACGCACAAAGACAAGGGCAAACCCGACAACACAGCCGAAGGGGACCACAAAGGACCCACCCAAACACAAAAACAACCCACCAGCGAACCACGCACAAACAAAGCCCCAAAACCAGCACAACCCCCCACCAAACAACCACACAAGGCAACGCCACCACCGACAAAAAAAACTCACACCAAAAACACCCAAGGACAGCCCGCCCCCGAAACTCACTAACCAACGCGTCACGGGCAGGGCAGACACAAACCACGCCGGGCCAGGGGAGGCCAAGGGCGAAAACCACCCAGCACTCACAAGACACCCACCAGTACACAACACGGCCCGCATGGGGACCCCGACTAACAAAAGGGTGCAAAACTGAACCCCCAATAAAACAACCACATCTATGGCAGCGAAGACTTAGGTGATCGGCCCACCCAAATCCATCTTGCGGCTTACCATGAGCAGCCTATTTCCCAAGTCACGGCCATTCAAAGTGAAATTCTCATTTAATCCCAACTACAGCAGGAAAAATTATGGATTGACTCCTTACATATTCACACACAAAATCTTCTTAGGATCAAACTACACTGGTACTACTAATATGGTCATGTCAGTATTTTAAATAATGTTTCTGGCTTAAATCTCAATCGAACAGATCTCAACCACGAAGCTCTTTTGGCAAATCAGACTCATCCGACCTAGGGCTGAACACCCACCTAGCACAGAGGGGGGGGGACTCCCACCAGGTCCGATCCACCCACTTTCAACACAGCCGAGGCCCCCAAACACCAACAACTAATACATCTTCACAGCGCACAAAGCCTATCCAGATACCAAACTCAACTCCACCAACAAATTCAGCACCGAATTACGGCAAAAAAACCAGACCGCCAACCCACTGCCTTTGGGTAAAAAGAAAATGGGCAGGGGCAAGACCAGAATGATACCAGCCAGGATCGCAAGCAAAGAGCTGATACATCCACAGTAGGAAGAATACTCTGGGGTCCAGGTGACCCAAACGTTGGAGCCTACCCACCCACCAGTCTTAAAATACCATCTTCATAAACCTGTCTCCGACACAGAGACTGAACAACACAAACACTCCGAATGTCCACCCATTGTCAAAGAGCACGCATATTTCTACAGCACAAAAAACCCCGAGGTCTCCCCTCACTCTTCAAAGGAGTCTAGCACAAAGATCTCGTCATCCCCATCCTGGGAGATCTCCCAAAATTTATATATTTTATATTATCATATAGCTGTCATAAAAATGCAGAATTTTAATTTACTAAACAGCATTTTTTTGCATTCCGAAATAACTAATCATTTTGTTCAAAGCTTTAATGAATTTGTAGATTACAATCAATAAGTTTACCTTTTTTTATCCTACTGACCCCAACAGTGATGTATGAATTCTACCTACATATGTACATATATACATATGTATTCAGTGCATACTTATCAACATGTGTGGCCAATATTGAAACTTACAGTGCCGTAATACACATACACACACTCACGCACAGGTAGAATATAAAATGTTCTAAATTTAAATATGATGTTGTTTAGACCGTGGATGCGCACTTCTCTATGTATTTACATGTGTATGGACAAAGATGTGTGCTCATGTACAGATGATATACAGAAACCGAGCGGCGGCGCTAAGAATCACAAAGAGCAAAAAAAAAAAAAAAAAAAAAAAAAAATACGACTATCTGCTGCCAAGCATCCAAGGTATGAGCATTGGCGCCAGAAGAGAACCTTAAGCAAGGACGTACCACAAAACGAAGCCAAAGAACACCATGCAATGTCATTGATGTCTCAGACATTTCCATTATCTTATAGATTCTATAGATTTGAGGTCTTGTTATGTACTAAATAAGCAAACAACTGTGAATCACTTAGCAGCGGTTTCGAGGGACGTCAGTAGCTACAATCTCACCAACTTTGGTAACTGAAGCTGTTATAATGTGAAAAATATGGTTTTTTTTTTATCGGGTTTCAGTTATTGAATTTAGCAAGTTCCCAGCCCTGCAGTTGGCGAAGCTTCTCAATCTTTATGGGTTCTGATCTGATAATAAACAAAAACATTTTTGCAAAGTTTCAAGTGCCTAGTTTTTCGGGTTTCTGAAAGAATTGCATTCATACAGATGGACAGATTTACGATATAAATATTAAACACATTGGTATTAAACAAATATAAAGGCTCTAGTCGAGAAATCTCGACATCACCAAACTTCAAACCGCGATATCTCCGATGATTCTTAAGCTTCTTTGAATGTTCATTATTTTACACAAAGTTCAAAACCTCGTTTTCAGAATTTTAAAATTCAAGATTTTTTGTTATGGATCGGAAACTTTAAGTGTTATCGATAATTTGAAACAAACTTGTTTTTCTCATGGTATAGGAGAGCTTAAGTTTAAAGTTTGAAGTCTCTAGCTCTTATAGTCTCTGAGATCGGCGCGTTCATACAGTCGGACAGACAAACATGGCTATTTCGACTCGGCGTTTAATGCTGATCAAGAATACAAGAATATATGTATATACTTTTTTAGGGTCGGAGATGCTTCCTTTTTTCTGTTACATACATTGCACAAAACCATTATACCCTTTTTTTTTACCCATTTTATGGGTTGTGAGGGCATAAAAAGAAAACAGAAATTCCGTTTGTATGTACAGTAATACAAACGGACAGTACAGTGTTTTTTTTTTTTTTTTTTTTTTTTTTTTATATATAAAAAAATATGAACTCAAATACATAAAAA
This sequence comes from Scaptomyza pallida, assembly GCA_018152965.1. Taxonomy (NCBI): domain Eukaryota; kingdom Metazoa; phylum Arthropoda; class Insecta; order Diptera; family Drosophilidae; genus Scaptomyza; species Scaptomyza pallida. Next base: position 1,798,998 of record JAECXP010000227.1, on the reverse strand, counting down.
TTAATTTATTAATAAAACTAAAATATCAATATGTGGATTGAAAAAAAGCTACTATTGGTGAGAGCGTTTGTGTGATATTTTAAGATTATTTTTACAAAGATTTTAGCGACGTATATCGAAAAGACGTTAATCGAGGCGACATCAATCGTGGGAGAACTGTTCATTTATTTGTACAATATAAAAGGGTTCCTTACAACTTCATTAATTACAAATTAGTTAAATGGATGGATAAATTTATTAATTGTTTGTGTTCAAGTGTCCTATCGGGAAAAAATAAGACTAATAAACTTATTGAAATTTTTTGAATATTATTCATTTTAGATCGAAGCGCCTGCTTAAATGCATGGTGTCAGATTGCCTATTGGGAACTAGCTCAGCGAGTTGGTGAGCTCTATCATGCCAAGAAGTCAGCTGTCAATATCTATGCGGACGGTCCCATCGAATGTGCGGGAGAGAGTATATGCTTACGTGACTTGGAAGGAGCAGGGAGGCGACTCCGATCGGATGCGGTGCAGAATACGCGACAAAAGGTCGGCCTGGGTAAGTTTTTCGTAGTAGATTTTTTGGTTATGTAGATTTGTAAATGCTACGTTGATTTTGCAGGTGTAACTCTGAGTTTGGAAAATGGCGATGTATGGATTTATAATCGCAGTAATGTGCCGATATTCGTAGACTCGCCTACACTGTCCGAACGCTTGGATCGGGTCTGCAAAGTGTTGCCTGGTTACTGTCTCAAAGCCTTCGAATCAAACAGGTAATTATTCGTGCTCGTGCTGTTAGTGCTGCTCATAATTTGAACTAATCGCCTCTTCTGTCTTGTACAGGGCTCAAATGCTGGCTTGCAAGCAATCACAACAGACCCGTCTGGGACCAATTGACATATTTAGCATGAAAGTTAGCTTCGCCAAGGGTTGGGGAAACACGTATCGGCGACAGGACATTATGGGTTGCCCCTGCTGGCTGGAAGTGCACTTTAGCCAATTGCGGTGACAGTATCAGAAGCCGGCGGGCACCTATTGCCTTACGGAGAGTGCAACTGCGCTACGTTTAGTTGATATCAACTGCATAACACCCGTGTGTTGTTCAAGGCCACATTTGCTGCATCGGTCGCGCCAACTGCGTCAAATACTTCAAGCCTTGCTTTCGAGGCTAGGCAATAAATCATGCAAACTGTGAGACAAGCAATCCCTACAAGGAGTTTTAAATGCGTCAGGCGGATTAGCGTAAGACCAACAATGGACTGCAAATGATATACTTTAAAAAAGTTTAAGTTTATAACGAGAAATGTTTCAATTAATTGCTAAAATGCCACATCGAAATTAACTTATGTATATAAAGCGTGCGCAACAACAAAGCTAAAAGCGTTGTATGATATGTTATGTCAATATTAATGCAAATAGTTATTGATTGTTAAACATACCTAAAAGAAAAGAAACGAAAAAAACAATTAGCTAATATTAAAATCCTGTGATTCACTTTTTATGTACATTTGCATATGTTTGTGTGTACACCTTATTTTGTATGTATGTGCAGGCACAAAGTACTACAAATCGTTGATTTTAAAATTTGTAATTTCTGTATATTTATAATTATTTCTTGTTTACATATTTGTACATAGTTTTTACATAGAACAAAACCAAAGCAGTGGTACACGTTTTCGAAACAGCAAAAAAAAAAAACAGAAAATATTTCTACAGGCATTCCACATGCATATAAACATGATACATTATTCAAACATCATCATTTTAATGTGCTTTGATGGATTAAGAATTCAAACTTTCATTTTCTAGTAGAAGCTGGCAACAAATTAACTACAAATAATGTCAGCTGGTTGCATAACTACTTTTATAAACTTATTTACTCTCGTTTATTTTACAATTGCATTGTCATTCCTATATATTTTTCTGTTGTAGCTTAAAGCCATTTTATGAAAACTTATCACTCAATCTTCTATAACTACAACGAAAAAAGAATAAGGGAACTGCAATTGGTCATTTAAAAGATCATGCCCAACCATTTATTATGTTTTTGTGTTGATCGATTTGTGAACCTTGTGTATAATAAATATGCTATAGTCTGTTTGTATTTTGGTTATTTGAGCCATAATATTAACTCAGTTGCCTTTCAATGTGACAGAAATGCAAATGTGAGCAAAGCTTCAGACGTCATCAGTAGATTTGTTTAAATATCTTTTCATGCCGAACATTGTTGGAAGAAATTTGTATTCAATTAAACGTGGAGCCACTGCAGATAAGTTTTTCGACGCTATAAACATTTAGAATGTGCCTTCACATATTGACTGTACATGCATTCATATGTACATAAGTACACTTTAATTCCAAAAATTTATTATTATAATAATCATACGCCCTTTTAGAAAAGCATAAGTACATATGACGAGTACACACACATACACATATATTAATAATATGTAGTAAAATGCTGGTTTTAACTGCTTTGGACTGGAGTCATTTTGAATATATGAAAAGCATGTGTACACATTCATGTGTACACATAACATAGTACATATACATGTTTGTCTGTACTTAAAGTATCTTCAAAATGATCAAATATTTAATCAGCGTCAATAGTTGTAGATTTAATATATTAAGTTTTAAGAAATATTTTATAATAAAATTTCAATATATTTACAATTTTGTGTTTTTAACTAACTTTCTTTGTATTGCCATAGATTGAGTGCAGTTGTCTAAATTACAATTACAATTTCTACGCACGTTCTTGACCAACTAAACGTGTGACGCTTTACTATTGTTTGGCTTCTTTCGCCAAATTCAAATACTTCTCTGGTCCTGTCTGCGTCTAATCCTATTCTGATTTGAAGAACAAGTGTTTAAAAAGCCTTTCTAATTTATAGTTTAACAACACCGATTTCGAGGACACTGCTTTTTATATTGGTGTTTTAATGAACAGCCTAGGTGCATTAATTAAAGGCAAATCTGATCGTGCCCGCACGTAATTTAAGTTTTAAAATTTTAGATCGAATTCCATGCCATGTCCATACACTACACTGCAGTCTTTGCAAAGCGTGTCTGCTAAAAGCCGCATATAGTTTCATAATAGTATTAAAGTAAAGCTTTAAAATAAAAACAACAAAAAACTGATTGTGTAGGTATATCGTCGTCATCAATTATTGTTGTGCCATTGAAAAAAATGTTAAGTTTTTCCAGTTTGTGAAATTTGTGTAAAATGAATATATAGTTTTATTATTATATACACAACAAAATCATTATTTTAAATTATTCAATCACATAATCCTGGTCGAAGTCATATTTATCAGCATTTGTCGATGCCGAACCCAAACTAAAACTATCCAAGCCATCCGTGATTTTTGTAATTTTTTTCTCATTTCGTACATTCTGTTTTTTCTTCTTTTTCTGTAGCTCTTTAATGTTTTTGTTAAGAGATTGATTTTCTACAAGTAAAGTTTTTATAAAGTTAATAGGTTTCAACCGAAATAAATTTGAGTATATTCACCTTCTAACAGCAAAACGGGATCTGGCTTATCCTTCTTATCATCGTCTATCTTTCTTTTCCGACCCTTAGTTGGTAGCTCATTTTCAGCTATTACTGCAGGTGCATCTTCTTTCGGCAATCGTGCCTCAAGTGGACCAGTCGATGTTATTTCCATAACATCATCCGATTTGCCAGGGCAATGGTTCAGTAAATCGGTCTCCATTGATTCAAAATTTTCGACATCAAATTCTCGCACTTCCGAGTGCACAATTGAAGCACTTATATGTACATTTGTATTTTCGACAACTTCAGGTGCTTGCGTACAGTATTTAATTTTTCCTGTATTCCAATCGTTTAAAACACTACGTGCAGCAGCTACAACGTCTGGTACACCCTTTTTCAAAAATTTTCCTTATGAATTAAGCAAAAATATCATAATTAATTCTCATTAAGAATATAAGCAAGGAAAGTACCGAGCCTTACCCATTCTCGCAGCTTTCTTGGCAAAAAATTCTTCAAACGTATCGTAGTTAGTTATGTCATACATTTTACAGAAGTACTCTTTGCTGGCCCTTTTCAAAACGCTCTCGGCTATGCTGAAAGGATCTTTAATGTCGCCCACACGCTGAGCATTTTTTAAAACGGCATGTGAGTTTCCGCTGGTATCACTGGCAATACTGGTGAAAACAATGCCAGGACAATCAATTAGCTTGATCTTTGAGTCAAGCTCGACTTCTTGCATGGACCTTAAAAACAAAATCAAGCATTAATTAGTTACTACGTATTTATCATCAATAAGGAGTTAGTCGTTATTTATGCACTTGAAAAGAATACTTATATCTTGTTAAATATTTTTCAACTTGATCTATACTTAATATGTACATATGTATATGTTTCCATCTATGCGTTATACACTTAATGACAAAATAAAAAACTTTTCAAGTGTTTAAGAAACTAATATGTATACTAAAGTCTCTTAATAAAAATGAAGTATTATTAAACACTTGTTGATACTTACTTAGTCACCCCAGGAGTGCTGCCAACCATGCATGAACGTCCCCGAGTTAATGAGTTAATTATCGAGCTTTTTCCCACATTCGGTATACCAACAACTCCAACGCGAATTGATGTTTTGATGCCCTTGTTGCGGCAGTAATTGGCCAGCATGGACATAAGCAGCTCAGCTCCGATGCACACTGATCCCTGCATGGCTTTTTCGCTTTTCATGTCGCGCATTTTACGACGTCCCAATTTAGATGCCTGATCCTGGGTGGAAGCTTTAAAGGCTGTGACGGGAAGGGTGCGTCGAAAGTACTTCACCCAGTTGCTTAAATTTTCCCTAGGCACAAGATCGGCTTTGTTTAAAATCAGAACCAGCCGTTTGTTACCAGGAGCAGCGCGTACTGCTCGCTCTACCTCATTGCACCGTGTGCCTAGGGGATCCCGCGCATCTACTACTTCCAGTACAACGTCTGCGTTTTCAATAACCTTGCGAAACTCTTTGAAGTATTGTTTAAGTGACTGCTCCTTGGTAGCGACGTTCTTGTATTTTTTGTCATTGTCAACAGTATCATTTTCGTGCATTATACCGTGGACAGTGCTACGCATATCAGCATCTTCGACCATCGACTCCAGGGACTTAAATTTGTTTTGTTCACGCTCTACTTTAAACATTTCCCTGTTAGCTAGACGTTCAGCCTCCTTACGCTGCTTGACCTCTTCCACCTCCTTAAGTATATCATCTTTGAACGGGCAGCTGTTTGGTATCTGTATAAGTTTTTGTTTTTTACTGCCTTTCTTGGTATTCTTTTTTGCTTCACGACGTTCCTTTCGGTTGTGCTCGCGTACCTTTTTGTCAATTTTGTGTTTGAGTTTGCCAGTCAAACGCTTTGATTTTTTTGCTTTAAAGTATAAATTCAAATTAGTCCCAATTCTTTAATTTAATCATAAGCAATTATAATGTAAGTACTTACTCTTCAACCTTTTGAGAGCCATTTTAACTTTTGAATATTTTGCTAATTTACCAACCAACCAGGCACGTAAACACGTGCTCTACTCAATTTACCGACAAGCTGTCGTACTATCGATGCGTTTAAATCACTAATCGATTATGGATATCGATAGCTTAATACTATCGGTACGTTTCAGCACATAGCGATATAGCTTCGTTAGATATTTCAGTATGCAGCACTAAAATCTGTTTACAGTGCTGCCAGAGAATTCAGAGTTTAGTGATGTAATTATACAAAACAGCATTGCGAACCAAAGTTTATGGTATTTAGAATCAAAATGTCAATAAAAACAACATGTTTAGCCTGCGTACAATATATTAAAAAATGTACACTTTACGGCTTGCCGTCAAGGAACTCGTTTTTACACACAAGTGCGTTTTTAAGAAAGGCTGAGGATCGCAAGGAGATGCTAGCCTCTCTGCCGGCAAAAGACGAGGGCACAACTGGTGAAAAATCTGTCGATATTGACACACTCATTGGACGGTAAACAAAAACATTTTTGCTTTTCTTATGTCATGTACAATAAAATTGTTTTACTTTTATAAACAGAAATAAAAAGTTCTTTCCTGATGCGAGTACGGCCACGCAACTTTTTAACGGCATACCGTTCAACGAACTACCTATTTGTAACATACGAGTGTCGCCCAACAACACAATTATTTCAGTTACGGACTATAAAGGTACGACTTATAACTTTTATTAGCAGACATACATATAATTAGTTTTACTTTCCATAGGTGTACCCAGACTTATAAGATCGTGCGGAATTGAAGGTTTCAAAAACACCAGAAAAGGCACAAACATTGCTGCACAAGCAACAGCAGTCAGCATTAGCGCAGTAAGATGCAGTACTTTGCGGGTTTTTAAATTATGGATAAATATCAATATTAATGTATTTTAGAAAGCAGTTGAGCTTGGCTGGAAAACAATTCGAGTAAAAGTGCGCGGCCTTGGGCCTGGAAGAATGGTAAATGATCCTAAAAGATTGTGTTTAAATACTAATATGTTTAATTATAGTCGGCCATAAAAGGATTGCAGGTTGGTGGTCTTAATATTGTTTCTATCACTGATAATACGCGTGTCTCATGGAATCCACCTCGACCCCGAAAACAGAGGAGTCTTTAATAAGCTTATTTGGCGTACGCAATGTAAAAAGAAAGATAAATAAATAAGAAGTGAAGATTGTTTAAAATTGTATCATGTTGCTGGACTGCGCAAGTTACTAATACAAAGTACAAAAGCAATGGATTGTTAAGTAAAAAAAAAGTGCATAGGGTGTTAATACTGCTTAAAAAATGCACATTTTATTTACAAACGTTTTGATTTTGTTTTTTTTTTTTAATTTTAAATAAAGTCTTGGAAGTAGTATATACAAACTATTAGAGTACAGTATCCAAATAATATAATTAATCCCTTTATATCTAGTCTAAATATAAGCGGACATATCGTTGTAATAAATACATACATAAATATGTATGATGACACTCTGAGAGTGCGATATAATAATGCATTTCTGTTGCAGAAATACATAAACACAATCACCTCAAAAAGTTGGCACGATTTGTGATGCATGAATATTTAATACATTTCTCATTGGGGCTATATTATGAATTTATACAAAAACTCGCTGGAATGGTTGTCAAGCTGGAATAAAATCTACAGATGATTGCATAGCGGATGTTAGTCTTAAACCTGCTTATGATATTTCATGTTACTGTCATGAAGCAGCTGTTATCTTTTTATAGCGCCATTCGAAACTTTTAAGTATTATATTGTGCATGGCTTTACACACTGGGCTCATTATACATTGTTTTCGCGATTTGTTTTGATTGCTTGACGGTGTTGACACATTCGATCGTAAGAATAACGAATGTGGTAAATGGCAAACTAATTTTTTATCATCGCCTACGTCTTCGTCGCCTGATCTTTGGGTTTTTCGCAATCGACTAGACTGCTTCATTGTTTTTCGAGAGACATATTTGATGCTTGATCCAGCTAAAGAATCTTTATTGTTGCTTATGGCTTTATCGCAGTTATGGCAACCGCCTGCACCATAGGACGCATGAAACTGCATGCTTGAGGTTATGCCGGAAAAGTTGGGACTTCGGCCGCCACAGGGGTCTCGCGGCGATTCAGTCTGCCTCTCACCACTGCTGTCATCGCGCCTTGGCGTAACAGTTTCTTCATAGTCCATTGATGTACTAGCACACGAAGGCTGGTATATAACTGCTGATGCATGACCAGAACGTCCAGAATTCAAGGGAGTGCCCTGCTCCCAACTGTTCGTGCGCGGATCATAAACTTCAACGATAGACAGAAAATTGTTGCCGTCGAAACCTCCAATGGCATAAAGCTTGCCATCGAGGGGCGTCAGCGATAGTGCACTTCGCGCAATTTGTATTGGTGCAACCATATCCCAGCTTTCATTTTCTGTATCATAGCGTTCTACAGTTGCTAGTTGCCGAGTTCCATCGAATCCACCCACGACATATATGTATTGATTAATTGCTGCTACACCTGCAATTGTAAATTGTATTTTTTTAACAAATGTTGTTCTATTGTAAGTCAAGAAATATATTGTGTTCTTAGACCTTACAAATAATAATAATAATGTGAATTCTACTCAATTTATGTAAGACGGTTGGAAAAACCACTGGTCAGTAGGTATTTTGAAGTGAATTTGTTACATCTTTTTTGAATTAACTTAAATCAACTCAGTTTTAAAGCAAATAACAAAGGTAATATTGGTATGCAAGTCGATTTATAATATGCCGGCATTACTGATTACTGTCTAAACTTCAATCTTCAATAATCTCCGGTGTTTCTTAACCGATTTAAATCCAATTTGTATATTATAATTTCTGAGTTCAGGGAATAAAATTCAATTTTTTTTATGACCGGTTTAATTTTAATTTCAAGCCACAACTTTGACAATGTTTCAGTTGTACAATCTGTATTACCTGCTCCGCTGCGACCAGTATTAAGAGAAGGCAAATAACTCCATTCGTTGTTCTCCGGATGGTAGCACTCGACACTAGCCAAACGCTCATTTCCATCGAAGCCACCGATAGCGTAGAGCAGACGATTAACAACCACAACCCCAACGCCCAAACGCTTGGAATGCATTGGCTGAACGAGTGTCCAGCGATCTTGGTCTGGGTCGTAGCTAAAAATAAAAAGCTTTTTAAGCATAAAACAGATTTGGAGTGTGATGTACAGAATACGTACTATTCAACTGTGTTGTGGTACTCCATTCCTGCCGATCCACCCACAGCATACATTAGTTCATCCATGACAGCAACGCCGACACGATGACGCGGTACGGACATGGGCGAGCATGGCCGCCACGTCTCGCTAATCGCACTGTAACGATCAACCCAGTCTGAATCGTATGAAGATCCAATGTTGTTATTGCGACCACCTACAGCATAAAACTTTCCCTTGAGAAATGCGGCGCCCAGGCCGGAACGCGGAATGCGTAGGTTTGGCAAGGTCGTCCATGTCTTGTCGTCAACATTATAGGCCTCTAGTATATCCAATGAGTGCCGAAAGAAGCCCCCAGCAACGAATATCATGCGTGTTGTATTTGGTGTTCGCTCCTTCACACCTGGACATTTGTGCAATGTTAAGTCTTTGAAGATTTTGGCTAAGTATTCACGGCAAGCAGGAACCTTGCGCAATACGTCACAGTTTTTCATCTGCTCCTTTAGAAAGTTGGGCGTCAGAAACTGGCAACGAACAGCACCCAAAATATGTTCCATTTTGCAATGCCGATTGTCCTCATCGTATTTCACCCATTTGAGGACGGCATTGTAAACTTCACGCTCCTCTTGCACGTTAAGTTCGTCCCGTCTAATAAGCGCAATCAGCTGATAGGCGGACAGCTGTAAAAACTCTTCTTCTTGACACACCTGTAATCACAACGAATAGACGAATGAAGGTAACTGAATTTGCAAATTACTCAACACTTGCATACTTGCATGAAGTGCCGTTCAATAAAATGGTTAGCTTTTTTCTGCAGCTCGTTGCAGCTATGTTGTTCGGCAAAATTGGCAATGCCTATGGCATTTGTTGGATCCAGTTGACGCTCCAAAAACGCACAGCAGGCATCGATAACATTTTGCACTTGAAACATTGTCGCTGCAGGCAAGAGCTGGCATACAGTGACTTCTGTAACACGTATTTGTCCAGTATACATAAAGTATAGGATTCGAGCCATTGCCGTGGGGCATACCTATGAATTGAGAATACGCTGTTCAACTGTTATAGCAAAAGGTAGCAAGTTGGAGCTATGCGGCCAGTCTGTACTTACCCCCTGAAGTTGCACGCGAGACATTTCCGACTCCTTTAAGCCGCCCGTAAACATGGCCTTAAAGTAGGGCGATGCTGCAGATAGAACCACCTTGTGAGCAGGAAACAGCTCTTTTTTCACTTCAAGCACAACATCTGTCAGCATGCCATGTGAGCGCATCATGAACATCATTTTAAGCGCTTCCTTTGCATAGTTCGACATGCAAAATGTCATATCGTCATCCGTCGCATCGTGATCATCGATGGCACGTGCAGTGTCAAAGCGTCCACATGGTGTTGAGACGGAACAACTCACAGAATGTTCGTTCATCTCAATGTCTATTGGGTTAATTTATAAAATTAATCAAAAAAAATTAATTAACAATCAAATCATTTTGTCTATGCGGCATACAATATTTAGCTACTGTTACAAAAACACTACTAACTACGTCACTGTGTTTATCGAGTCATCTTCTTATTTATAACCAAAATCTGAAAACTTTAGCTATTTTCTTATACATTCCTATAACCGCTCTTCCGTTTTTACACCTGCTTGATAAACGAAACGTGCAACTATTCGCATGCAATTTCATTCAAGCCCATACCAAAACTCTTGGCTGCAGTGTTGTAAAATTTAATAAGCTATTAACAACGGTTATTTGCTAAAAAAGTTCTCGAATCATACAAAAAACATATAGTGGAGATAGAAACCCAGATCAGACATTTAATTATGGGTAACATAAATAACTAAATAGATATGTAACATCTCCCACCCAATAAAAAAAGGCACAAAACTTCGTTAAAGGGGAAATTCATAATACTGAAAAGCTGTTGGTTGGAATATATGGTTACATGGAATTTCGACTGAATTAAACATCTTCGACAATTTGTTCAAAATCGGTTAAGAAAGACACTAGAGTCTTTCTTCTTATTTGTTGATTTGTTTCATGTTATATTATGTGTCACAAAGTTATAGATAAAAACAAGTAAGAAGACGGAAGAAGAAATGACCAAACTTCCAAATATTTATTATTTTATCCATATTTTCAACCTCAATTTTACATTTTTACAATTTGAAAATTCAAGATTTTTTTGTTGTTAACGATCTGACGTGTATGTCGAAAACCAGAAGTGCTATCGGAAATTCATAACAAACTCGTACTGTTATATAGTATCTGAGATCCAGGCGTTTATACATACGGATGGACAGACGGACAGACAGACATGGCTAGATCGACTCGGCTGTTGATGCTGATCAAGAATATATATACTTTATGGGGTCGGAGACGCTTTCTTCTGTCTTTTACATACATTTGCACAAAACCAATATACCCTTTTTTAACCATTTTATGGGTTAGGCGTATAAAAAAGCAGCGAATTATTTATGCTATCGTCCCTAGACTTTGACCTTAAGATACCAAAAGTATTGGTCTTTCTGTATGTACGAACGTAACTTTTTTCTTGACACCTGCGAAACTAGAGCGTTGAAACTCTGCAAATATCTTAGTAAATGAGTTCGTCAGACAAAGTCTTAAAACAGAGGAGCGACGACCCTGTTAAGGTCGTAGAAATCGATAGCAAATCTTTAAAGACCCGCTAAATTTTAAGGAAAGATAGCTGTTAATACTCTCCAAAAATATTGTATCAAAATTGGGAGTAAAATCCGTCTGCAAACAAAATTCTTAACACACGCTTCACACTGTTTTTTAAATATTCTTTACTTTTTACTGATTTAAGTTCATTTTCCATTTTATATTGAGTTTATTATTTAAAAAAAAAAAAAAAAAATGTATACCGATAAGCATACTTTAAACCCGACTCTGCCGTTGACTGATTGTGCGTACGCCAAAGTTGAACTGGATCGAACTAAACTACAAACACAAACCAGGTAGGGGCAATGTCCAAACGTGAACGTTTAGTTACAAATGCCATAAGCAAAGTAGGGTAGTGAATAAAGTACAATATCATGCTTAAACAGCCAATAAACACAAAAGCTCAGCGTTCAACAACAAAATACCTTCGAAGATGACACAACAGATTTTTTAAATTATGTATGACTGTCAAAATATAAAAATTCTGTGATTGTGTTTTTGTTTTCTCACAGCAATACTCTACTTTTTCATTTGCAGATTTACTCAACAAAAATAAAAGTTTTAATTTGTATATGTATTAGATACATATGCACATGTATGTACATACGTACTACGTAGGGCACAAACGCATCCTTCTGTCTGGGTCATTTGCAAAAAATTGTTTAGGCGAAAAGTATGTCGAATATAATAAACACTTGAAAACCCTACTTGATTTTTTTCACAGTGAAATCTTTTTAATTATTTTACGTTTGTATAAAAGATTTGTGATATATTGGTCAATTTGGAAGAATTTGACAAAAACAAACAAACGAATCGACAAGAAGACCTTGCCCACATTTTCGGATCGATTATTAAAAAACTGTAGGAATAATTTGCTTAAAAACAGACGAACATGGCTACATCTACTCTTGTCGCTATGCTGATCAAGAATATATATGTTTGCAAACATGTCCTAATGTTTGCTTTTATGCATCAAATGACAAAACTACAATACACTTTTTAAGTTTTGTCGAGGTATTAATCATTCAGAACTGTGCTTAAAACCGATGTTAGGGAAACGGGAAAGCTATCGATATTATATTCGAGTTTTGATGCTTTTGTGAAGCCTTGTATATTGATATTTGCCGTTTCAAACTCTAAAAAATGGGAAATATTGAAATTTTTACCACTACACAATGTTTTTTTCCGGTTATCACAGCAATAAAGAAAAAAGTTTCCTAGGCAAAAATAGAGAATCTTTGGAAAAAGATTTTATATCTTGATTGATGTTTTTAAACATACATATGTATATGTACACAGCAACATAGTGTGCGAGCAAAATGACGTGCTGGTACTATGACTTTGCATAAATAGTGCTGACACAAGGAGTTCCCTTCAATTTTTTTTTTTATCAACAATGCGATAAGCACTAATGTGAAGAGCGAGAGAGAGACAGAAAGGAAAATACTGTCAAATCATGATGAGCAGGCATAAATGCACACATGTTCATGCTCATGTGTATATATATGGTGAGTCCGTGTATGTACATATGTACGTGTACACACATATGTATAAGCGAAGTTGTAAATTGTTATCGACGCTCTTTGAAAGCGTATGCGGGAGAACTAATTGTTTTTATATAAACAGCTACATACTTGTAAATGTATGTTTGTCATGAATTTATAAATGTGGCACGCTCACTGAACAACTTGTTGATTGCGGGTCGCGTTCTTTGGCTAACAATAAAGAATTAGAAATTTAGCTTACCATACATGCATACAAAATCTCGCTAACAAGTATCTACATATGAATGTTTTCTTAACAATGGTATTAACAAATAAATATGTACATACATATGTACATATTTAGCTATCACGTGTATACACAAACGACAAATCTTCAGTGTATGTGTACCAAACAGCTGATAAATTTGTTACCCCGATATGTGACGTTTTCTGTATTGATATTAAATAGGCACTAAGGTAATTTCTTTGCTAAGCAATTTGTTTACAATATATACACAAACAATATTTATGTTTTAAAGCGTTCAAAACTACCGTCTGTTTTTATTTTCTCGCAGCACACTCAACCTCAACCGCGTACAACTTATAACTAAATCGACCCAGAGCTGCCATACACCTTAAACACTAGTAGGGGTATTCCAAATAAGATAAAATACAATTGCACAGCCCGTACCTTCTTGTAATTTATTTCTTAACTGCGGCAGTTATTTTATTACATCGTTCTTTTAAAATTCTTAAATTTGGTTATTGTCTAATGCAAGTCTGACACAACCTGTTGTTTTATAATTTTTTTTTACCACAGCGTAAAAATAATATTTTAAACACAAGGCTGCCACACCGATATTTTATTGGTTTGCATTTGTTGGTGCTGCCAGCTGCTGCAAGACTTTATCGTAAACAAACGATGTATCAAACCAATCATTTTCGAACATTTTGATTCAGCATTTATTTTAAAAAATTGTTATGAATTGAATAATTCGAGTGCGTGCAAATCTTATTTATCTTAAATTGTTTTAAATTTTAATATGTCCCATAGAAAAATGTATATCATAACTCAATATTTATATACAAAACAAACATAGCTGATATTTTTCAAAAGTTCGTTAAAAAATAAATTAATTAATAATGTAAAATTTTTATTCGAAACCTTTATTAATTCCGCTGAACAGCAAATGAAATGACGCATTTAGTGTAAGTGTAATGGTAAGCATATTTAATTTAGGATGTAGCTTAGCTTAGTCCCAAAGGGGAAGTTTTAAACTCATTCAGCATTCCGATTTTGGATTATTTAGGTCAAACTTTTGCAGTTTTACTAAAACAAATCTAGAGGAGAAATATGACCATAAAATATGAATAAGCAGATGGCGAAGAGCTTTCAAAATTTGAATTCACGCGTAATGATGATTTTATATTTAAATAAAACTTTTACATTGAAGATTATGATTATTTATTTTGTATACCTAAGTTCCATAGTATACTTTTTAATAGCAAGATCATTTTGCAGCTTAAGTTTTCTTAACACATAACTATGTTTTTCTCTTTCTGATCCTCCATATTTTTTCGGCGATCTTCCAAGTTTTGCATCCAATCAAATTATCATATTTCCTCTGTAATGAAAACTGCCACTGCCGAAGTTCAGCGAGTATTTCAACTTCTCCTTCTCTGTCTGTGGATGTTGCCAAGCGCTTACGCAACAGATAGCTTGAAAATTTTATTTCTTTCTTCACTCTTTTAAAATCTTTAAGGCCAAGCCCTCCCTGTTCCGCATGTTAGGCAGATTTTATTTTTCGTTAATTTGCTCTGCTATGACAACTTTCTTAAACAGCTGTTGTACACCGATTGGCAAAATGCTTTAGAAAAATAAGTCCAAGCAGTTGGCTTTTTATGAATGAAATGTTGCAGTCAAACTGATCTAAAACAATCAAGCTGCTCTCAAATGTTTCAAAATTGACCAAAACAATAAACAATTGAGCTATGGTTCCTGTGTTCCTGAAAAAATAAACGTAATGGAAAAATAATAAAAAATCAAAGGTTTGCATTTTGAAAGTTGGTATTTGTATTTGGTATTTTCAGTATGTTTTTTGGGACATATTCGTTTTTGTATTTTACTTCCGCAGCCGTATTGGTAACACTACAAGCATGTTTTTTTTATTAGCTATCATTCCTTAAACACAATTGTATAATTTTAGACGATTTTGCTACTATGGCCGCTTTGACGATTCGAAAATATAGCGCATCTGTTATCTTTTTCCATGGCTCCGGCGACACCGGACCAAATTTACTGGAATGGGTCCGCTTTTTACTAGGCCGAGACTTTGAACTATCGCACATCAAATTTGTATATCCAACGGCCCCAATGCAAAGTTATACACCATTAAATGGACAACTATCGAATGTGTGGTTCGACCGGCGATCTGTTAATATTGCAGCACAAGAAAGCAGAAAGAGCATGTCTCAGTCGTACAGTATTGTACGACAGCTTATCCAAAATGAACTAGATAGCGGAATACCATTGAATCGCATAGTCGTCGGTGGTTTCTCAATGGGCGGCGCTTTAGCATTGCATACTGCCTATCACATAAATACTGGCCTGGCTGGTGTTTTTGCGCTCTCCTCGTTTCTCAATCGTCAGTCAGTGGTCTATCAGTCACTTGCAAATCAGGAATCATCCGGGAAAGCGCTTTCCGAACTCCTTATGTTTCATGGAGAGCGGGATACATTGGTACCACTTGAATGGGGACAAGAGACATTTGAATCTTTGCAAAAATTGGGCGTTACCGGCACTTTTACGCCTCTGCGCAACACGTTGCACGAGCTTAAAAAAATCTCACTTGTTGATTTGCAAAAATGGTTATCCTTAAAGTTGCCAGCCTTACAAACTGATCTTGTTAATAAACTCTAATAAACCTTGTTAATACATACGCTAAAATCTAGTATTTGGCATGAAACCGCTACAATTAGTTGAGGCACAAAGGCATGGCTTTCCGTTAGAGAGGATTTCGCTGTGATTCTCTCCAGCATAGTGAAAGCATAATTCTTCATTGGCATGTATATCGCGTTTTGCAAAGATTGCTAAAAATAAGAAAATACATGTGTTTGCATGAACTTTTAATATTTGAGGAGGCAATAGGCGTACCTATTTTTGGTATTGGACAATTTGTTCGTACAGCCAAAATATGGCAATTTGGCTGGCAGCTGTGATTTAGGTAACGACCAATATTTCCACGCCGAGATGGATCAACTATTGTTATTTCTAGTAACTCGCTCTTGGTATTACCACTATAAGGTTTTGTGTGTTCACAAAAATATAATATATAGTTCATCAGACTATTTCGGTCGATTAAGTCTAGACGTCGCTGAGCCTCTGCAGACGTTAAGAGCTCTCCTGCATATTCACAGATAAAAGCTCCACGGGGAATCTCAATATTAGTTCGCAAACCTTTGGATTTGTACAACGGCGACTCAAACACTTCCAGATGTTTTCGTGGACCGTACTGCGTACGTCGATTCAAGCAGTGATCTTTTTGACATTCACATAGGTCATTGCACTCAATGATTGCCGGAATTCTATCAACTACACTTGGCTCCAAAACTAGTTCCCCATGTTCCTGGTTATATGTAGTGCCGCCTGCATGGCAACAAATAGCATTGTTATTGCAACTTGAATTGTGCGCACATTTACAAAATAAGGTCAGTTGACAATTGTAGTCATCTCGCAGGCGCTGAAACTCCGGGCTATTGTCATCACTCATAAGAATACTTTCAACAATATATTCTACACTTTCATCATGTTCGTAGTCGTCATCAATTTCTATGTTTGTTTTCATTTCATCTTCTTTAAATACTAGGGGTTAAGGGTGGAAACAGCTGTTAATATAGACGAGCAACTTTGGCAAATCCAAATATAATGTTATATTGTTATTGAATCAAACAATAAATGTATTAATAGCGATGGCACAATTGATAAAAAAATTCACAATAGTCTATGCAGTCCAAGGTATCGAGCAGTCTACTTCGGCCATTCAATTGGCGGCTACTATCGATAATTAGTGGGACTGTTTAGCTAGCGCTTTCTTTCAAAAAACAAATGAGTGGAAGTAGTTTATTTATTAAAATAATAAAATAAGCAATAAACCAAAAAAATTAACTGGGATAGAAAAATTATTGTTAAAATTTTTTTAGAACATTAATCAGCAAAGCTTGTATATTCTATTAATTTATTTTTATTTAGGCTAATAAAAACTAACGAACAAATTGTTTAACATTATTTTATGAAAAAAAATATATAAAATTTACTATACAAATTGTTCTACGTGACAGCAATTTTTTCAACATCAAGAAAAACACCATAAATAAAACAACAAGAATTAAATTTTTGATTTCCTATGACTTGCAAATACACATTGTGGCATGGAGCTAGGGTTTTATTTGAAAACATCGAGTTCCTGAAATGGTCATCTTCATCTACTTCAATTCTTTGACTTTAATGTTAAATAACTTGAACTGCTGGTTTTCTTGTATTTCAAATAATTTCAAAAATAAATTAAATCTCATAGATACATATATGTATTTAAAAAGTCTATCTTAATTGCAGAATGTTAAGAATTTTTGTATCTGTTTTCTTTTTACGAATGAATTTAATGAATTTTTCCGCCTAAAATTGTATCCTTTTTTCAGAAGTTTTTGCTCGATGTATCTAAAGCTCTAGGACAAGAATTTGCGTTTGTTTTGTTGATGAAAGAGCAAACTTAATTTTCTCTTGCTTCATAAACAGCGTCATTTTGCTTCGGTTCGCAACTGTGTGAGTAGCCGATTGTGCTCGCGAACTACATACGAGCTGCCTTAGATCAGTAAACCCTGCTGGTTTGTGTACACATGAATACAAGAATATATGTATATATGTACGTATATGTATACAAATGCCGCAGTCTCACAGAACGCAAATTGCCATCGGGTCGGTGCCAGACAGTACTTGTTTTCAGTTTCTCTCTAACTTCAGGCGTGGTACGTTGTGTGTGCCGGTTGTAAGTTGACAAAGTGTAAATAATAAAAATGTATCACATTAATGCATTGTTCTTGAAATTATAATTTAATTTAATTTTAGCAAACTTTAAACTTAAAGAAAAATGTGTAAATGCCTGGCTGGGAACGTAGCTTGCTGGTAAGTTTAAAAACGTTTACACAAATATACATACGTATGTACATGTTTATTTATGTACAACAAAAAATAATACATTTGTATCAGTAAGTTAAGTGCAAATATGTGTATGAGTCTGCGATACATTTGTGCAAGTGAGAACTTCCGGAACTTGCGTGTTTAAGATTTAGATATATGTGTACGTCCGAATTGAAATTTGTATATACCTACATATGAATGTATTTAGATACCATATAATCAAATTTCAGTTTGCCGCACAAGCATCATTTCAGTGCACGTCCACACATATGGATTTCAATGCATTTAAGGATGTATTTTATTATGGAAAGGTACCTACATAGGATTTCTTAAGCATGGCATTGCAGGTACAAAAAGATACTTGTCCTTTACCTTGAAATTTATGTACAATAGATATGAACAATGATGTTGGCTAGGTAGATTTTAATAGGTAAAATACTAGAAGTTAAGCAAGTATGTTTTTGATAAATTTTTTTTTTAACCTGTAAAGACTTGAGTATATTCATTCTTGTCTACATCCATTTTTATATAAGCTCATACATATACATATGTGGTGAATACATATCTATAATAATACAATAAAATACAATAATATAAGTCTCGTACGCACGTATTTAAACGTTACGCATTGCTTACTTATTCACCCTTATTTTTTTTATAGGCGACACATTTTTTTATATCGTATACAAAATTCATAAATACATGCTTATGAAGTTAGTTATGTATGTATCTGCGTCCCGGCTCCAGCATGTCCTGGCTCCATTCGGGCGAGACATGTATGTTTTACAACTTATTCATCCCCTCCTTAATGAGCTCACCAAGGATATCTCTTAGTTTACTGACAGCTGGCTGCCAAAACCTTTCACTGCATGAGCGCACAGTGACTTTAATTCTTGCTGAACTCAATATACATGTCGAATCGTTAGAGCTACGTACGTTAGAAATGTTTCGAACCCGATTTCCCTAAAAATATAAAACCGAATTAAAAAATAAAATATATATTCTTCTTAGCCTATGCAAATCACAAGACCTAAAAAGATTTTCCAGCAGCTTTCAAACCATACCATAAATATATATATATATATATATATATATATATATATATTTAGTAAGATGATCCAAATGTAAAATTACCCCCATATAGAATTTTCCATACGCCAAGACAGACATAAAAATGTAAATTGAGATGTCCTTACTTATTCCAACGGGGTGGGATCGCTGACGTAAGCATATATCGGATAAAGCATAAACAAATAGATCACAAAAGTCTTAATTGCGTTAAAGCACAATAAATACCCAAACCAAGGTTTGATAAGGAGCTAGTCTTAGATTCGTTTACATAAGAGTTTTCAGTACTATTGCGAATCAACAAGTAATTTAATCCAGAAAAAAGTTAAGTAATAGAAAGAATAAAAACAAGGCTTTAATTTTTTGTTTTTGCTACAATTAACAACTAAACATTAAAATATATTCACATTAATAATATACATATGTTTTAAGAAAAAAATGGATTATGATTATTTTTATACTTTGATACCGTCCGTCTGTCTGTATGAACGCAACTTTTTTCGACACCCTTAAAGCTAGAGCCTTTCAACTTTGCAAATATCTTGGTACATGTCTTCGTTAGACAAAGTGTTAAATTTGGGGCTCTACGACCTCAGGGGGCCTGGGAAATCGATAACAAGTCGATACACCTCGATGTGCAAATCGATAAAACACTTATATATCCCACATTTTAGCAGCTTGAGTCACCAAATTTGATGACAAGATAGCTGGTGACATTCCCCAAAAAACCGCCCCCAGCCCCCCTTAAATTATAAACAAAAATGCCTGTATCTTCTACAGTTTTGAAGCTATAGCCACCAAAATTGACATGAAGGTAGATGCTGACATCTGACAAAGTTATGCATCAAAACATTGGATGCCACGCCCCCAAACAACGGAACATGCCCCACCGCCCTAAAAAAAACCGAAATGCATGTATCTTCGCCAGTTTTTAAGCTAGAGTCACCAAATTTGGTATGAACATTGTTAGTGGCATCCATAACAGATGGGCATCAAAATTTTGGATGCCACGCCCACTTATACCGCCCACTTATACCGCCCACTTATACCGCCCACTTATACCGCCCACCCTTATATCTTTCTTAGTTTTTGGGCTAGAGTCACCAAATTTGGTATGAACATTGGTTGTGACATCCGTAACAGGTATGCATAAAACTTTTTTATGCCACGCCCACTTATATCTTTATCTATATCTATCTATATCTTTGTCGGTTTTTGCGCTAGAGTCTCCAAACTTGGTAGGGGGATGGAAAGTGCCATCCGCCACAGATAAATGTCATGCCTACCCTTTCTGCCTGATTTTTATACCCAAAACCCTCATATATTACTATTCGCACTCAGAATCCTTAACACAGCTATGTAAACTGGTATCAAAGTATATCGCAGTCGGTTGCGTCCGACTGCAACGTTTTTACTTGTTATTATTAGATTTGTTTAGAAAACCACGAATTAAAATCAAAGGCTCTTGGAATTTCATTTTCTACTTAAAATATTATATTATGAAGAGCTTAAAGCGTTTAAATCACAACATAAAAAAAACCTTTTATTTTTATTTTAACTTTTTCAGCTGCTTTAGTTGCGCTCTAAGCATTCTTGTTTCGATAATTAGCGCATTCTTTGTGGTATTGGTAATCGTCGGTTTACTGGTTTACTTCTTTTACTACCACGAGCAAGAAGATGATGTTACTAAAATCAAAAACGATCTCCACGATGGAATTAAAAATACTTACGATAAAATAAAAAATGGACTCAGCCAATAAAAAGTAAGGGGAATTATACAAAAACTATTTATCATTATACATATTTATGTTTTTTTTGTCTTAATTTTAGTGCATTTTCCGCCACATTTCCATAGTGTCTTTGAACAATCTGTTGCTGGAACATCACCTAATACATCGCCTTTAAATTTAAATATCCCTTCACGTACAAATTTCACAGACTCAAACAAATTAAAGGCGTTTCAAAAATAGTTTAATACTAAAGTTGTGTCATTTTTGCATTTTTACAATATGCAGCATAAGATTTTATAAATGTATATTTTTGAATAAGTTAACTCTTACAAATTTTATAAAATGTTTTATCGAATCTCAAATAAAAAATATTTATTTCAATATACATATATTTAATAAAAAACGTTTTAAAGTGCGTATTCAAATTATCATTTTATCCTAAACCCATTTAGAGCATAGCAAATAAAAAACAAAGATTTGAGGCTTTACAATATTTTTGTAGTTCTAATATTAATTATACCCCTACTCGTATTACCACTGCAATATAAAACAAACTCGTAATTTGGCATGCCAAATATTATATACATTTGAAAAGACTACTTCTTATTTTTCATAGTAAAATCTTGTAGGAAATTTTGAATTTCTATGGTAGCTCTATGATGTAATGGTCCAAACTGGGCAATTTAAGCTTACTTTAAAAATTTAAGCTTACTTTAAAAATACTATAAACAAACTTTGACCTCGATGGTTCGAATGGAGGGACTTCTTTGAACATAAGCAAATGGACAGAAGGGAATGCATCCGGATAGCAATACCAACTTGTCTTGCGTGCATTGCACATTTCATGACAAAGCTAATATACACTTTAAACAAATAACTAGCCCACCGTGCATTGCCACCCCTAATACTCATACTTATGGACACTGTGTAATAGTTTTGCTATCATTTTGAAATGCGTATTTGTCACGGCTTGAGCATTTCCCGGTTACACTACGCATAACTATGTTTTACTCCACATTCCCCAACCACTTAGTGAGCTCACCAAATGTACAAACATACATACATATCTTTTTATGTGGCGTCAGTTGGGCGCCAATACAATGGTTGTATGCAAAAACCAGACACAGACAACAAGTCGCGCACTTAAGGGTGGAAAGGAAAAACATTTGTATTTCCTCGTCAAAGCTATTATATTTTGTAGTATAAAGTGAGTAATGAATTAACACGGACTTTTTTCGAGCGGTCCTTGACTTTTGTAAATAAAACCGAGTGACAACATAACACTTTTAATCTACTTAAAAAAAAAAAATTAAAAAAATTACATAGTCTAGAAATCCTGACTAAGAGATACCCTTTTCTTCAATATTTCTCATGTCCTAGTTAGAGAATTGATGTCACTTTTAAAATGAAACATTCCAGTTTTATCGGTAACATGTGTAACATGCTAGCAAACAAGTTCTGCTCAGAGCTTTGGCGAACTAACGTTTCAAATCTGGAGTCTTCATCTTTTATAGTAACAGTCGGGACCAACCTGAATGTAAAATATGGAGGAGGGATATTAAGTTCGCAGGGATTATAGAAACAAGCGTTACGTAACACAGAGGAAAAGTTCTCGGGAACATCGCCAATGTTAATAACACAGCTTTACCTTTTGATAGTAAGCCACATGCTCACATGCTATGGGATTGCTTCTAAAAGTTCAAAAAATCATGCAAGCGATTATTACTGTCTCCATGATATTTGGGGACACGTCACTCCATAAGAATTTTTTTTTTTCTTTTTTTTTTTTCTTTTTTTTTTTTTTTTTTTTTTTTTTTTTTTTTTTTTTTTTTTTTTTTTTTTTTTTTTTTTTTTTTTTTTTTTTTTTTTTTTTTTCCCCTTTCCCCCCTTTTTTTTTTTTTTTTTTTTTTTTTTTTTTTTTTTTTTTTTTTTTATACCCTTTTTTTTTTTTTTTTTTTTTTTTTCCTTTTTATTTTTTTTTTTTTTTTTTTTTTTTTTTTGGTTTTTTTAACTTTTTACTTGTTGTTCAAGAAGTTGTTAAAGGGCACATATGGGCAGATATGCCATCGGTTGAACTCCCTCTACTGACACAGGCTCAGGGGAAAAATGCACACTTTAACATGTTTATGCAATAGTTTCAAGTTCACCTTTGTAACAAAAAGGAGTGGACATCTCCCAAGGTCTCTCTCTCATGAGGTCCTCCTCATGAAACCAAATACCATTTAATGTTAAACCAATGGAGCCCTAACTCATTAACGCTCCGCTCTTCGAGGGAGTTGAAGAAGCAGCAAATACAGGACTTTGTAGAATCGAAATGAGGTTAAAATTATTTAGAAAGGTACAAACCCAGCTACACATTCTGAGCTTATATACCAGGCTAGTATGAGTTCCTCGACATGCTGATATAGCAGGAAACGAAGATAAGCAAAGAAGACTGGGAGTACCAACACCCTCTACAGGGTTCGAGCAGTAGAGTGGTCTACGCAGAAGCACAATTCAGCAGAATCAGAAGGAACAAAGAAAAACATCTCCGAGCTGGTCAAGGACACTAGGAATCTTGTAAGCAAAGTGTCCCTTAAGCAGCATCAATTATTCGATTTTGATAAATTTTTTTCAGATGTTCATTATTTTATTTATGCTTTCATGCCTAATTTCTTTTTCTAATCGCGCATTTCTTAATGATTCTATTAGTATTTCAAAAGTCAGAAAAGTTTCGATTGTTTTAAACAAACCTAGCGCAAAGGGGAGCTTAAGTTTTTAATCTGGAATCTATAGCTCCTAAAGTAAAGAGAAGTGGCTTATCTGGCACACCTTGTTATGAACCCATGAAGAAATTGATTGTAACCAGCATTTTTTGTTATTTGAACATAAAATAAGTTTTTAGCATAATACAAACCAATAATTGAATAGCAGCTCAATTTGACATTAATAATGTAATTACTTTTTTCAAGAAAGTCTTGTTAAACAATTTTAATAATTTAACCATATGCTTTAAAGGAAGACGGACAGACATGGCTGATCAAGAACATACAATATTTTATAGTTAAAGAGTTTTAATATATATATGTATTTATATAAATGTGTCTTAATGTATTTCGTATATCGTTACTTAACATAATTAACAACCTTCTCGCAAAGGTATATATGTACATATAAATATGGTAAATGATTATTTGTTGTCTTTTAAGTAGGAGCAATAAAACACATACGTTTGTGCATGGCAGTGTTAAAATATTTTTAATTAACTATACGACCACTTAAATTTGGTAGGCTACAAATAGGAACAGAAGATTAAAATAAAGTTTTAAACACAGAAATCAAAAAATCGTAGATTAGTTGCAGATCCTACAACGATAAAGATACATTGAAGTTATGTAAGAAGAATATATATATATATTGAATTGATTTGTATTCAAATATTATATAATTAACAATACACTTATTGAGAAAGAAACACATCACTAGATGTGTTTTGTGTGGTAAAACTAGTTGCACGGTCCTTATCATTCTTATGTATAATATAAGCTTAAGAAGACTTAATAAACTTATAAGTTAAGTAGTATTTAGGCGCGTTGTATACAAGTCGCTTCAAATATAAGGAGCCTTAGAGGCTATCACATATGTTGGTTGTTTGAATACGTTCCGGGATGCCTGCACTATGAATACTGGGGAGACTCTCCACCTGATGGTATCTTCTTAACTCGGCTAACGTCATCGTAAGCTATTGAAAAACACGCTCTTTTTCTCAGCTAATGGATTTCTACGGCCCATACTATTGATTAACGAGTTCATGGCGATGCCTGAGTCGTGGTCATCCTCTAATGTTGATGCATTTAACTGCTTTTGGACTTGAACTGCTGGACGTGCAACATGTCGATCGTCAATATAAAGACTCGTTTTAGATTTTGTTAACTTAATTTCGTTCTCTTTAATCGGCGATGGCTTGGGCTTGTGCCTTTGGTCTAAGTGGTTTTTTTCCGTTGTTGTCGCATATGGCGGTGTTTCGGGATACATGTAGTGTGGTAACTTGGTGGGAGGAGCTGGCACTTCTGGCGCATTCTCGCGTTCGAAACGGTGTTGAGAATGTTGCACTAGCGGATGATTGATGTCAGTCTCTGCTATGGGCTTGTGCTGTTTGTTTAAAGCTCTATCTTCTTTGAGCAGCCGGCTACCTTTTGGCGGAGATTTTCGGGGTGCCGGTTCAGGTTTGAATTTTCCTGAGTCGTCGTGTGACGCGTCATCGGCTTTTACCTTTACACGTGTCTTGGACAAACGTTTCTCTAACGTACTTTTTTTTAACGATTGGTGCGATTTGGAAGACTCGGTCGAGTTACGTCCGCTCAAGGATGGCTTTTTCTTATTGTAGTACCATTCCATATACTTGGGCACATTACGTTCTGTTAATTCATCGCGGCCACCTAACTCTGTCTCACTTTGATAATACCGATTTAAAGACCTTTTTGAGCCTGATATTTCCGTTGAAATAGTATCATGGTTTTTGTCATTTTCAATTATGTTCATCTCGTATTTTGAAATGGATAAACGGCTATTTGGCGGTTCCGAAGACGTTTGCATTCGGTAGTTATCGCTTCGTCTTGAACTGTCTCTACGTGATAGCCTTGGTCTAGCCTCTGGCTGTATATCTTCAGTCTCCGATGGTAAAACTGAGCTAATAGATTTTCTATTTTGGTGGGATGCATTTTTAATCTGCCCTTCACGGGATTCTGTTTCTCTAGACTTTTTCGCATTGCTATAACTTTGTCCATGTACATAACCGGATGAGCTACCATTCGTCCTAATTACAATTTCACCATCATCTGAATCAATTGAGTATTCTGTGCTGTTTTCGTCAATTTCGCCCTCAAAGTTGTCATAGTATTGTTGTTTGGACACACTTGTCTTGCTGCCTTGTCTTGGACTTCCGTAATCATCCAGAGAGTCAGATATTTCAATTAGAACCTCTCGGCTTATGGCTTCGGATTTGTGCTTTCCCTTAGACTCCCTGTGTTGGACACCGTCTGTTCTTCTACTTTCATCACTTAGCTGCTTTCTCAGTATACTAGTTTTTGTTTCACGGAGCGGTTTTTTAGGTGGAACACGCTTCCGACTTTCGATGACTTCTTCCTCCTCCCTTATGGGTGTTCTTATTTTGCGCTTAACTTCTTCTACCATAACAATTCTTTTTCGTGGCTGCGAGCTGCCACGTGTCCTTGATTGCTTTTTGGACCGACGACGCTTAATCCAATACATGCCATTGGGACTATTCGGTGGACTAAACCGTACATATTTGTATTCATCTTCTGACATCGAATCATCATTTTCACTACGCGCTCGCCGCCGCGTGTATCCATCTGGATAGTGCAAACTTCCCAGAGAGCCTTCGGTCGGTTCAGTTTGGGTGCCAGCGTCGCAGTCTGTTTGGGTTCCAATGGCCATCGATTGGCCCGGGAGACTCTGTGTTTCTAAAACTATTTCGTGCTGAGTGTATCTAGTTTCTAGTTTTTCCTTTTCTAACAGTATCTGTCGCAAGAGCGCGTTCTGTTGCTTAAGTGAGTGCTCAAGTTC
The DNA here is from genome assembly GCA_018152965.1 of Scaptomyza pallida. Taxonomy (NCBI): domain Eukaryota; kingdom Metazoa; phylum Arthropoda; class Insecta; order Diptera; family Drosophilidae; genus Scaptomyza; species Scaptomyza pallida. Next base: position 1,772,589 of record JAECXP010000227.1, on the reverse strand, counting down.
GTGGGTAAGAGATTGTTTTGATCCTTCAACGGGCTGAAGCTGTGAAATATCTTCATCTCCCTGAACTGACTGGGTATGTATTACTTTAACTTCGGGCTCTGTTTGGGAATAGACAATACTATTTGGTCCCGATTTACCTAAAGGAAACGTATCGCCCTTCAGGGTGGATTCTTGATGTATTTCGTTTGGCATTGATTGAATGTATGTTGCGCCTGGCACAATATGATAGTGTTCACGAATTATCTGCTTTCCGTCCGGCTGCTCTTCAATAAACCTTCTCATCAAGATCTCCTTGCCTGTATTGTCCACCATCAATAGTTGTGGATGTGAGAGGTTGGTTGATGCCTTTATTGGGACGTTAACATATATGTTATCATCATCCATGGCAGCGCCATCTCGAGTTTTGTCCCTGGTCATGAGCTGTAGAATCTCGACATTTCCGTCTTTAATAAATAGCTCACGTTTATTTTTGAGACTGTTATGAGCCGTACCAAAATCAACATCGCTTCCACGATCTATTTCATGTCTTCTCATCGAGTCATCGTCAATTTGACGAGTTTCCTTGTCGAAATTTTTATAGCGGGCGTTCTCCAACTGTCTATTCTCCGTGTCACGTGTCATTTTTTCATTTATTTCAACCATGCGTTGATCATCCATTACGTCCTCAATGTACACATCTCGGTCGTTTATTAAATTAGTTCTTGAATTATGGAAACTATGATTTGGGTCGTCTTTGGCTTTACGGCTGTTTCTATAAAGAAAAGTAATGTCAACTGTTTATCTGTTGATTGTTTACTTATATAATTCAGTACTTAATGCGAACTCGTCGTTGCAGATAGTCAGCGGATTCTGTGCGGCATGCTACATCGACATCGGTATTAATACCAGGGTGTTCCATTTCTAAGTTTTCGTTATTGTGCTTATGTCCGTTGCGGAATTCCCATCGGGTTGGCTTTGTTCTCGTATTTGATGGCTTCTCTGCTGACCAAGCCTCGCGTCGTCCCATCCATTCTGCGACCTGAAAATTGCAATGTTTTAAATATATATATACATAAATTGATACGATGTGCTTCCAAAACCAAGATATTGTATTGGGTAAGAGGTATTTTTGGATATACATAATTGAATTGCAAGGCAAAAAATATGTTAAAAAAGTGAGAAATAAACTGATACTGGTGCAAGGTAACACACAAAATAACTGTGTTTAAAGCTTTCTACAATGCATAAATCTAAGTACTATATTGTTGAAATTTATCAAAATCTACCTGAACAGATTTTGTTTGTTTTCCATTTGCCATTTCTCTATGCACTAGGCGTACGTCGTCTTCAGTTTTACTGATATTAACTATTCTTTTGCTACAAGAAAAGAACAAATATTTTATGATGAAAGTTATGGTTTGTCAATAAATGATATAATCTTTGAAATCGTTTTTATTGTCGTCCTTACTACGTTGAACTCTGTACTTAGTCTTTGGTACTTTGGTCTGCGGTGAAGCATACAAATTTGTACTGTCAAAAGAATGCAATGCTCAATTCATGTTGAAAATATTATTCTAAGTACATCTATAATAATCGCAGTAACCATGTCCCTTATTGTTTACCTAAATTCTTTACAGCTGATTAAGGCCTTCAAGCTGAAGTATGTGCAGTATAAAGATCTCTGGGCTTTAATCTGAAGAGTAACTATCGGGGTAGAGACGAAACTATCATTTACGACAGGCAAGCATCATTGATGGTGCGAAACGCGAAAAACATTCTAAAATCTCATAATAGATATAGCCCTAAGGTGTCTCCTGGGGCATATTGATATGATATTGATGATCTGGTGAGAAAAATACAGACTCCCAAATAAATGGCTTTCAACCTATCAACCCATCCTGATACATGAGATAGAAGCTTAAAAAGGGTTACAAAACATATCTCCGGTGACATAGTATCAACTATATTATTATTTTGATTAAACATTTTGATGGCTCATAGGTGTTCACCTCTGAAGTGATTTGTGTTAGGTTACATACCGAGACTAAGTTACTGAGCCAAGAAGCAAGGGACAATAGAATAGGACTGCATTGTTGGTGTTAATATTACTTACGTTGTTGCACCATACAGAGGACACCACGAGCATATGCAGCACAGCAGTAGAATTAGTATCGTTAGAGCGACCAGGGTAGCAAGTAAAATCAGGAGCCAAAACAAAACCTTATTTTCGGCCTTATATAGCGTCTACAAACAAAATAAATGTGATAAGTCGATTGGACATACTATTCTATTATTTAACATTAAAAATAACTCTAACTCACTTCTGTCTCCGCTGTGCTTTGAGGCATGATTGCGTACGAGTTATTATGCTGCGAGAGTCGCTGTTGTATTTGCGAGATGTCAACTACTGATGAACTGTCGTAGAGCACGGTTGCCGTGACCACACTTCGCTCCCTTATATTTGGGTTACCATTGAGAAGGTCCTTTGCCCCTGGCTCGTCCGGTCTAAGTAAACGCATTTCGTGAATATAAACTTTTCCTCCAGTTATGGTAGAGAGGGTTTCCTCTGTCTTTCGCTTGTCTAGATTGCTGCCGGGCACCACAAATGTTACGATGCGCTTTCGACTTTCTGGCGGATAGATGCGTATAGTGGTGGTCGAAAAGCGCACTGGGACACCAAGATCGTAGGCCCGAGCGATGAGTATAAATAAATCGCCGTCAGTGTCCGATGTGGACATGTCATGTGCATCTCGGCGGTTTCTTGCGCTGATGCTTTTTTTAGAGCGAAGATGTACCTTTTGACGCACCGTCAACTCTCCCGTAACCTTATCCAGTACAAAATTGTTTTCATAATTACCATGAATAAGTTCGTAGCGCACAACGTTGTTTGGTGCTGTTGCGTCTTTGTCCGTGGCATGTATGAATGCACTAGTTGTAAAGCTCATCAATTCGGCTGCAAGTATAAACTCATAGACATCCTTATCAAATATGGGCATCTCATCGTTGACATCAATAAGCTTGATAATAAGGGGAATCTGGGCTCTATTCCCATTACCGTCCATATCCCGAGCCTCCACGTATAAATGATATTCGGGCATTATTTCGCGATCAAAGCCATGACTATCGGTTGATACAGTGATTAAACCATTTTCCGCATTTAAATTGAGGGAGGTATTAAGGTATCCCAAGATGGCAGTGTATCGAACCTTGCCACCTAAACCGGAATCCAAGTCACTTGCATGAACCTGCACAACCTTCGTTCCAGCAGTCATGTTCTCTGGCAGTTCAACTGTGTATGCTGGCTGATCGAATATCGGCGGATTATCGTTAATGTCGTTGATATAAACGGTGACATTGACCATGGCTGAAAGATTTGTGGCTGGTCCCAACTCTTGTGCAAGTATACTAAACTGTACAGAGTGTCGCTGCTCGTAGTCCAACCAGGAGTTGTCACGCACTCTTATGAGAAACGATGCACTGCGCTCGGCTACATTCGGGTTTATCTCAAAAGTTCCATTGTTGTTCAGCAATGTCAGCGAAAAAACTCCATTCTTCCCGGTATCGTCATCGTACACACGCGAAACGTAGGGATCAATGAAAGTAAGCGCTGTACCTTGTGGGGCATTTTCGTCCACTCTTGTAACGTAGCTATAAAAACAGAAATTAAAGATTAAAATTGTAAACAAGAATCATTAAAATCATTTTCTTTACTGTCATAATAATGTTGATAAATAAAGCATACTTAAAATAGCAAGTTTCTTGTATTTACTTAGAGTTTCGCTATTTAAACTTTATACGGGTGCAAACTTACTGATCGTTTTCAAAATAAGGCGGTGAATTAGTTCGATCTGGCAGAAAGAATGCCAATTGCACTGTGGATGCCATTGCTGGAGGTTCATCACGACCAACTTTAACTTCCTCCGCAATTACGGTTAGTAAGACGGGATCGCCCACATGCGTGATGGCCGCAATGTCTTCGATTGGTCGCTTTAAGAAAATTTCCCCTGCAAAATGTAAGCAATTTTATTAAACTATTCGTTATGATTCTTTTCTTTGCTTTGATTTCAATGGTAGGAATGCATATTTTATCGATGCATTTAATGCTAGCGACTTTCAACTTTAATCATTTCTTCGCCCTATTCTGAAAAATTTCAGGGTGCTACGGCTGGGAAAGTGATAAATTGAGTTCGGACATCGAGCCAGCCAAAAGCAGTCAAAAAGGCTAATTAAATCAATAAAAATTTAATTGAAGGAATCGGAAAAGCTTTTGTCAATGCGCTACACAATTTAAGACAAAATAAAAATGATAATTATCAGTAAATTTCTATGAATATTTCTATACTAGTCTCGTCAAAAATGTCTTCTGCGCAAGCGGATGAGAAAACTACCAACCAAAAACCACTTGGAAACTGTCATCTTCCACAAATAATAGGTCAAGAAAAGTGGTTGTCTTTTTAAGATTATATATCAAAGAATTGTAACTAACATTATATACAAATGTCTATAATTTGTAGCACATTATTAAATTACAGTTTAAACTTTTTTTTTTTAAGAAACTACATCAAATTAAGTGTGTGTCTATGTACATATGTATATACATATGTACCTATATATGTTGTACAATCCTTAATACCATTTGTACCCACTTTATGGGTTCAAGGTATACAAATTACATATTTTATGGGATGAGATAATTTATATTTAATGTGGTGCACACTAAAAAAAATAAATATCAGAACTTTGGTAGGGTATTAATACAGACTTTTCTCATGCTCGACTAGGCTCTTTCACAAAGCCATCAATAATGTGTTTTTTTTTTAAAAGCTAAATGCCTTGAAAAGAGGCAAGAAAAACAGAAAGTAATTAGAAGATAGCCTGGGAATAAAAATTTTTTTTTCCGTTTGCTTCAGTTTTTATTTACGTTATTGTTTTTATTGAGAGTAAACACTTTAAAGTAATGCATGTTGACAAAAGAAAAGAATATAACGTTGTTCAGCACGACAAAACGTGTACAAAAAAATGAAAAGTACCTTATTAATGACTTCATACAATATACGTAATCTATATGCACTATATGTACGGCAAAACTGTTTGTAGCTGCTTGAAGATGTGTTGCATTGCGGTGCATCGAAAATGAAACTAATTTTTGTTTGTGAAAAAAGTACGAGACTCCAAATTCAGCTTACCACAATGCCCCTAAACACATGCCTACAGATCCAGTTGGACAAAGTCACGAAGTTCTTTCGAACCCTCTCGTCTACAGCAAGTACAATTGCCTGCTATAGAGCGTCCAGGCTACTTGAGACAAAGTCATTGCCATCAAACCGGCAATGAACTAGAGGAACACGAAACAAGGAAGCTCAAACGCAATTATTGCGACTTGATTGTGACTACGAAGAGCGAACAGCAAAAAGCTTGCTGAGCCATGGGCTAAATTGCAGTTCCAGAACTTAGTCACAGCGTGCAAACTTCACATACATACATACATGCACATATAGACGTGATGAGCTTCAGCATCTAACGAGTCTAACGATGGACTGGATTGGCTGGTTCGCTTGATTGCCGGTAGTTATTATGTTAAAATCTTTTCGATATCCCATTGTTGTTTTATACCTCTGAACCACACAAAATCGGCAGTAAAACAAATTGTTCTATAGGTGCATACATTTTTTCAGAACAGTTTTTGGAAAGTTCATTAGAGTTTGTAAATTTTAACACATTTTTGAGCATTAAAAAATAAAATTTATTAACCAACACCGATATATCTGCCTATAAATTCCACAGTTTTTAAGTTAAATTCACTAAATTAAGAATACAGATGATGACGGTGCCTGAAGACTTTTATTGTTTAACTTTACTCACCACTGGTATCGTTGATATCAAAGAATGATGTAAACGGGTTGTTTTCAGACACCAGACCATATCGAACCTCTCGAGGACTTCCTTTGTCTCCATCCTCTGCGTGAACTTGTAATATCTTTAAAATTCAATGAGGGTTATGAGGTTAGGTTTATAAAATGATTTAAGGATTATAAAACACCTTGTCGCCTGATAGTATACCGGGTGGTAATTTTGTAACAGGTGGTGCCAATGTAAATACAGGCGGTTGATCTTGAACGTCTTGTACAATGACAACAATTTCCATGCCAGCGATATTACGTCCATCTTGTCCAGGCTCAGCATATGCATCCTAAAGAATGATACGAATTAAGGTTAAAAACAAATAGGCATTTTATGAACGTTATTTTGGACGTACATTAGCCAGAATTGTAAGGTGATACATAGCTTGTTTCTCAAAATCCAAAGGTCCCAACAGCAAAACAGTTCCTTCCGTTGTCTCAGCTGATATAATTTTTTGCCTTATAGCAAATAGCGGTGAACCCTAAGGTTTAAAGGCACATAGCAATTGGTTTAACTAAAAAGTAAAAACAATAACTCACCCATAGCTCGAGGTAGACTGGTTTTTGATACAATGGATTTTTTCGAGCAATAACATAATCAAGTTCGGTGCCTCTCTTTGCATCCTTTAATGAGTACAAAAACAAGATATTTAAACAAAATATTTTAATTTTGTATGGAATATAATATTTATAAAGAATGTTAATAACGTGCAAGTTTTTTTATGTAAAACAAATCCCTTTCATTCTATTCAGTTTTTGTTTTAAAGACAGATGAATGTATAAGCAGGCAGACCAATTTTGTGTGGTCTATCGCATTTCTTTTCCCATGTGACATACAGTGGCGAGCAAAAATGAGTTTATGTTTTCGAAATTGATATTCGTCGTTAATACAAAATTAATCACACAAGCAAATGTATTCGTAGGATAGGTAATTTAAATTCCGTTTTTATGATACAATACTCTTCTTAACCCATTAAGTACCCATTGAAAGTTTTCAACTCTTGTAAAAGTCTATTTTTTCACTTTTTTCCCCGGGCTTGAACAAAAATGTTTTGATGCAAATAGATGCATTAAACAATTCTAATAGTGTCTGAAAAAAAATTTCAAAAATCTCTTCGCATGTATTTTTTATGATTTTTTGAAAATGCTAAAACTGACCATTTTTCATGAAAAAAGGGTTAAAATGGTCATTTTTGTCTTTTTTTTATACCCTTAACACAGGTGATCGATAACAACAAAAACTTAAATTTCAAAATTGTGAAAATGTGGTTAAATGTGAAGAAACACTGGATACGAACAAATGACTGTTCGCGTTACGTAACGGGTTAAGGGTATGTCCTAGTCGGGATTTCTCGACTAGAGTCTTCTTACTTATTTAAGTATTATTAAGTATTGTCCGTTTAAAGTAAGAAAGAATTTTAATAGTTATGAGTCTTGAGAATTGTGAACTGACCTCAGGTATCATAATTATTCCCGGTTTATGTGGAAATATGAGGTCATGAGGTGTGCTAAAATTGGTGGCTGTAATTGAACACAATTGCGTGGTCATGCCACCATTTGTGTCCTTAACAGACACTTGGAAGTCATAGTAGCGGCCTGGCTCGAGGCGTCGCTGTAAAACAACATTCGCCTGACAGACCGAATTGTACTTGGTGCATGGAAGCGATTCCACCTTGACGGTAGACGACGATGCATCGCCCATAAACTCAAAGGTCAATGGATAGTCGAACTCCTCGTCAGTTGCACGCAATCTGTAGATTACAGAGCCGACCTGTGCGTCGGCCGGTACCAGCACTAGTCTCATGCGCGTGGACGGGTCGAATTTGGGATCCATTCCGTGAACGTGATGTAGACACAGAATTCCAATTAGGAGGCTGATTGTCAGCAATCGATATGCGGTCATTGCACTCAACCATTGGACAAACTGCATCGTTTGCCGGCAATGACGTTCTTGCTGATGTTGTTGCTGGTGCTGTTGTTGCAGTTCTTGGTGAAGCTGGGAGGTAGGTGGTTGATAATAGTAGCATTCTTCTTGCCTTCGCTGTGTTGCATCTACATTTGAGTTGCTTGCGGCAGTTCTCAGACCGCATTGCGGCACATGTGTTATGTTGAGAGGTTTTCTGTGAAAATTGTTGCTACTGCTGGAAGCCATTGCTGTAATCAAAGATAGAAAGATGTTATGTTACAAAAAGGAATCTATTGTTGTGTGGTTTAATTGACCATTAAATGATTGTCAATTTATATACAAATGATGGTTCTATGTTATGTTTTAAGGACATTTTAGAGTCGACAACTGTAGAAATATAATTTATAAAATGCTGCAATTAAAAAAGTCCGACTCCACAAAGTATTTACAGTACGACCTTGACACTAAAACCGAGGAAAAAAAAGAAGAGGACTTAAGCCGTTACATACATACAGAAGGACGGTTGGACAGACGGACATGGCTATATCGACTCGGCTGTTGATGCTGACCAAGAATGTATACAACTTCTGGATTCAGAGATGCCTCTGAATAAAATAACGAACATTTATAAAAATTTGATTGAAATCGGTTAAGAAACACTGGAGACATCTCAGACTAAAGTTTAGTAATTATGCTAAATGTCAGGCATTTTCTGTGTACATGTGAACACACACAAATGAGTGAACGCGATACGTAAAGGGTTGGGGATATGTCCTAGTCAGGATTACTTGGCCAAAACCTTCTTACTTGTTTTATGTTATTGTTTCTTTAATGCACGGATTACGTTAAGACTTCGAAATTGAAACGTTAACTCGTTCTTTAAGTTTATCGTTTTGATTATTTTAATCTCTGATACTTGCTTCCATATACCGAATTTTCGATATTACAAAGTTTTTCCTTGTCCGCTTGGGTTCGTGATATGAAAGTTTGACTGTATTTTCGGTGTTCGCCGTGAGCTGATTTGGTCTGGTTTAGTTTATAAACTTTTTACTTTGCTTCTTAACTTTTCACGCTTAAACATTGATCACCATTTGTCAAAATGTTCCGAATTAGACATTAAACATCTGTTATAAAAAGATTTTACTCTAAGTCTCAATGACAATATTCGGCATATCTTCAATAATTTACAATAGAAAACAGTATTATGGTTACTTAACCATCTGACTAAAAAAGAAAATAAAAGCCTATTGCGATTGTGCAAAAGGTTTTAATTTTAACATTTATTAATTTCTTTTATTTTAAATATAATTAATGGAAAGCTTTGTATATATTTATGTGGTAATGGGATGCTAAGATGCTTTGATGCTCAAATATCGGGTATTCTAACTGTTTTATAATAAAAAAGTCGACCATCCTTAACATCCTTGTCGCCAAAAGAATATTTTGAATAAGTTGCATTGAAATGTTGCCTGTACAAAAATTATTTTTGAAATATCAATATAGAATGTTATGTTTCGTTTTTAGGAGGTTCTCAATAGTAAATTAGGCTATATGTAGTCGAGATTTGGCTCAGTATATATTCGCTATTGGCCCTTAACTAAAAAAAAGCCTCGTTTGCAGTCGGCAAATGGAAAAATAGCCAACTGTATCTGCAGCCGCTGCATCTGCATTTTTGCTTCGTTTGATGCTGCTCAAACTTCAAACTCGAGCTTAGTGCCAATCCGGTTTTGTCCGTCCACCCGCCCGTCTGACCGAGCCAACTGTCTGGCTTGTGTATGCTTCTAGTTGCATTCGCGATTTTCCAGTTTGTGCAGCTGCACTCAGCGGCATACTCGTGTCCTTAACTGCAGCAAGCTCCAAGCGAATGACCAGTTATGTCAGTCGATTTGGATAGAGTCGACTTGAGGCGGGGCGAGCCAGCTTTGGCCAGCCACCCTCGCACCCTCGTTTTTGGCGCTATGTTGCTTAAATTTACGGGCCAAGCATGTTGCAATATTATGTTTGGCCCGCATTTGGCTTCGAACGGCTCCAGCATTACATACTAACGAGTGAGCACTCGTAAGTAAATCGCCAGTCTCAGTCTCTGGCAGACTCGACTCGGTTTCGGGCTCACTGTAAGTCTCAGGCTGGTTCCCAGTTCCCAGTTCCAAGTCCCTGTCAGCAACTTTTCCGCGTTCGCTGGCTTGTAGGCTGCGGCATTATTGCGCAACAATTGTATCACACTATATTTGTGCCATTTGGTTTATTTTCTCTTAACACACATGCGAATGAAAACTAGCAGCCGGACTACATGCTATTGTATTTGTTGTTGTTGAAGTTGGGTTGACGCCAGGCAGCCAAAGCGCTCCAACAGTTCAGACTTAACTGTATTTTCTTAAAGCTTTAATTCATTTAACATTAACACATTAGAAGTAAAAGAACTGAATATGAATTTTACATCTTGTGTCCCCATTTTCTAGCTCTGCTTTGTGGGTCAATCATACTGTACAGTGTTAAAAATTGCAAATGATTTTATACACTTAACTTGTGTATTTAAATTTTTAGAAACATATTCGGCAGGGTCATGTCCGACGGTTCATCTGTTTCTATCTAAGCTTATTCCTCAGCTTTTGAGGCATCTAGCTAAAACTTTGGGCAAGGATTTTGATTTTTTGATGATGGATAATTTCTATTGCCTTGAGTTTTAAGTTTCAATTTTTTTATTAGGCACAATGGCGAAATTGTATTGTATATATGTATATATGAATAAAATTAAATTTTAGATAACTTTTTAGATGATATTGAAAAAGAAAAAAGTTTCTATATGTTTTAATCGTATTTAAAAACCAATAGTTTAAAGAATTTTGGAATTGTTTAGCTATAATACTACTAGTTTAAAACTTTCTAAGTAACCAATTTATTTTAAGAGCACTAAAGTTCTTTTCAGTCTATAATCAATTTCATATTACGAGTTTAATGTCTCTTGTTTGAGAGTTTTATTGTAATTTAACATTGCGAATTATATTTTTTAAGATTTTGTGAAATTAACTGCCAATTAATATTAATCTCGGAGCCATTGGAAATACTAGCTTTTGCGCAGGATTTGGATCTGATGGAAGAAATATGGGCCAAGAAGGGGGAAAAAATATATCTCTTAGGTTACAATAAAATGAACTTCAACGTAATATTATAATTAAACCTGTTAATACGTCCAAAGATCTGCATTAAGTTGATGCCACGCCTACATAAACTTCAATATATTTGACTGATGTTAATTTAAGTTTAAAAATGTAAAGATGTACACAGGTTAGGTACCAACAATTTGAAACAAACTTAATCTGCCTATGGCTTAGGTAAGCTTATAAGCATTAAATCCTGTCTGAGTTCTTAGCTCTTGTAGTCTCTAAGATCGACACATCCATACAAACAAACAGACTTCCAAAGATGGCTTTAACGACTTAGATGTTGGGTGTAATCTTTAGCGTCCTTTTGTCTAATACATACGTATGTACAAACGTATGTACAAAACCACTTTAGCCCTTTAAAAAATGAATGGGTTTAGAATGTAAATTTCATATATTTATTTAGCGTTTTATATAAATCTTTACGGTAACATTTGTAATTAAATATTTTCAATATGAATAAATTTATTGGTTTTTGTTTCGCTTGTTAGACCACACCGTTTTTCTGATTTATAAAATTGCACAGTTTTCAAGCAATACAAATGTCGCAGAAAATTAAAAATGTTCCATCATTCTCTTAACTTCTGCCCCCTACCTTCTCAATAATTTTCCTCTTTGGCACAAGTTCTTAAAAAAATATTATTTTGTACACGCTTAAAAAGTAATGTTTTCCATTCTTTTCCAGCAGAAAAATGAATCTTAACAAAAACCTTTGTTTACTGTCCCATAACGAAATGTATATATGAATGTTTGTTTTCGCCCTGATCGCCTATTTTGTTAAGCTATACGTTAAATGTCCTTCCTTGTGACTTGTAGCCTATGTACGTCTAGTCAGAGTCGCGCCAGAAATCGTGAGTTCGCTTTGCAGGAAAACAAGATTTTGGGCGTTGTTCAATTTTGAGTCCAACTTCGCGGTCGTTCAATTTTCAATTTTTTCGCATGCAGCTTCGTGAGCTGTGCAGTTTTTTTTTTGTCTGTTTTTCGGATTGCAGCTTAGCTTGGCTGTGTGTTGGCAACTAGCTAAAGTTGCATTCAACTAGAATGAAGGAAAAATGTGTTGCACAAAAAAACAACAAAAAAACTGAGTTGAACCCAATGGCAAACTAATCTGCTTCACGACAATGGACCAGCCAGCAAGTCATATAGCTGGCAAGTTGTGCCTGGCAGGCAAGTAAGCAGCCAACGACAGACAGAGACTGCTTATAGACTATTTTATTTTAGGTGCACTCCCCCACCCCGCCCGTGATATGACCGTCCTTCACCATTACTGTCCGTCCATGTTTTCCTGCCTTCACTTATATATTGGGATTGGTGGGCGCCGTCCGTCTTGTTGGGTTTTGTCTTTCCGACTTTCAGTGCGTCTGGAGCAGCTCGTCAGTGGGCTTATGCCCGTCTACTTTTCAATGTGTGTGTGTGTGTGTATGTGTATAGATATTTATGTGCATATTTATGGAGTACATGTGTGCTCAAACAGCTTTTTCAGCTGCAGCTGCGGGTGTGTTTTGGGTGTGCCACGTTCGACTTCAACTTGGGTGTGCCTGACTAGGAAATATCCTGTTCTGCGATCTTATTCATTAATCTTAAGCAAATTCGTACATATCACATAAAAGTGTAGTATGTGTACATAATTATGCTACTTATGCAAAAAGGTGTTATTTGGTAAAGTATGTTTCTTACTATTTAAGGACACACCCCGTGTAGTGAATAAATTGTTGATAAACATCAATGGCAAACTAGTTTGTCACCTTAGCAGTGCTTTGCCATTTTAAATATAAATATAATAATGCCAGAAGCACACGCATTTCGCAGGACCTCGCCCAAAGATATACCAATACTAAATGCTAGAATTATATTTGAAGTTTTTGGCTTGTATTAAAAGATTGCTTAAAACTTTTGATTAGAATAGCAAAGATATCAAACTTATTTAAAGAAAAATGTTTAAAAGGGCATAGGATCCAGAATTAGGTCTTGCATGGATCAAGCAGACGTCGGCTCCCGCAGAATTTAAATCATAATCGAACTAGAAGATAAAATATTTTTCACTCCCTACAAGAATTCTAAGCGATTCAACTTGGCTTTTATAATTAACAGCGTACACCTAACACAAGCTGCAAGATACGAGTTGGGCTGCAATTTTCGGTCGATTGTAAATGAAAAGCACAAACAATGCTTAAGATATGCACGCTGAGCCTGAGGGCCAAGCCACGGGGGTTGGACCAGGTCCACAAAGTCACTCGATTAGTCTCGCTACCAACGATGATGACGTTGCCTTCATCATCATCATCATCGTCATCGTCATCATCGTTGTCCCATGATAAGCATTAACAGACGACTTTAAGATCTACGCCAAGTCATCGCCAGCGTCATTGGCTTGCCTATCCCCTCAGTCAGACCTCTCCCACTCTCACTCGCTTCTTGTGTCAGCTTAAAGTTGTGTGTGTTATCCGCTCGTCGTGCTGTCATTTTGGTCTGTCATGATGTTGTTTCTGCTTTGTTTCGGTTCTACGATTCGTTCCTTTTGCATCGGAGGCGGCATGCAGAATGGTCTCCACACCGTCGCCTTGCATTAAAATTAAGCAAAAGAAAAAAAAAGCACAAAATGTAAATAAAAGACTCACAAATGAATGCAATAACAGCACAACGGCACAACCATCAACGAGCGTTATAAAAACGTGCGTGGGACTGCCAGCGGCAATGACGAAATGACGACACGACGACATGACGCTACCCGGTGCAAAGAGCCAAGTGGACAGACAATCTCTGTCTGTTCAATCCACAAGCAGTTTGTTATTGACCATGCTGATCGGCGGTTAATAGGGAGGGGTTCACAAGCTAACGAAGTCGACGTGCAAAACACTCAAATTGAATCTGTTGGCTTTATTGGTTTCAAGCCCTTTTGGAAAAGTTATTGCAAGAATAAAAATAATTGGCTTAATTTATGTGAGGAAACTCACATCTATCCAAAGACTACGAATAGAACACCTAATAGGTCTGGTGTGCTTAAATGTATGAATGTATGTCTTATTACAAGCAAACAAGCGAAGAACTAAGATATAGAGAAAAGACAGAATTTCTATGATTAACTTATTTGAATGATCAATGTTTGAATCTGGAAAGCTTTCTATCAATTTGTTCCAAACTTTTTATATTCTATAGGGTTCCATATACAAAGCTGTTCAAAATCATTGAGATATAGAATGAGAAAATCCAAATGAATTAATAGATTTTTCTCTTTTGGTATACTTATTCGGTCGGATAATCCTTTACAAAACATTCTTATATAAACGTTTAAAAGTAACAGTCTCGACTGGTTACAAACTCCTATAAATTAAATACACAAACTTTTATAAAAAAAACAAATGTTACAGACAGAATGAAGTATTTCCATGACACCCAAAGTATACATGTTCCTTAAACGACCATTGAATGCGTAAATACGTCATACATACATTAAAGGCTTAAGTATTCAGGTTCTAAGTTAAGGATCACCTTTTAGACCGTCAGAAGATCAATTTAGTTCAAAATTATTAAAAGTAAAGCATAATGCATCCATTTTCTTACAATTGAACGACTCTTCTGGAAAACTTAATCGGTTAATGGCTATTATATGATCGAGAACCTTGGTATGCATAAGATGGTTCTAGTCAATAAATCTCGACTTGGACATACCCTTGCCCGTTACGTTACGTATACCGTCATTTGTGTGAATTATCCATAGTTTTGAGCCTTACATTTTTGTACCCTTTTACATTTAAAAATTCAATTTTTTTGTTATCGATTACATGTGTGTAACAAATTTTCAAATGTTTGAAGTCTCTAGCTTCAATAGTGTCTACGATCGGCGTGTTTATACAGACGGACAGACAGACAAACGGACAGAAGGATATGAATACATTGATTTGGCTGTTGATGTTAATCGTGAATATATGTATATACTTTAAGGAATCGGAGATGCTTCCTCACTGACTGTTACATACTTTTGCACAAAGCCATTATAGCTTTTTTTAACCATTTTATAGGTAAAAGGTATAAAAATGAAGAGATCGAACTGTAATTTAACATCATTAAAGACTTGGAAAAGAAAAACAAATGATAAGTCGAACATAGCTGTACCTCGCCTACATTTTGGGTAATAAGATCGTATTGTATTAATCGTATTAAGATAGAAGGCAGCAATTTCATTGAATTTTTTTCATGACGCTTTTTGTTGCCAGGTAATCCATTTATTAGGTACTAAATAATAAAATGAGGTCCTTCAGGACGATAAATTAAAAAAAACAATCACATGCATTTGTATGAGATAATAATAAACTCTTTCTATGAATATTTTTTGAACAAACTGTTTATATGTCTAAAAAGAAGGTTAAAGCTATTCCCAAATGTTTTGACTTCTGTTGAAATTCGGTAATACCACCACTATCATACCCTCTCGACGAGACTGAATGTGCCTTTGGTAGTTTATTAATGGCTGCGCTTTATGACAACAAATGTATAACAATTTGATATAAGCCCTGCAAAAGTTTTTACAAATTCTGCGGCGCCTTCATAATAACGCCATCAAACGGACGCCGTACAGAAACAGACAGAATAAAACGGATTAATCAGTTCCGCCAGTATGGAATGCATATTTGCACAGTTTTTGTATACCCTTCCTACCTTATGCAGAAAAAAAAAAATAAAAAATTGAACACTGTTATTGGAATATAGATTGTACTTGTATGTATATTAGTGAAGCATTGCTTATATTGACTTTTTTTTTTAAAGTGTCTTATTTGTATAAGGGATTTTTGTATTTAGGTAATGTGATTTGATTCAAAACCTGGAATGGGCTAGTATATTTTATTGTTGCCATGGACTGCCTACTGTTTGTGTTATCGCTAAATTTTTGCTATTTGCAAGCACCCAAATAACAGTACAAGCTTTCAATATGAAAGAGTTTGTAGTAAGCTTAGTGAATAAATTGTTAAATGCCGGAAGAGTGTCAGTTTTGCCACTGCGGCATCTAAAGTGGGTCAGACAAGGCCGATTTCGACTGGTTTTTTGTTTACCTTAACTTGAGGCACGCAACATACAACATACATTAAATGCTCGAGTTCGACGTATATACAAATATACATATGTGCATATGTATGTACGTTGTATGTACATATTTTTGTACGTAGTCAATAAAAATAATAAAAACAGTTACGTTTTAAGTGTGCTGCCAATATTTGGCATGTGTATGTGTTTGAGTGTGTGTGTGGGAATGCAATTTTCTATCAATTTAAATATGAAATTTTTGACCAACTGGCATACAACTTTATTTACAGGGATTTTGAAAATCAACAAACAGATATATATTGAAGCATAAAAACAGTTGTGTTTAATTTTTCATCTTACTAATAAGCAATCAACAAATCTTTTTTGATTATAATTTTTTTTAAACCATACGCGCATATTATAAAAGTATGTACACAAGTATATGTTTTAACAAGATGTACATATCAAAGTGGTTTCCTCCAATTCTGATTTATGAATTGATAAAAAAACAAGCTTCGGATTCAAACAAAAAAAAAGTAAAATAAAACATAATTACCGTTCATATATCAAAAAAGATTCAATAGTATTTACAATGTTGTTTTGTCATTATTATGTTGATCAAAATAAACTTCCGAATTTAATTATTAAAATAATAATAAAACATATAAGACGGATCAACAAACTCAATCCGTTCACTTATATATTTACTAACTTAAAGACATTCAAATGTTATGCTTTAATAAAGAAATAAAGCAAACTTTAAGTGCTATCGACTAAGATTGCAGTTAGTACCACATTTACCGGTTTAGCGGACATTCGCAGCGCAAACAAATCAGATTAGGGTCGGTGACATTACTTAACACCAGTGCATATAAAGTAAATAGATTTCGATTTCCACTCTGCACGCTTTTATGGCTATTTATATCATTTAATTATTGTATGCAAGAATTTGTATATTCATGAGATTCACATTTGTTCACTGCACTCCACTGTTTGACACAACATTTTGAAACTTATTTATTTAGTTGTAGCCTTTTTTTTTTTATCAAAACGATGGCCTCCGAGCCTGTTTTATTATGTCTTGGTTGCCAGACCGCGATCTGATTGTTGTTTTGCGCGTCGTTGTTGAAATGGTACTAGAAGCAAATCGGGCATAAAGACCAAACACAGGCGATGCAGCTAAGCCCCAGCCGAGCTGCCATCGTCAGGAGAACGCTCATTGATCGCACACAAAAAGCCGGTTTTAATATGTACATACTTGTGGATACATACATAAATATGTTGAGGTTTGTATGGTTTAGTTGAAAGCAATCATGGCGTTGCGCTCTTTTTAATGTTTGAGTCGTAACCGTTGACCGGCGCTCTTTGCCAATGGCACATTTTGTGAACCAGTTCTTTATAGAATATATTCTGTTCTCTTAGTTTGACCGATCGGCTTCAAGCTATCGTTTCGCAAGCTGGCAAGCAAAGCCAGAATTATGACATGCAACAAAAGGCGTCCACACTTCATTTCTATAGTAATCTAAGTACATACATATATGCATACATATGCAAAACATAACTGTTTACTAATCACTAAGTATATATAAAAGTGTAATGTATTAACGTAAAGAATGCCTGAACTAGCTTTGAACATTAATAAATATGTTTAAATAACAAGCACACTAGTTTTCTAACTATCGATTTATCTGAGGTGACTACTGATTTTTTTTTAAAAAAGCTTATCACATTCGACAATTTGAAATATTGGTTTGGTATATAAATTATTTTTTTTTCCAGCTATTTTTAAGCGCAATAATAAGCATGATTAGTATTTCCCAAGTTTCCTTATAGCTTACTTATATCAAATTTAACGTGATTTTTTAACAAAACATAAATTAGCTAAGCTCAATTGAGTTCTTTAAAGTATAACGTCATTTAATAAAGCTTAAGTACGGCTCTGATTCTTATTTTGGTTTCATTATTTTGTGAAGATCAAAGCATCACCAATAAGATTAAGCATCAGTTTCACTGATGTTTATTTAATTTGCATAAGAAAACTTTAAAATTAGCTGCTGTGAACAGCAAAGCAATGTGATTCGTTCATGCTTCGTTCAGTAGAAACATTTATCGTGGCTGTCACTCTATAAGAAGGATGTCGATTCTGCTTATACCGTACAATTCCGGTGGCAAAGACAAATGTTCATTGTTATTTTCGAACTTGGGACTAATACAAAATATGTACTAATCTATATAATTGGAAGGTCGAACAAAGCGCTTGTTGTGCATCGAATTGACAAAAGTGTTTTTCAAAAATGGATTTCTCTGGGGAAAATAAATAAAAAATTGCAAATTCGAGTAAGTTTGTTTAAGCAATGTAAAAGTTCAAAATAATCCAGTTGCCTCAATTATTATATTTTCTTCATTGGAAAAACGAAATTAAATATTTACTTGACACAAAATAAAAATATTTTTTTTTCTTCCTTATCCGAATAGAAAAATGTCAGGTACTAATCTTATATTTTTTTAAATGCTTAGAGTTAAATTTGATTTTCTGACGTTTACTTTTCCTAATGCTAGAAAATAGTTTTGCATATTTTTATGAATAAAGAGAGGTGATTCCTGAATAAAGATAGGTGATTCCTAATGGTCGTTTCAATAAAAAAGATGTAAATGTTAAAGAAAATGTTGTATTAAGTTTGTTTATAAGCTTTATTTAAGTAAAAGTCAAAATTAAAAAAGAGAGAATGAAGGTTTGTCCAAAAATTGTTACACACATTACACACTAAGCTTACCTGGCTTAAGCACAAACAGAATAACAGCAAAGTGTAGACACTAAAAAACAACCCTAAGTGGATGCTACAGAAATTAATCAACTGGAAGCGTGAGAGCCTCATCGCTGTCCTCGTATGGGATACAATTTCGGAGCAGTGTTGCATTATGATAAATGATAGTGTAGTGTACAACTGTTCAGTGACATAAATTAGACACAAGTTATAATGAACATTAATAGACATACTACTCGGTACACTTTACCGACTTAACAATCATGTTAGTTCTGTTTCTCATGATTTAGGATCAAACACAAGGCCTAGAAGATCGGTTAGTCCCCACACAAGTACCCAAGCACAAAGAATGAAGACTCAATGCCTTTCCTAATAAAAGGAAGAACAATAGACACGGAAATTGAATTTAAAAATTAGCTTACTGGATTTTTGTAAACAATATAATTAAATTAAATAAGCACAGGGTAAAGTTAAGATTTCTATTAATCCAATTTGTTCTGAAATAACATGTTTTAATTGATTTTTTTAAGGTTAAAAAGACTTCAAAATCAATATTACGGTTACAAAATTAAACTTTGTTGCATAGTGCTATTAAATTCATCGAAAGCGGCAACCTAAACCGGTTAACAAAGGCCCAAGCCCAAACCAGTAAAACTCACAGATGTTAAGCTCATTGCTTACATTAGACAACGTCCAAAAAAAATAACAATTGTTGTTGAATATATGTTACCTTCATATATTGGCAGAGTCATTGCAACGGGAAAACTAGACGGAGCACTTCATATACACAACTTTTCAAATGAAAACTGAAAGTAGCAACAGGATTTGAAAGAGTTTTGTTACGATTTTGGGTAATCAAAGCAGTTCTTTAAGAATTGAGCACTAAATCAATGCGTGGTCAGATTGAACGAGCTTTTATTCCCTTATAAACAACGCTGATGGATTATATTTTGAGCATTTAACCTAATGACCTTTGCCGCGTTTTCAAGTAATTAACGGTCAATACTTATATATATATATACATATCTACACAGCCTTGACCTACTACTTTCCAGTCTGACTACCACCCTTATCATCATTTTAGCGACGAGTTTTCCAAAGGCCTTTTGAAAGTCTATTTTATATATCTTATGGTAATAGTAATAATAAATAATAATGCTTGGGGTCAAAGGTCCTGTTACTAGTACTCTATTCTACTATTAGTTATAATATTATTTACTGTTAATGTATTATAGCTAATATTTAAAATAAAATAAATAATAATGTTAATAGGGTGGAAAGCACATTTCCGTTTAAATTCTAAAATAAAGTTCTTTTATTTTTTCTACATTTAATAAATCGAAAGTCAAACAAGGATCTAGTTGAGAAATTACGTCTTCGAGATATCTATATCTATATGTGTGTTCGCTTATAAAAAAGTTGCATCCGGATTGATACTAGGGGTCAGATATGCCTCCGTCTGCACATTTCAAGTTTTTATGCAGCCCTTACGTCTTGGTGTAATTTTCTCTCAACATAACATCTCTGATAACAAATGTGAGTAAAATATTTCTATATACTTCTGCATTTGCTGCAAAACTTTATATTTGTTTTCTTATATTTGACCGTAAGAAAGGAAACTTGGTGGTGCTATAATTAATATTGCAGCTGTACGTTTTATGTATATAAGGTTTGTTACAAACTTAAGTTTTCTAAAAGACTCTTTTTTGCATTAAAGATATACATATATCTGTTTGTATGTATATATAAACATCTGCATTGGCGTATCTCTTAATGATACTTTAGAGGCTTTGTGGAGTGTTGGACATAATAAATAAACTATTTTAAGTCAGCTTAAATTTGACTCAGATTTCACATTGCCTAACTACCCGAATTACACGCAACCAAATGGTCTATTTTGATTTAGGTTAATTGCATTGCTTGTTCGGAAGTCGCACTTACATATGTACATACACATTATGTACTTGCATACAAACATACATGTACGGTAGTTAGTACTTTCGGTTGAAACCAGTTTATGCATTTCACTATAATGTATTATCTATTTTTGTGTTACCGAAAGCAATCTCAGTTCGTATGTATGTGTATTTCACAGTCAAATAAATTGAATCATTAAAGCTTAACAGTGTCTTTTCTCAAAAAAAGAAAACTTTTTAAACAGTAAGTAGTGCCTTAAACAATCAATCTTATTCTAACCTTACAAACAAATAAGAAAGGAAGCTATTTATGGCCTGCCAAAGTATTAGAGGCTTTATAATATAGCTGTCTTATCTAATTTATAGCTCATAAAATTTAAGTCTAATTTGCTTTAAGCAGACGAAGACTGGCAAACGACATAAGCATAAATATACATACATACAATATATATCTTTTATAAGGCTAAGGATGATTTCAACTTTGCGTTAAACATTTCATGTTTAACCTTATTTTATTTAAGCCCTCTATACCAAATTTTAGGAAATTTTTCCATTTAACTATCTTATAACGTTGAATTTAGCGTGGTTGGCATGGCATACAGAATACTTTGCCAGCATATAGTTTTTTGACAAAAAGGTTTGACATTTTAGAATTTTAAAGTCTTCAGCTTAAATTGCGTCCATTTGTTAATTATTAATTAACATGTATGTTATTTTTTGATTACAACTAATACATTGCATTATGTCCATTTATTTTTTCGCCATCCCATGAAAAGAAATAGGGCTTATTTTACTTACGTTTTATATAACTCAAAGCTTAATTTGAACCATTTTTTTGATTGATTAATACGTATCATCGCTTGTTCACTGAGAAAAACATGTACTAATGTATAGCATAGCGTTTTTTTCTCTTCGTATTAATTATTGTAAGCATATAAATTGTGTTTTCATTAGCCGCACGAAACGATATTACGGAAATTATTGTTTATTAATCTTTAAAATGACACAAAATTTGTATTAGAACTAGATTATATTATATTATTTTAACTTTTTTTAATAAAAGCACAAACATCCGTTTATTTTTAATCGAACGACTGTATAAATAATTTACCATTAGACACAAAGTCTTGGCCACGTCTTAGAGACTGTGGTTTTGATTTGCGTTTGACCAGCTTTAACTAGAGAAAGCCAGTGCGGAATGTTTTATATTTCTAGTTTTGGAATACGAACACGTAGCGTGGTGTCCTAGTCAACGAATACACTGGAACACATTGGAATGGCCATGGCTTTCAAAGTTAATAAGAATTCAAATTCATTTTGTGCTTCCGAGTTTGTGAGCTGACAAATGTTTTGTTAGGACGAATTTACCTGCAAGCTGACATTCGATTGAGTATTTTATTTTTCTGTACGGTATTAAAACACAAGGACAAAATAATCATATACGCTTTCGGACAATACTATTGAAACACCCTAACTGTATTTGCATTTTTAGCTCTTGCAATGACCTCTCTGGCTCTCGCCGTAAAGTCTAGAACCATGGTTACCAGTAGTGGTCAAAACAAGCGACTGGACTTTCCACTGATACGTAGGATGGCCTGAACTTTAGCCCAGGGGCCGACCACCAGGCAAAGGTCCGAATATAAATATTGTGGTGACGAATAGAAATTATGGCTCACATTCCACACTTTTGTTCAGTTCAAAGCTAAATACGATAGTAAAAAAAATCAAGTATAAAGACTACAGTCAAGATACACAAAAAAAAAAAAAAAATACCCTGAACCAGATACTCCCTTATATGTCCAGTGTTTCTTGAGCGATTATGATGAAATTTTCAACAATGTTTATTTTATTATATACCGACTTGTCTGTAGATTCTAATCTAGAATATGTATTTACAGTTGGGTTTGGAAAAGCTTCCCTCTAGCTGTTAAATACTTTTGCATAAAACTATTATACCCTTTACTACCCAATCTATGAGTTTAGGGTATAAAAACTTAGTATACATTCGTTAGCTGCTAAAAGTGTTTGAATTTCTGTGGTTTTTTCTGTACACTATACGGGGATTTGACTTGCAAAGGTTTCATTTGCATGCTTAAGCTACTTTGGGAGGGGTTGGAACGTGTTGATTAATTGCATGTTTGCCACAACTTTATTTGTTAGTCTATACACACAAACCATATGGCGCAAAATTCAAAATGAAATTCAGCTTTAATGACATCCATAAGTAGTTTTGCTTTCATTAGAAAAAACACGTTAGATTCGTTTGGAACAAACATTGAATTATACAGTGGGGAGCAAAAGTGAGTACATGTTAAAGAAATTGGCTTTCGTCGACAATAAAAAATTACCCTCTTCTCATCAACAATTGTAATTTGAAGCAATTTTCAAAATTTTCTTTTCATCAAAATTTTAATTTTTAGTCATTTTAAGAAATTTTCAAAAAATAAAAAAAAAATACATACGAAGAGATTTTTAAACAAATTTGTTTTCAGTCACTATTAGAATTGTTTCAAGTGAATTTTTGCATCAAAACATTTTTTGTTTAAGCCCGGAAAAACAATGTTAAAAAATAGACCTTTACAAGAATTTAAAACTTTCAATGGGTACTTAATGGGCTAAGAAGAGTATTGTATCATTAAAACGGAATTTAAATTATCTATTACTTTTGCTCCCCACTGTAAGTATAAGCAAACTAGCTGACAAATCCAAATATATTTATACTTATATTATAATGAATTAAAGTTTGTGGGGCTAGGCTCTGAAACTCCTCACACGATTATGAATAATTCTTTTAAGAAAATAAATACCTTTTATATATTATTTAAACAAGTTATTTCAAGCTTAACTAGTGGGCTTTTCGAGTAGTGATATCGCAAAAGCTGCTGAATACAGTCAGACTTCCATACAATAAATCTTCAAAGGATAAAAAAGTACTTCGATACAGGGAAAATTCGTAATAGAGAATGGATTTGAATGGACACTCTAGAATCGAAAACTAACAAAATACCAAATATATACCTTAAGGACATCGATGTTTTTGGGAAAGATGTGTGAGGAGTAACCTTTAGTTCATCATTATTAAATTGGACACTTTTACTTTTATATCTTTATATTAGTTTTTTCTGTAGGTCACAGCTATGATGCATTTATCAGATCAAACTGTTCGCGTGCTACATGCTATCGCAATAAATAAATAAAGTGTTTGTGTCGAGAGGGCTTGACTAGGTTATACTCTATACGAAATTTGGCAGACTAAATATTTATAACGTTTATTGCATACGAAATGATTTCCAAAACGGATCTTTTTTATTGTCTACTAAGATTTCTTGTAACTTTTAATCATAATTTTTAACTTTGTTAAAATAAAAGTGAAGGGTTTTTCCTTAATTTTAAAAAATATAATATAAAAAAAGGTTGCTAGTTTAAAATTGTTATATTTGCTTACCATTTTGTTGTCGCTTGTATTTGCCAACATTTATTTGTACTGATTCAGTGTTGATATATCCGTTTGTATGTCACTCACGTTGGCGCCGTAAAAAAGAACTTATCGAATTCCGCCAACACCTTAAATCAGACATATTTACTATGTATGTTATGAGTTATTTTCACTTGGTAAAAAAAACTGAACTTGTACAAGTTAAATATTTTTTAATTTTTTTTATCTTGAATTCATTTTTAAACATTGTGAGAAAGTGAGAAATGTTTTAAATTTTAAATTATAGTACATTTAGGATTTCTTGAAAATGGTTTACCTTATAATCATTATTTTATAAACATTAAAACTTTTTCTTTCCGGAGCGCGCACAAAAGTTCTTGCAAACTATAAGCAACAGCACGCACCTAACTTAACCAAGAATACTGGGTCACCAACGCGAATGTGACACAGGTGACCAAAATGATACCGCCAATATATACATATGGATGATTTACATATTGCTAACTGTTCATTCGCGCTTGTAATATGTCCTACAGTCTGCAAGCCTGTTGAAGTTAACTTGTCTATGGTGATTGTCTATGCTGAAGATAATAGACTCCTTGGTGTAGAGTATCAGTAAAAGAATAGGACATATTGGAATCTCCGCACTTAACTGCTTTGCCCGGTGAAAAGTT
This sequence comes from Scaptomyza pallida, assembly GCA_018152965.1. NCBI lineage: Eukaryota > Metazoa > Arthropoda > Insecta > Diptera > Drosophilidae > Scaptomyza > Scaptomyza pallida. The sequence goes on along the minus strand of JAECXP010000227.1, from coordinate 1,747,833 downwards.
GTAATTAAAATTGGTGAACGGCTTCATTTCGATTGGAAACTCTTAGTAAAGACCGAGTTACTTGGTTAAATGCGGCGCGTCCCTGACCGATCCATGCCAACTGCCGAACGCAACAATATTGAATTATGCATCTGCAAATTCATTCGAAGTTCATGTACACACACTCCACACGAGTCCCCAAGTCCGCAACGTTTGCTTTGAGTTTCACGTGCTGACTGTCAAAGTAAATAAAAATAACAAAATCGCTTCACCTGGCACCTGTATCCTGGCAACATTCATTAAAACACCTTGCACGGGCCGCAGTTGATTTGGCAGCAGCGCACGTTGAACGCTGAACTCTGCCGAAATTGTGTAGTTCGACGCTTCGTTTGGCCAATCCAGGTCCCCATAACGTTGCAGCTTATTAATATCCATTTAAATTGTTGGTCCTACATTACAGAACAGCGCTGCCGCAGTAAGCCTTCGCCCAAAAACATGCACTGCAAATCGGTCGAAATATTAATGATCCCGTTTGTTTATTGAATTGCAGTCCAAAAAGTTTTGGCACGGACGGAAACCATGCCCAGCACTTTCAGTCCCTAGCCCCTATTTAGTTTTTGGCCGCAAGCTGATACGCATGTGAACGTTGAAGCGAGTTGAAAGCGAGCGCTAACATTGAAGTCGTTGATGGCAACGGCAAAAGCAGCGGCATCGGCAACGGCAACAGGAATGCCGGTATCGTCTGTCGTCTGTCATAGCGCGAATATATCGAAGCCGACGCCCGAAAAGTGAAATAGCTTCTGTCAATATTCTGTCAAAGGGCACCAACAATTTACATTGCCAAGTGCCACAACTGGGAAGTTGTTGTAGGACTTACTGTATACTAAACTGATGATTACTTGCTACTGAGCTTTCCCTTTTTTCCTAATATTTGATCGATCATTGACCCGTAAAAATCAATACACTGCCCTTATATGTACCTAGTACCATTATTTATTATCCGACTTACCTAAATTCTGAAAAATATTTAAACTATAAATAGAAAAAAAATAAACTCTTTCATAAATTAGCTTATTTCTGTATATCAGCAACAAAATGGTAAAAGTATGTCATTAAAAAAAAATTTATAAATTAAATTATGAAATTATTTTTTATTGCTATTTGTATTCGTATATTTTTATCATCCCAAACAATATATCACTTTAAAATCTGAACTAACAGATTGTGCATCTGCAACCAAAGTTTCAGCTCGAAAGCTTAAAAACTGAGATAGTAGTTTGCAAAATAACAGATGGTCGAATGGTCAGACGGACATGGCCAGTTTGTGACGCTGATAAAAGTATGTGTATATAATACTTTTTACGCCAGCACATGCTTCTTTCTTTCATGTCAAAACAAATATTACATTTTTAAAGTAACCATTAATCACGTTTATCTATGTTATTGAATACAAATTTTATTGTCTTGATCACTTAAATTAACGGATAACAATAAGTTTTGGTTCTGAGGTGACTTGTTTTTGATTGGGCTTAATTGGAACAATTTAAGTACAAAATTTCTGTTAATTGATGATACCTAAATTGAATGGGAACTAAAGGGTTTTTGTAAATGAGTCAGAAATTAATAATGCATGCAAATAAATAGGTGAGTTCAAGGAAATACAGACTTGAAGATTTAATTTGAATCGCTTAACCTCATTCACAAAATACTTAATTTCCTTTTTTGTTATTTACCTAATTAAGCAATTAAATATTTTTGCTTATATAAAAAAATTACATATGTATTACTATTGAATTGTACAGGATCAAGAACAAAACCCCAAAAATGTGTTGTTCCGTTTTATGCTTATATACGTATTTCGTTTACCTGAACTAACAGGTAACATTCAAAATTTTTTCATATTCTGCACATCTACAAATTAAACGAATCGAATGGTATATTCCGTTTCAAAATCGGTTAACGGGAAGTAGGGAAAAGGATTACAAAAAGGCTTACATTATATATAATTTTTTTCATTTGTTTTAATGAAAAGTCTTTTCCATTCGAGCAGTATATCACATTTTGTTCGATTGCTTATTTGTGATATTTAAGCCCTGATACCGAAGGTTAAGAGAATATTGGTTTTGTGCAATGTCCGTCAAGGTATCTATGTATCTGTCGGTTCTTCTGTGGGAACGCCAAGCTTTCGACACCCGACAAGTCAGATTCTTAAAACATGGCAAATGTCTCTTTCTTTTACAAGGTCAGATTAAGTGTTACGAGTGATAAATAAAAAAAAAACTTAAAATGCATACAAAAAGGTACTATCGGGAATTAAAATCTTATTACAAGTAAAAACGCTACCGACTGCGACACCAGTATAAAAATACATGTTATAGATATGGGGGTTCTTAGTATAAAAAGGCGGGCAGTTAGATAAAATTGTCACCCACATTCTGTACGCTATCTATTTATAATACCAACAAGATTTCATGATTTAAAGAGATTTGTGCTAATCTTTGAGAGACAATGCCATTTAGACTATTTTTCAATATAAAAAAAGAACTTCTTCCTAGAAGTGGAAATTCTATTGGTAAAAAAGAACATGTATTCTTTGTAAAAATAATATTTAATATATATGTATGTAAGTGGTTGGCCGCACTTTTTAAGAAACATTTATATATTATACTGTGTTGTGGATTTTAATAATAATTATTATTTGTGCGAAACCGAAAATAATTAAAGTTTAATGGTAAGCGGAATCCTCAACACTGGTTTTTATTCAGATAATTCCGCAGTCGGTTGCTTCCGTAGCAGTACGTTTTTACTTGTTTCTAAGATGCATTTGGAAATCTCAAATTCTGATTGTTATTAAAAGGACTTGAAAATAATAAATAAAAAATTTCCGTTTTCTGTTTTACTACCTTAATTATTGTTGTCACGTGCACCAGGTACGGTCATATTTACATTTATTGTAAAACCATCGGGACATCCATTCATTTTTCTCCGACAAGTTTTTAATCTCCATATCCAAGTTAAATGATTGATAATCATGCTAAAAATAAATAGGGTTAACGTTTTGTAAGAAATTTTTAATAATATTTACAATTGGCTTTGGAAAGATACGCTTCATATCAACGCGATGTAAATGCTCATCGTGGGCGCTCTGAAGCACATCATATTCTGTTCCAGTCATACACGGCAGACATAGAGTGCATTCTTTCTTATTGCAGGATATGTGGCAATCGTTCATTTCACACTTATTAAGCTCCGTTGCCAAATTTTTATCAGCAGTGACTATTTCAGAAAGGCTATTGGAAATATATATTAAGTTAATAAAAGTTTTATTTATTGTTTTACCATTTACATTACGTACGTGGAACTATCGTAACCCAATTTGGTGACGGGTCTTATTCCCACCAGATTAAAGGCGCTGTAAAGCACTTGTTCGTACAAAAGCGCGTTTGGTTTAAAATGGGCAGATGAAAGATTTGGTGACATGTTAGCTTCCATAAGGTATACCTTTAGATTATCGTCAATAAATAGGTCGAAGCGTAAAAGATCGAAAAACTTATGCGTTTTATACGCACGTAGAATGTTAATTATATCCAGCTCCTTGCTTAAAATAGTTGTGCGTATTATATTTTCAACTTGGCCCCATATTTTCGATGGGTCCATGGATTGATCTCGAACATATGCTTCAAAGGAGGTACGCATACTGCCACCATATTTATTATAATACTTTCTTAGGGACGGAACCTCCCATGTAGGTAAATAATCATCAGCCACAACATATTTTTCTTGATTTTTGGCATCAAAGGGATGGTACTTTTCTGGACAATAGCGAAATAGTACATCGCCACTATAAATATAGATGCGCAATGGATTGACAGATGTGATCACAACATATACGCCGATGTCAAATTTATGACCATCGACCAAAAATGGGTTTTGGAGAAATTCCTGTACAAACGTGTCGTTGGACTGAAAATCTATCGCGTTTGGTGCTCGGATTTTAATATGCCGATGCTCATTGTGCTTCTGCACGAAGAGTGCATCTGGATGATCGAATGCGTACTTTAAAAACGCATCCTTTTCATTTGGAAGTCGAAACGCACGGGGCAAAAATGGAAGCTGCGTTGTACACAAGTCCACTTTATTTGTTAAATAACCACAACCAGGCCAATGGTTAACCAATCGATGCGAAGCCAAGTTTTTAAGGTTTGGAATTTGATGAAATGGAAAATCGTGGGCCCACAATAAGTCCCATTCATCATCCAATTCAACTCGTTCATAACCGAATCTTTGTAAAAGGTCGAATACGTGGACCAAGTGCTCCTCTGTAGTGCTAGTACCATAAACTGCATAAGTACGTGGGCGAATGTGGTTCGCTTCTGTTGCATTATACGGGTAAGCGTCTTTTTTATTCAATTTAATATTGTAGTAGGGAAGAAGTTCTATTAGAACTGCGGTGAGAACGGTTGCCGTCAAAAAAACCATAACCGCACGTAGTGGTATAGTGCCTGAAGTAAGTATCGACATTTTATTTGGTTTATGTGATAACTAAAAAAGAGAAAGTTTGCTAATAAGTATTAAAACAAATAACATTTTACGCACCTTTTTCTCATTGTTAACTCTATCTTTACATTCGGCATCAGCACTTGAAATCATTTTATGGCTTAGAATTAAAACTTAAAACACAACAATTCAACTAAAAACAAAAATCAAAAGTTGTATTGGCAATATTATAAAATTTACATTATTGACGAAAGAAAAATCAGCTGCTGCTCTTCTTCTTTGACAATACCAATTCTTCTTTTTTGTTGCACTATCAGCTGCATTTCTTCTTCTTTTACAATGTTCATTCTGTGCTTGATGAGTAAACACCAAGTTGGCATGGCGTCCGATCAATAATCATTGCATAGCCCGATAGTTCGAACTTAATCGATATATTACTGGCTGCATTTCTTTGGCGCGTAATATTCGGTAACGGATAGGATTCAAAAATGTTTTCAAAAATTTTTTTAATATTTAATATATAAATTTAATCTATATATAAGATCGAAAAGGAATTTATTCTACTATCTTAAGGTGCAATTTCAAAATAAATGTAATTTTAATAACAATACGAAAGAAAGTTACCGTTGACCCCACAATAAAAATACTTATTGACATTTTATTAAGATTAAATAGCATTCTTGTCAAACTTACTTAACATATTCTTTGATTGTTCAAATATTCGTATTTAAATTTACAAGTTATAAATTATCAAGTGTTGCCAATGCTTTTTTAAAGATGTCCAAGCGTGTACGGGATGCTGAAGAAATCAAAAAACGAATTTTAGTTAAATCTTTATTTAAGAAGGTTGTCCGAGTAGTCATTATCAACAGCCAGTGGTTTGAACCGGAAAATGACGACAATCAAGGAGTTAAGGCTAGTCCTCCAAAAAAAGTTACATTTCAGATGCGCACAAAGCGAAAAATTGGAATGCTAACTGCAGCTGTAAGTATTAAACACCCCCTCTTCTAAAACCGTGGAATTAATGAATATTTAAGTCATGTTGATTTTTGTAATTGACTTTTAATGTTGGATGACACTATGAATAAAAGAAGAATATGAGATTATTAAGAAGCAATTAAAATTTAGTAATGCCGTTGCTTAGTTCTCAAGCAATTCTTTTGATTTTCTATGTAACCACACTTACAAAACTAGCTGAACTGTGGCCTGTGCTGTTGAATGGGTAATTAAATACTTACCAACCCTTAATTTTATCACAATTCCTTAACTTTGATGGAAAACAAAAATTAACATTTTTAGAATGTGACATATTTTCAAAATGAGTTCTTTGAGCATTCCTTTAAAAATTTTAATTTTTAATTTGACGGAGAAACGTTTTGAAGAGTGTAAGGAGTTTCATCACATCTCCAAGTCGGCCCATTTCAAATACATATTACCTTTTGACTTCTTAAAGTATAATTATGCAATTGGCAACCTCACTTTTAGCACTCTTCCAAGCCTTAAAAAAAAAAAAAAAAAAAAAAAAACCGAACAATAAACAAAACCGAATATACATATGACTTAATTTGTTTGTATTTTTCTAGGATAAATCTCTAATCCGTACACCACCACCAATAAGGACAGTTGCTGAGCGAAAGAAACTCTGCATGTTATTTGCAGGACTAAAATGTTTTTTTTCGATCCCACCTGTATGGAATCTTTCATTAAAATAAATTTGATTAGTCTACCGTAACTTTGTTATAGAAATTGCGTGCTCGATTGGTCCCAGTAATGAAATTTATGACACTAAATGCCGGACGAACAATTATAAGACAGGGTGATATACCGATAACGGTTTTCTTTATTATAACCGGAGAAGTTGAGTTGACAAAAACTGCACAAGACCAGGTATGAAAAACTAATTTTATTCAATATCAATATTTTGTTTTCTTTTTTGTTTCTCGTCACAGTCGAAATGGGAAGGAGATATTATTTTTGGACCAGGAGACTGCATTGGCGATGTAGGAATGGTGGAAGACTGCCTACGTAGTTACACTTTTACGACTACAAGTATGTATTTAGCTAAATGGCTTACAGCGATTTAAAAAATTTTATGTGTACACGCATATTGAAACATAAAGATAAATTACTCCATTAATTAGAATATGGATAATATTTAAATATTTGCAAGGTTCCTAATAATTAGCAGTTTAGCGGTTGCCATTGTTTATAAGTATTGGCTCACTAAATATTTGCTTATATACAAGGAGTATGTATATATGTTTATATAACTGTAAACACAAGCACATAAGTTCAACACGCGATATATATTAAATCGAAGCATTTCCCATGGCTTCGTGACCAAAAGCAACGGACTGCAACAACCAATTTAATCAGAAATAAACAAAGTTAAGTCCTAATTCGATTCAATCAAAATGAATAGCAAAACATGCCGCTTCCCCTCCCAATTGTACACTTTTCGACAAGGAGATGGCAATAGCGCCTACAACATATTGCAAATATAGGTTGGCACCAACAACGGACTCTTTAGGCTCCAAACCTTCTGAACATAGCTTTCACTTTGTAACGATTGTGCTTATTTTTTCTCTTCATTTCTTTTTCAACATGCTTTCCTCCTTTTGATATATGTATTTTGCCTGTAAATCTTGAAACGGATTGACGTACTCCATTCCCATTTATTTTGCATTTGGTGTTGCTACCAAATAAACGTATATTTTTGCGCGTTGCGGATCTGTAGCGCAATGCGAGCTCCTGGTGTTGTTTGACAATGACTTTAGTTCTATTCTGAAAGCTTATATGCAGAAGATTTGGAATGAGAAGAAAAAAGCCATAAGGGCTTTAGACTATTTCAATTTTCTCAACGAGGATCAGGTAAGTACAAAAAACATAAAAAAAACACGTTTAATAATCTAGACATTTTTACATATGTATAAGCTATAAGCTATGTAAGTTTGAATTTATTTTTATTTTTTTTAGATGCTAAACGCATGTAAGCTTTGCTCCCTTAAGCAATTTAAGCCCTTGGAAACAATTTATAGCCAGGATAAGGGAACACTAACAAATGTTCATTTTGTTTTGAGCGGTGAATGTGTAATTCTTCAGCGCCTAAATATTAAGGTACATAGTGTTTTTTATCCAAGAAAAAAAAGGTTATTAACTTTAACTTTTTTGGAAAAGGTGACAAAAAAGAATGGAAAAGTAGTGCACGAGCTTGTTGACACTTTGGACGACAATATTCTAAACATTAATAGTGATTCAATCATAAACATCAAGGAGGAATCATCTTCTGAATCACTGCAAGCAATCAATAACGAAAAGGTAAGGGGGCAATTACTAAAGCCTCTTGTCAAAAATTGCACCAAAAAAAAACCTATTAGCATTAGCAAATTTTGCTTTGCATCAAACCATTTAAAACAACTGTTGAAGACGAGTTATCGTGGACACCGTTAAGCACTTTTACTTTCGTAAACTAGTTGTCGCTGATAGTCATCAAATTGATTAAATTATAAGGTGCAAAATCCTATAAAAGGAAAGATTTTGAATTTTTTTATGCAAATGACCGTATTTTTTACCCTTTCCCTTTCCATAAGACTTATTATTACAGCTCTAATGTAAAGAGCTCACTTAAAACTTGTAAACCTAAAAATAATAATTAAATTTTCAAGTCTTAAAGGTGTACTCTCTGAACACATATAGCAAAGACAAAATTCCAAAAATGTAATGTTACGAATACGATATTTTCAATTTACTGATTCATATCGATTATTGTTTTAAAATTGATAATGTTTCATTTTCAGGAAGATTTTTAAATCGCTAAGGCCAAAAGTGAATGAGGAATATAAAAACGAGATTTTTTGATTAATCTCATTTGTTTTTGTTTTAATTTGCAGCCTTAATAATATTGTTTGATAGTTAGTTGTTAAATCCTTAAGCGTCAGAGAGATGAGATACGGGAATTAGAATTATACTTTTAAAAACAAAGTTCCCACTATACGAGGCTTAAAAACATCTGTCAGATTAAGTTTACTTGGCAGACAACAAGACTTTTTTATTGAATACACTGACTAGATGGAACACCATTAGTTTATTTATTTATTTTTGTTTAGCTCAGCAAAGTACCTTTCGACGCAGAGCTTGCTTGTGGAATGTTCAATAAAAATCAAATATCGACTCTGAATCAAGTGGAACCTAATGACTTTCAAGCTAATATCATACATACAGAGCTTAGCGCAGAAGAAAATGAATATTTTTGTGAAGAAGAATATAATAACGTGTTTACGGAAGAAATTTTGAAAGTAAAGTTAAATGAATCAAAACTAAGCTTAAAATTGGAAATAGAACAAAGCACGGTATCCTCTGAATCTGAATACTGCACACTTTCATCTTCACCCAGTAACTCATTGAGAAGCAATTCGACTGTAAGTTTGAAAGTTTATATATCTTAACAGTGATAAATTATTTGTGGTAATCTGAATTAAAAATTATATTATTTGTGTTTTTTTGTGTTCTTTTATTTACAGCCAGACATCTTCGAGACTCATTTTATTGATGTTGGATCCCTTACATTTGGCGGAATATTTGGTTTAGGTGAACATATTCAAAATCGTGTGATTATGGCACGAAGCACGGTGCAGTGTTTGTTGCTTCCTAGATACTTTTTATTGGATAGAGAACAAAATCCGGCAAACGTATGGCAACGTCGATCTTTCTATTTAGACTGTATCATTCCTTCAAGAGAGCTTTTGTTTGATGATTTTCTGAAATCCATCAAGTGGAAAAAATTTAAACACGACTTCATTCAACAATGTTTGAAGTCCAATACAAATGACGTTGCCAAAGATGATGATATTCCTATCTTATGCCGCATTGAAGAACAAAAATAAATAAATTACAATGTGCATTAAAAATAAATTTGTGCGTTACATACATAAAGATGTAAATGTGAAAAACTGTTATTTTTTATCAGCTGTTTTTATACACTTAACCCATAAAATGGGTAGAAAGTAATGTATTATGGTTTTGGGCAAAAGTGTGTTACAGACAGAAGGAAGCATCTTTGACCTCATGAAGTGCATATTCTTTTGCTCAGCATTATCAGCCAAGTTGATATATTCATCTCCGTCTCGCAATCTGTATGAATGCGCTGATCTCAAAGACTATGAGAGGTGGAGACTCCAGATTCGAAAATAAAGCTTTTCTTTACCATGAGCAGATCAAGTTTGTTTTAAGTTGTTGATAGTACTTCCGGCATCTGATATACACATGTGACCGTTAAAAATAATTTGAATTTTAAAATTTTCAAAATGAACGTTTTAAACAATGGATAAAATCTAGACTTTGTGTAAAAATTTTGCAGAGGTTCGAAAACCGGGCTCTGAATATGTTGGAATTTTGGGCTATAGAAAAAAAGATTGTTTACTTTTAATTAAATAATTTTCATAAAAATTATTGTTAGCTTTTTTACAAAATTTCGTCTATGCGCAATTAAAGAGCAAAATAAGATCACACAGTTATTCATGCATTTGTTGCATTACGTAATGATTAATAAATTCAGTTTAATTATTTAATTGAATTATTTAACATGATATCATCAAGCAGGCTTTCATCAAATGAGCCTCTTTTGTCCGATATGGAAAAATTAAATGTTGAAAATGCTCTATGGCTATGAACGAAGCACTATTAAAAAATTATATCAAATTTATAAGCTGTCACACGATTTGCACATTTTGAAGTGGAAAAGTGTACATTAATATACATAAATATGTACATAGTTTTGTATGTATGTATGTGTGAATGCTTGCGAACCTCTAATTGGCCCCCACTGCATTATGCACATTTATCTTTTTTTTAACTTAGTAAAAAATGGTAAAAAAAAATTTACATTCGTAACTTAAGCAATTCTTAAATAAAAACAAAACCGATTTGGTACACAGTTCCGATACGGTGCTTGGGTTCATAGCAAGGAGCAAGGAACCTGCAGAGAGCTGGTTCCATTGCGTTCGGTTCCAGACCGGTTTGCAGCTCTGTAAAAATAAATTTAAACTAAAACCATTCAAGGGCAACATAGTTCCTAATTTTCTTTTCAATAAGTCCTCTATGTTTTGTTCGAAATTTCCGATACGGCGTAGCACCAAAATGTTATGAAGTCTATTGATTTGACGTCCATTTGCCAGCCAAAACGAAAAACACTATTAATAGTTACAACTACACTGCTAATAGTTACAACTGTCTACAACGAATTCATGACTTCACAAAAACTCATAAACAATGACAAGTCACATATAACGAATGTTGCACATTAACAATTATATTTAATACAACACTATTTTATTTCAATGTTTTTCATGCTTATGCATTATATATTAGAAATGAGCTTTTGTTAAGCGCGCCAAAATTGGGCTTTTTTCGATAAACGATCATTTCTCTTATAGGGCTGCATAAATTCGCAGGGCTTTAATTACAGTGTAAGATTGTGATTACTGTACATTCTATTTATATATTACATTTTGTTGCATACAATGCTTAAAGAACTAGTTTTAGTATAATTTTGAATAGAGTGATTTTAATTATTGACATTTGTGTTAGGATGGTAATATTATTTTTCTGATAAGTCTTCCCATTTTGAAGAAAGCGTAGCAACTTCGACATTTTACTTAATGGAACTTTTTGTCAAATAATAAAGCCAATTATGCATCTTGTAGCGCCTTAGTTTTTCCTAAATGAAATGATTTCAAATACATATTTTATTCTTAGTTATTAGCGTAACTATTTTAAAACATATACAATGCATCGAAACATACCTGCATAGCTACTAAAGTGTTCAATAAACAAATGTCCACCTGCCATAAAAAGAGAATATTACTACATCAGAGGCGCTTACATTGCCACTTTAGATACCACTGAGCTGCAAGCATCCCAAATAACTTTAGTAAGTTTGTGAAAATACAAATGCATGCAAGCTGAGAATTAAAGTTTTATATGGCTTCATTGGCCCCTTGACGATCTTCGTATTAAACATTTTACCTTGGACTCATATGTTAGATTTGTTGTATTTTTAGTGTTTATGTGCACTGCGATGCCATTTGGTTTCAACGCATCCCAATAGCACCATAATTCGATTGCCGTCTAGTTGCCTGTTCTATGAAATTGAAATGAAACCGCCTTGTGTTGATTTTTTCAAAGTGAGTCAGCAGTTCCTAGAGATTCCACTTTGTAAATTGTTATGGTTAACTACTGGTTAGCATGGAAACGACAAGCACAGCGCTTTCAGGTTATAAAGGTCCTTTATGAGAAGTTTGTCAACCAGTATTGATTCAACATTTGCTGTGAACGCTAACAAAAGTGTAATAAAAAATGTCTGCAATTAGTTTACCAAGAGTGCCCGAAGGTCTTCGAGACTTAATGAAAGCCTATACAAAAGAAGTTTTACGCGAAAAACCAATCAATCTACTTGAGTTTTCCTCAAGCTATTTTGAAAACGTTGCAGCCTTAAGAACACGTCACAATACGGTTCAGTATGAATCATTGCAAAGTTATGAAACTATAGTAAATAACCGCATTCGACAACTTGTACCAATGTCTCTTGTTTATCAAATAATTCCTGAAAATCTTACCGCTATCGTTAAAAATTTTATCAAGGCAGTACTTAAAGAAAACCCAGATAATTTACTTGTCTTTGCAAAAGAATATTTTAAAAATCTTCGCATTGACTCAACTCGTATAGACTATACCAAGTATAAGGCATATGAAAAATACACAGAGATAAACGGAAAACAATCCTTTGAGCCCAAGGTGACATGCGCTTGCGGTCGTACGCAAGTTATGCAAGCACCGTTTAAAGTAGGCCAACCCGATTCCACGTCTGAAGCACTCGAGAAGCCAAACTACTTTAAAGCGGCGTACATAATTCAAAAGCATTATCGAAACTATTTAAAACGTAAAGCGAAAAAGTCTACGAATGTTAAATTTCTACCCAAAGATATTTATAACGGACAAGATTACCTAAATGCCATATTTTTGATTCAAAGACAAGTACGACGATATTTATCAAAAAAACGAGTTAAAAATACGACAAAACTTACAAATAAAACTCCTGAAAGATACGACTCTATTAAGTTTATACAAGCAATATATGTAATACAACGTCAATGCCGACAATATTTAAGCAGAAAGAGGTTGAAACGGTCCTTGAATGAAGCTTCGACTTTGCCTTCGGACTCTAACGTTTCGCTTGTGACAGCGGCCTTAATTATTCAGAGAGCATTTCGAAGAATGGTTAAAACGGAAAAATATAAAACACACAAGAATGCTGAACTGGACCAAAGTGATGAAATAAATGACAATGCATCTGAAGCAGCCTCTTACACGTCCGCTTCTACAGCTCTACTTTCAACAGAGTCGACATGTGAGCACACTGAATTGGGAAGCACTAACTACGAGGAAGGAGTCCATCAACAAACAATAAAAGAGGACGAGGAATTTGAAAACGAAAATAGGAACCGTCGAAAAGAAAACGAACCAAAAGACTTTGAGCCAAGTAAAAAATCAATACTCTCAAATGGAAATGGTAATTCAAAAGCTATTTTCCCGGCACACAACTTTTTACAAAGTAATATAGTTTGCTTGCAAATGGGGGAATAGTAATAGAGAGAGGGAAAGGGGCTTGACCTTTACGTAAGCTTATAATGAATAACCTGCCTGTCTGCATTCAAACAGTTTTCCGCACCATCATACAAGCTTAAATATTCCTTTCCTATAAAGCGCTTTAACAAATCTCAAAACTCAAAAAGGGTCTAATTAGCTTGTGCAAATTTATGTACCAGACAGATGAAAGCATCTCCGACCCTATAAAGGATATATATTCTTGATCAGCATCAACTGCCAAGTCGATATAGCCCGTCTGTCCGTCAGTCCGTATGTATGAACAAATAGATGTCAGAGACTATAAAAAATAGAGACTCAAAATTTTGAGCCTAAGCTTATAGCCCTATGCAGTGCAAGTTTGTTTTGAATTATCGAGAACTTTTCCGGTTTTCGATATACACATTAAGTTGATAACAACAAAAAATTTAATTCCAAAATTGTTAAAATGTGGTTAAAAACTATGAATAAAATAATAAACATTTAAAAAAATTGATTAAAATCGGGTAAGAATATTTACAAATGACTGTACGCGTTTCGTATCGGGTTGAGGGTATGTGCTAGTCGGGATTTCTCGACTAGAGCCTTCTTACTTGTTTCTTAACTAAGCCTTTGAATGTTATAGTGTACTAATGATTTTCTTTAAATCCAGCTGCTCAAGAAACTTTATCTAAGGACGTTTCACCAATTTCTTTGCATGATAAAATGTCAGAAATCCATTCGATCGAAATTCATAGTCTACAGACGATTTTAAAAAGCGTGAACAACCAAACTAAGCTGAGTCACAACGAAGATGTGTCGTATGATAACAGTACGTAAGCAATATAACGATTAACTAAGATTATTCATCCTTACAATCAATTCAATTCAATTCAAGAAAGTCACTTTGGGCCTTTATTATTTATTCTCTTTTTTAATGATCTTCCTGCGGTTATATCTAACTCGCATGTGCACATGTTTGCTGATGACGTAAAACTATGCTTAACCTATAATGAACCTTATTTCAGTAACTTACTACAGTCAAATCTTAGTGCACTATATGATTGGTGCAGCTTTTACCAACTTAATTTAAATTGTTTTAAATGTAAAGTTATGTCGTTCTGTAGGAGTACCCCTCATACTGCTCAGTACTTGCTCAGATGGCGTATTAGAAATGAAGGATTTTGGCATTATTCTTGACCCAAAACTAAAGTTTGATTCTCATTTATCTTGCATGGTTAATAAAGCCATCAATGTCGTTGGTTTCATCAAGCGGTGGTCGAAAGAGTTTAACGATCCCTACACTACTTAAACACTTTATACATCCCTAGTGCGACCCACCCTTGAATATGGATCTTGTGTGTGATCATTAGGATTGAATTGAATATGTTCAGAAGAAATTTCTTTTATTTGCTCTTAGGAGTTTTAACTGGGTTCCCGGAGTTGATTTGCATTCGCATTCAAGTAGACTTCTATTAATTAACCTTCATTCTCTTTTTAACCGTACAACTGTACATGGAGTGTTATTTGTTCCTAATCTGCTCAATAGTGAATTTGACTCACCCATTTTATTAAATCGAAGAAACTTAACTGTCCCTATTAGATCTTCTGGTAACTTTGTACCTATTAACCTTCATCGTTGCTCTAGCAACTATCTAATGCATGAACCGTTTCGTCTAGTGTGTGCAGACTACAATAAGATGTTTGCACTTGTTTCCTTAGAGGCCTCCATGCCTTTAATAAAAAGATCCATACTGCTTTACTTATCTAGTCATAGTCACTAATCACTAATCTTATGATCTGATTGGGTTTTTCTGAGGTTTTCCCAATCCTTGCAACAAATGGATCATTAAATTTTTGTTGAATTTTCCAGAACATTTCTTTGTATTAGGATTTTGTATTATTTTTTTATTTCTTCACACCTTTCATGTGGAAATAATGTAGATTTATTGACATCACCTGATGTCAATTATTACACAAACCCATAAAGTCTTTAACATCGGTATCAGATTTTAAACATGAAAAGCACGGCTTTAGCATCGGCTCAAATCCAAGTACTTGCTCCAACCATTAATATAGGCGTTCTGTACGGACAGCAACGTTGGTATTTTTATTTATGTTTTAAGTTGAATAAATACAGTTTTGCATTAAACACTACTTTTTCTTAGGTCAATTGCAAGACGACCAAGGAAATGGTATTGGAAAATCAATAAAAATTCAAAGTGTACTTCCAACCGAAGATGATTATGTGATTAATATTATGGATGCACATGATATTGAAATCGCGAACATAAATAAAAATGAGCTGAACGCTCTAGAGAATGCAGGAAAAATAATTAACGAGTTTGAAAATAAACCGCAGAATATCTCATTGTCTGAGGAAAAGAATGCATTGAAAGATAATTCTCTGGATATGCCAGAGAAAGAAACGTTAACAAAAGAACAAGATATAATTGTATTGGAAATTCACAAAAATGAAGACTCTATCGAAAATGCGGATGACAAGCTTGAAACCGATGAAGCAAAACTCAAAGCTCCAATTTCAAATCCATGTGAAATAATCTGTACTGTTGCTCAAGATACACCGCAAGTGAGCCAAAATAACGCAAATAAAGACGGGCAAAACATAAGCGATTTATCGCTAAGTGATGTCAATGCCTCTAAAGTTGATAGCTTAAGCAAAATTGTGCATGACACGTCAAGGAATTTTGAGGACAGCTTTAAGGAAGATAACAATCAAGATATACCTCAACTTGACTTTGAAAAAAGTTCGATTCCTGAGGACAATAAAAATGCATTGTTGCAAGATTCATTAAAAATGACAGGAAAACAACGAACGCCCGAAATTATTATAGCTAATGAAAATGAGCGCGATCCTGGATACAAGCTAGAGAATGAATTGCAAAAATTCACATCTCCAACTATTGACTCAAATGAAAAAATTTCGAACCTAACTGAAGATGGGCAAAGTGATTTAGACATACTTAACACAAGTCCTCAATTGCAAAGTGATGATAGCTCCGTTAGTAACAATAATGTCGGAAACGTAAATGTACATACCGAACCGGAAAATGAGATTGAGACGCTCAAAGATTTAAAGCGCAATGACGATCAAGTCCAAGTAGAGAAACAAACTTTAATTGACGAACAGCACCTGACAAAAATAGTCCACCACCAAAAACTAGAAAGCGGTGATAATATTGCTATTTCAAATCGTAAAGATAGAATTGACGAAAAGGAACATATCGCTGAATCAACAATAAAAACATCTCAAATAATTCCTGAAGACACACCACAAGAACAACAGCTTCCGGATGCCGATGATGACCTTGATATGAGCATATCATCGCAAAGTGATATAGATTCTGTTATAACCAATAATCCAAAGAAACCCCTTAATGACCTAGCTTCTGATGCTGGGGAGATACTTTATAACAAGGAAAAAATCATCAATAAAATTGAAGTCGAAAACGATTTAACTGAAATCGATAAAACCCCTGAACTAGACAGCAATACAGCGTCAATATTGCTGGATTCGGAAGAGAAACAAAGTTTAACCAACCCACAAGATTTAATTGCTCCAGCGCCGCAGAATTTCCTGGAATCAGATGATGACCCAAGTAACTTAGACAACCCAAAAGAGGTAGAAGAAGGCGATTTAAAAATTAGTGTCGCATCCAAAAATGCATTAGAAGCAATTCCAACTAAACCTCAAAAATCCCTTCAAGATAAACAAGATAATGATACGAGCGTAATAGAAGAATATCAAGATTCAATATCGGCCACCGAAGCCGAGGACATCTTTCCATCGCAAAGTCATAAAGATTCCCGTTTAACCAATAATCTAAAGAAAACCGTTAATGACCTGGCATCGGATGCAGAGGAAATACTTAATAACAAGGAACACATAATTACACCTCAAAAACAACAGCATACGGATGCCGATGAAGACCTTGATATGAGCATATCATCGCAAAGTGATATAGATTCCGTTATAACCAATAATTCAAGGAAACCGCTTAATGACCTAGCTTCGGATGCTGAGGAAATACTTAATAACAAGGAAAACATCATCAATAAAATTGAAGTCGAAAACGATTTAACTGAAATCGATAAAAACCCAAAACAAGACAGCAATACAGCGTCATTTTTGCTGGATTCGGAAGAGAAACAAAGTTTAACCAACCCAGAAGATTTAAAAGCACCAGCGCCGCAGAGTTTCCTGGAGTCCGATGATGATCAAAGTAACTTAGACAACCTAAAAGGCAAAGAAGCTGGCGATCTAAATATCACTGTCTCATCCATAAATGCATCTGAAGTAATTCCAACTAAGCTTCAAGGAAAACAAGATAATGATACGAGCGTAAAAGAAGAATATCAAGACTCGATACCGGCCACCGAACCTGAGGTCAGTTTTCCACTGCAAAGTGATTTCGACTCCCTAAATAATCAAAACGCAAACAAAAATGAATTTACCAAATCTACAAATGAAGATGATATAAATTACGAAAGTGACTTCATCGAAAACAACATTTCAAGTTCATCACAGTCACAGAATCTCTTAACAACTGATGAAGATACGGTCACATTTAATATATCAGATAACAAAATTTTTACTAATCAAAAGGATTTAATTGAGAAAGGAATATCAGATTTTGAAGACAAGTTAGAGGAAGAGAATAAGCATATTACTGCCATAATTTCTAACCAATCTGACAGCTTAAACGATGCCAATGCTACAAAGAGTACAGAAAAAGACTTACATCGGTCTAATGCAATCGAAAATAACTCCAGTACAACCCCAGTTAGGGAAAAAAGGAACACTGGCGCAAATTCGGAGAACACCATGGAACCAAACGAAATCGCTTCCACCGTTGCCGAAATAGTAACTTTGCCCTCCACAGACAGCTCGGACAATTTAGACACCATTGCTAAAAATGAACAAAAAGATGATCATACTTTAAGTGAACAAACTTCCGGTGGTACAGAGAAAAATATACAACATGGTATTTGTGAACCATCTAACGATGAAAACAAAATAAATGAATTTGGCGACATAAAAGGTAATCAAATATTGTTTAAATCATTTTATAGATATTCTAACTTGAACAGGATATTCCCTAAAAAAATTCTTTTATTCAGGTGACTTATTGAAGATAGAAACGAACGAAGTTCAAACTGAGGAGACACTAAGTATGTACTTCACGTAATTCGGTTTATGTGCTTAAGTTGATATATTTTAAAAAATATTTTTTTTCATAGCAAAATACAGTTCAATCCAAGAGGATGTAGAACAGGATCCACCAATCATCGAAGTAAACATCGGTAAGATATCAAGGGAATATAATTTTCTAAAACATGTCCTTTACATTAACAGAACAGAACATCATCAATTTTAAGTAATCCATTAATTGGCGAACAAATCATTACAAATTCCACAAACAAAACAAAAAAGTTGCATGTCGCTAAAGACAAACATACAACAAGTATCGCTAAAGACAAACATACAACAAGTACAACATCGGGTCGATTGATAAACGCACCAATTGCCGAACTGCAGCTCAAGTCATTTAGTTCCCCTTCCGATACAGGCCTGTGGTACGAAGTTCACGACGAGTCACAAAAAAATAATGAAGACACACAAGCTAATGTAAGGCCTTTAAAAGATAACATAGTTTGCACAGAATCAATCAAATCTCATGAAAGTGCAGCCAGCTCTCAGGAGGTAGAGTCAAACAATGCACAGAAACTGAAGCCATCAATTTCCTTTTTCATCTCATTTGACGATGGCGATGGAAAAACATGCTTTCAACCACCAACAAAGTTTTCAAAAAATCAAAGAAAACATTTTATCAAAAATATATCTAAACCAAATATCGAAAAGTATCATAAACAAGATTTGAGTTTAAAATCACCAATTGAGGAATCAAATAAATTACAAGAACAAGCAGCTGATCACAGCTATCAGGAATTTGGTACACAGAAGTTACAGACCATACATGAACTTAATGAAAACGAAACTGGCATCGAGCCCAGGCCTAAAATATCTGAATATGTACATAATGTACCTATCGTTAAAACAGAAGAAGTTTATTTTGGAACTGAAAGTCCCGTTCAGGATTTATCTCAATCGAAAGAACCCATCTCTGATAGCACTAAACTCGATTCTCTAACTGAAAGCGGTCACAAGACGATTGCAAACAGTTATAATATTGAGAATGACCATGATAACATGAGCACGAAAAGCGCAATGATAATTCAAAGAGCATTTAAAAACTACAAAGCTCGTCAAAAATATAAAGAGAAAATCGCAGTCACGGTCCCAGAAGATATTAAGAATATAAGTAATCTTGCAGCTATCAAAATTCAAAAAGCAGTTAGACAATTTTTGTTAAAAAATACACATAACGCATCTACTTGGTTTGTAGGCACGCAACCTATCGAGCTTTTACCGAACAGCTCAAAAGCAGTTGAGGAAAGCTTCATTATCAATAAGGGGACAATCGAATCTCAGTCCGAACAACCCCGTACTGCGAATGGTGGTAGCAATGTCTTAGTTGAAACAAATGTGGAAACTAATATTGGCAATTTTGTAAATGATATGACTCAAAACACACAAATATTTGACAAAGATGACGAAACTTCTAATAATTTAGCAGGTTCAACAAAAGATGCAGAGATCGATTATGATAAAGGCTTACGCGCCATGTCGGATTCAGAAATGGAAATATTTCTTAAAGGTAAGATAAAAATAAAGAAAATAATATAATATATATTTATTTTCATCGTTTGTTATCATGTAGAAGGTGCGTCAACCAGACAACAAACATTGGATTTTCTTATTAAAGAAACCGAATTTGCTGCAGCACAGGAAGCTCCATGTGTAAGGAAGATTATTTCACTTAATGCTCTTTACCAAGACAATAACGAAAATGACAACAGTGAGGCAAAAAACAGAGAGCAGCTTCAAAATAATAACGAAGTCCTCATAATTCAACCCGATCGACGGTCTGCAGGTAATCGAAAGGAGCCAGATGTTGAAGATCCTACCGGAAACAATGGTTAATGATGATCTTGTTGTGCGATCTATTAGCTCATTGCATGAACAAAATTCGTTCGATACGCTGGATGGCGATGTAATCGTCTACAATCGTTTGCAGCGCGAAGAAACGCGTGAGAGCTCTGCTCAAAGTGAATCTGTAATATTTGGAAACTCCGATGTTTCGAGTAAGGCAGAAATATCGAGAACACAGTTGTCACGGCATTACACTATCGCCGGCGATGATCCTCAGAGTATTTTTAAGTCCGTAAAAGAAGATGAAACAGTAAAATATAATGACAATGAAATAATGAATAGCAGCAATCAAATAAATGACGGCAACAGTTTCTTCTTAGACGATGAAACCTCTGAAAACATTCGTAAAAAGATAATGGCGTACTCGCTGTCGGAAACGGACTCTGATTATTGTGATCCGAATAAAGTAGTTACATATGATTGTCATGTAGACACTGCAATGACCGATGCAATGGATACATCAACAGAAACTGAATCGACTATTGTATCCGCAGCTGCCAAGATACAGGCTGGTGCAAGAGGATTCTTAACTAGGCGAAGATTACGCCGAGCAAGTGCTGGTACCAAGTCATCAACACTGGACACTAAGGCGTCCTTTGGCAACGATGCTATCAGCGAATCCTTAGAAAGGTTCATTGAAGAAGAAGCCGCAAAAAAGATCCAGTCAGCATATCGCCAACATAATAAAAAGCACAAAAAACAAAATAACGTTCCAAAAACTGGCAGTTTGGAAAGCAGCTTGGCCGCTAAACGTCAAACGTTGCAGCGTGGCGATGCATTGCAAAAATATTCAAATTCTACGCCAGAGAATGAAACAACCGAATGCAAGCCGGTGAATACAATTTCCGAAAAAGAAAATGGTGAGTCGCAGAAATAACAAAATATAAGACTATGCTATCATTTATAATCCTTTCTAGGCAAACGCTTGTACGAAAAACCTAGCATACATTTAAAATGGCCTGCAAGGAGGCAAAACTCTATGCCAGTTCAAATCGATTGTGAAGTTCTTCGAGTTCTCCCAAAGCACATAAGAAGACGCATAAAAAGCGCAGAGCTTGAAAAGCAGAAAAATCGATTTTAACATTTGCTTTTACCATTTAACTAAATCAGTTTGAAACTATCATAAAATAAAATGATTTTTTACCTATCAAACCTTAAACCTTATTTTTACTTATTAAAACTTTAAAGAAAAACCAAACTGT
Source organism: Scaptomyza pallida (assembly GCA_018152965.1). Classification (NCBI taxonomy): domain Eukaryota; kingdom Metazoa; phylum Arthropoda; class Insecta; order Diptera; family Drosophilidae; genus Scaptomyza; species Scaptomyza pallida. The sequence continues at coordinate 1,726,461 of JAECXP010000227.1, read as the reverse complement.
ACTGCGGAGAACAATGTCCTATAGGAAAGAGGTGTTATTATTTATTAATGTAGTTAATAACTGTGGAGGTTTTATTTAAATTTGATTTTTTTTATTTAAAGTTTAAAATTAAATTCTTTAAAAACAATTTCTGATTTTTGGGGGATTAACAGACAAATATTTAATCAACTTTACAATGGATCTTGGTTTATTTATTACTGCCTTTAAGTATTGTAAAATTTTTTATTTTTTTTTTTTTTTTTTGGTAACAAGTCAATTACTTTTTTCAAGTCTTATTGAAAATTTGTTATTTTTTAATGTCAATGCATTATTGATTTGATTAAAATAAATATTTTACTTAATAATTCTGAAGTAAGTATAAACCAAGCGGAGGTATTTTGACGCTTTGTTCTTAGCTATTTAAGGTTGATTCAAATCGTCATAATCATTTAGGAAATGCCTTTCTTTTTCAATTTTGTGAGTATTTAGGGGAAAACGTTATTGCAAAAATTTACTTTCACGATCCACTGAATCAATGTGAAACAAGCATCTACTATTTAAGGTGAGTCTCCAGCGTCGTAAAAAAATTTTACCAGCAATTTTTCATATATTTTGGAAACGTAAAATACAAGCCATATTCTCCGCTTTTAATAAACTTTTAAATCATTACTATAAAAAAGATATTTTGAATTTTTAAAAGATGCCAAAATGAAAATTTTCTGCTACGAATGTTCTTATATGGAGTTCGTCATGAAAATGTTCGTTTCGCAGTGCGTGCTGGGTACCTAACTGTGAAATAAAATGGAAGCAAGTTGTGGTAAATTCGTTTTTCTCCTTGTTATGTTGTATGTTATCCGGGAAGGTCAATCTCACACTCTTTTGATATTAATCATTTGCTGCAAGGGTATTTAATGTTTAAACACAGAACTTTTATCAAACGCTTTGGATTAAACACAAATAACTTAAGTTTAGGTTTAAGTTTAAGTTTACACGACTGATTTCTGGACACTGGAAGCTAAATACAATACAACGACAAGCAACATTTTTGAATTTCAGTTTGTTAATAGCTTTCTAGTTTTTTTGTTGTAATTAAGTTTGGTTTTTTTAGTTTTTGTTATTGCTATGTAAACCTTTGGGCAGGTTGACAAATATTAAAGAAACAATGTGGCAAATAAAAAATTTAACTTTGATTTTTGATGGCAACTTTATTTTTTTTTTAATAATCAAACCATATTGATATAAATAAAAAATTATATTTCCCGTTGAACATTAAGGAGAAAGATAAATAAAAATACCTCGCATCAGTTCAATGTACGTACAAACATAAATACATATGAATGTACTTTTCAATTTACGTAAAGACACGCGTACATACATATCTACGTTTGCATGGGCAGCCAAAAGACATAAGTAGAACGACATTTCCCCTTAAGAAAGTAAATAGGTTATATAAGAATATATGGTATGATCGTTTGAATATAAGGCATTACACATTATTGTACACTAACTAAGATCTTTGAACTTAAACAAAGTTTTAAAACTGGATTTGAAGGTACTAAGTATAACTAAACACAAACATTTTAATACTATTTATCATTTTATCTGGCATCTATTCTTTAATGTTCATTATCTATGTACAGAATGTGCTTGTATGTGTTGCCGCACACTTATTTAAAATATATATGTATATATTATTTGTATAAAGTAAAGTACTGTTAGTATGTGTATGTAATAATTTATATTAAAAATACAATTTAAATTTAGGTTTGTTTTAATTTCTCAGCTTCCTTGCGAGCTTTAAACCCACGAAAGCTCGACTGTATTTTGACTGCTGCATTCGTCGCTTGCTTTTGCTTTTTTCGCACCAGAAAACCACGAACGCCAGCTTGTATTTTTGTTGCACAGCGATCTTCCACTGACGTTGCGTCCGCTGTGACGTCATTCTGCTGCTTGCCGTCAGCAAATGTAGCAGCTGGGTGTTTTTTCTGTTTGTCCTCCATGAATTCGGTAATGTGCTGCTGGCGCTGTTGACGTTGCTGACGTCGTATAGAGCTATTATGTGAATGTGATGAGAAGCGTTGAGTCAAATAGCCTTTGAATTGAACACTATTTGATTTGGTCAATCGGATAAGTTGTTTGCGCACACGATAACCACGAAAATTAGCTTGTATTTTAATGGCTGCACTTTCTTCAGATTGCAAAAACGATTGTGATTCAGGTGAGCTCGGATATATGTACATGATCATAAGTAACACAGAGCCGAACTGTTTTTGTAGGCAATGAACTATGGCCGCAGCAATTAAACTTAAATGAAGAATATGTGTATGTATTTTACAAATTCATCTGTATCTATCTTTGAAAGAAGAAAAGTCAACTGGCTCTTGCGAGAGCTATAATTGTACTGCCGTATACATAACGGAATTGGCTGCTGTGCACCAAGAATTTTCATTTAATTTTTCCATTCACAAAACAAAAGGCCACACTCATCTATTATGCTCTTGTATGTATATGTTAACTGATTCACCCCCTCTCTACACTGTTTTGTATTTGTATACAATATGTATCAGAATCTACAAACATACATACGTACATACATATGTGAATACGTCGAGCGTGTTTTTGTCTGAGTACTTTATTGTATTTAAACATTTACGTTTTCAATGTCTGTATACATATACATACATATATATGTATGTATGTAAGCAGATTTGTATTTGTCTTCCTCTTTAAAAAATTAAATCGAAAATTCCCGGATGCTTATGACGTTGGTAAATACATATACTCTGTATCAAAACACAAATATGTATATACATAGTTGTATACATATTGATGTATATTTAATACTGAAGTCTAATACTGGTAAGATGCTTTAGGCAAGGACACAAAACCGATCATTATAGCAGGTTTCTAAAGATTAAAATGTTAAGCTTTTTAACTAGATTTCTAAGCAACTCAAATTTAAATTAATAAACAAAATTTTTTTAATTGAAATAAAGATAATTTTTATTATAAAATATTATATTTGTATAAACAATTTACTAATACACACGAATCAATACAGGGTATATTAAGAATGTAGTCACGTTTAAGATATTAAACTGTAGAGATTTGTTTTTATCTTATAACATACCGAATTTAATGAATGAAAAGCTTAATACCTAACAAATTAATTTATTAAGTTAGATCGGAATGGTTTCCCATTCCCCACACGGATTTGACAAAATAGGTTCAATAACAGTAAATTTTTAGGACATATACATTGAGCCTAAACAACAAATTCATATAAAACATGTTGAAAAACTTGTAAGTTAAGATAATCTAGTAAGTGTATAGCATATTTGGTATGCAATTTTTTTTTTTTTAATAATGCACACATATGCATTTGATTCCTGTTTTAACAGTGAAAAGCTACAGGTGACATTTATGAACTGGTGGTATCTGCGGTCAACAGAAAAATAAGATTTAATTGGCTTTTTTTTACGAAAAATACAGTGGACTATAAATGAAAATGTATTAATAGACTACATACTACAACATCGAGAATTAATTTATGCAAATATAAGTTCTTGTTTAGAAAAAGAAAACTTATTACACATGTTCGAATTCCACAAACATTTATATTTGTGTTATTATTTCTTATGTTTACAACGCGGTTTAAAAGTAATTTTATAATAATTCGTTTTGAGCTAAACTTAACTTATCATTTAAAGTTATAAGTTGAGGTGTTAATCCTGGAGCTGACATTGTCAATTTTCTTCTTTTTTTTTTGTAATTCAAGACATGATTTTCAGTAAAAACAGTTAAATTTGACAATAAAATTGGATATCAATCTGATATAAATATCGAATTAAAAATTGGATCGAAAAGTCGTTCTAAAATAAAGATAGCTTTATGCTCTTAACATTTGATGTACAAAATCAGTTCGCTTAAACGGCGCACTGTGATTCATTGATATTTTTAAGCAACACTTTCAAAACAATTTAGAAACTTTTTCTTTATGTTTAAATTTTCAAATATTTTTGTTTTTTTATTAAAATATATTTAAATGAAATGGATTGAACAACAATGTTTATGATTATTTTATTATGAACTTTTTAAATCAATTTTAGCAAATGCGATAAAGCATCTTGCGTTGCATTCTGTGTTGAAGTTCACCCCGACGAATCATCGTATGAACGACTTTCATAACAGCTCTTTCCTCATATTTTTGTCGCAAAAAATCCTAAATTAATAAAATGCCAATATTAACATTTTTTTAAAAATTATTATGAGATCTGTGATTAATTACCTGCAAAATATTTTGTTCCGAAACTTGAGAGCCGATTGCAAAACGTCGTTTGAGTTGTTTCTCTATACGATTTAAAGTTTCCTGATCTTCCTCGGTGGTAAAACCTTCGGCCCCGGCAAGGCTGCCAGTGGTGGCAGCATCAAGTGTAGAAACTTGGAAGAGTCGAAGAGCTTCATTAACATGATCATCGGTAACGAACGGAAGAAGGTGCATTTTCGCCAATGATTCCGATATACGTATTACAGCTTCCAACTGACGTACTGTAATTGGAATGCAATGACGTTTATCGGCGGACTTCTCTTGTTGTCCAGCACCGGAGCGCATTAAAACATAACGACTCTTAAGTTTTTCACCAGCCGCCTCACTAAGACGCGGGCCACAATGGGTGCGACAATAATGGATGTATTTCTTAAACGTGGCCAACGATATTTCACCCTCTGCCGGCTCAGAAGGTGCTGATTTATTTGAGCTCAAATGAACGTTTATAATGTGTTTGGCCAAAGTGATGTCCCTAGCCTCATCGTGCACATCCTTTACAATGAATATCATGTCAAACCGGGATAGAATTGTTGGCATAAAGTCAATATTCTCTTCGCCCTTTGTATCATCCCAACGGCCAAAGATTGAGTTGGCAGCTGCAAGCACCGAGCAGCGCGAGTTTAAGGTTGTTGTAATGCCAGCTTTTGCGATCGATATAGTTTGCTGCTCCATTGCTTCATGAATGGCCACTCGATCATCTTCACGCATCTTGTCAAATTCATCAATACAAACAACACCACCATCAGCCAAAACCATTGCTCCACCTTCCATAACAAAATTACGCTACAACCAGAAAGAACATATAAAAATAAGTTAGTTACACATTCATATGTATTTTAAAGAAATACACTTACCGTGTGCGGATCCTTCATAACAGATGCCGTTAGACCAGCTGCACTTGACCCCTTGCCAGACGTGTAAACTCCAATTGGAGCAACCTTTTCAACAAACTTAAGCAATTGTGACTTGGCAGTACCTGGATCGCCCAAGAGAAGCACATTAATATCACCGCGACGGCAAAGACCATCAGGAAGACGCTTTCGTGAACCTCCAAAGAGCATACAAGTGATTGCCTTCTTAATATCAGTGGATCCAAATATGCTAGGTGCCAAGGATTTTGAGAGACGATCATAAATATCGGCTGAAGCGGCAAAACGCCGAAAGGTTTCCTCCTCTTCATTAGTTATATTGTTATAGCGCGACACGGCACCGGCACCCTCTGTATCCACGACAATGCCAACAACGCGCATATATGGTGCACGTACACCGAGAACAGCCTTTTCGCGACCATCTTGTCGCGCTGGTCTACCCACCCTTCGGATTGAATATATACCGTGTATAAGTACTCGATTTCCCGGAACGACGCGTTCGCAAAGTGAGCGATCACAAAACAATTGTAGATGGCGCGGGATCTCGCCTTGCGGAACAAAGTCTGGCAGCTCTTGTAGTTTAAGTGTTTGGAAATCAACGCATTTACATTTGTCTGGCATTATGAAGAAAGGATCCAGCGGACACTTGGGTCTTCCGGCTTGTTCGGTGGTGCATTTGCGCGGCAGTGCATAACCTTCTAGACCAGGATTTACTTTAAGATTGGGTATAACGGTGCTGCACGAGCGACACATAATGGACATTCGAGTTGCTTTCGCCTGGATTCCCGAGGCAGCTACGACTATTCCGGCGATTTTAACCAAGCGCGATACGCTATCTGATTTAAGACCGCGTATATTTGTCGGGTTTGCACCAGACATTAGCAATATTTGTATGTCGTGCATATGCTCCTCGTGCTCTGGACGCGGTGCTGTTATTTCATCTGCCACCTCTTTAGCTGCTTCTTCAAAAATTTGCAAGTGCTCTGTTGGCTGCTTGTTCAGCTTGTCAGCGAGGGTCTCATCAAAGCCGACGACGTCCTCCATTTCGATTTCCAGAAAATAGCGTCCATTGAGATAGTTGCGCTTTAGATTGTCTCTGTGCCAATGTACATGACAATATTAATAGATTGTCCTAATATGGATGTTATAGTATTTACCGATATTTGTAATAGAAATTTTCTTCATTAAAAGTACGAATAAATTCCTTATACTTTTTTTTCACGGCTTGCATGTTAATTTGGGCACCATTTGACTGATGGTCATTGCCAAAGTTGTCTGAAAAAAATACGCCTGCATCGTCAAAGCCGTCCATGGTGATTAAATAACAATTTTTAAAACAGGCTTCTTAAGAACGTAAAACACAATATTTTAACTTTATAAGCAGTTGTGGCTAAACACGCAGAGTATTGCCGCCAAAATGAAACTACGCATTGTGCAATCGATATTTCTTAAACCGATTGTATATGTTTTTCAATAGTAGGAACAATCAAAAGGGGCATTCCTGATCAATTTTGTTTTTATACGATTATCAAAGCAAATACAAATTCTTTGTTTCGGATACAAATAAAATAAACCGTTTGCGGTTTTTGATATAAGCACATCTCAAATTTTAAAATTATCTAACTTAAAGTTTTCATGCGATTTTCATAGCAAAAAGTTATTTTAACTTTGTTCTCTTATAACATTATTAATTAAACTCGTATATTTAATAGTTAACCTATTTTAAAAAGTATTTGTATTAATATTATAATAATAAACATAATGATACAGTAAGTGGTAAATTATTTTATGGTTTTATTGCGTGGTATTTCAAGCTTTTGCGATATTTCAAGCCTTTGTCAGTATTGCGTGAAACACTTTCTTAACGAAAAGGTTATTATTATTTCGATAACATTCGCTTTCTTTAAAGATTTAAGTTTCGTTAAGCGAATCTTAGTATTATATATGCAACATTAATCTATCCGATGTATTTCTACGTTTAATACGAACCAAATAAAAACTTTGGCGAAACACTTCAATAAAAAAACCACAATATTGGAAAACTAGTTTCATGATAACACATTTTTAATAAAGCTATTACTGTTTTAGACCTTAAAATTGTACTTAACACACAGTTTTGTGCTGATAGTTTTAACTTTATTAACACATTTAAATTGTTAATTAAAAAATCTTTTGGTTGTTGGTTAGGTATTATTTAAATGGGTTGTGTTCATCTCGATATATTCTTACAATAAGTATTGCTAACATGTTTGAAATATCGATACTTATGAGCATCCCTGGAAGTTGATTGGTAGCACTTTTTCGCGTGTGTTTGGAGGGAAGCAGTCCGGTATCTCATATATTGCTAAATTTGATTAACTTCTAACAAGTCACGCCAATTCAATCTAAGTAACATGGTACACAATTTATCATCAATTTCTGACTACGAAATTAAAGCATAACTTTGTTTTTGTAGTCTTCATCAGATATAGCAATGGAATCAAGTGTTCAACTAGAAAACGCGCCTGGGACCGGCATTATACCGAACTCGAACAATGTTTTAAAAAAACTTACACCCAATGCTGGTGCTGCCGGTGGCAGCTTTGCATCTCCTGGTCCTGGTGACGCAAGTGGAAATGCCGACGAGATGACTTCAAGGGATTATTACTTTGACTCATACGCGCATTTTGGCATCCACGAGGAAATGCTTAAAGATGAAGTGCGAACTGTCACATACCGTAATGCAATGTACCATAACAAGCATCTCTTCCAAGGAAAGGTAACATATTGTCGTGAATACAATGGTGCTAGTTAATATGCATATGGTTTCGTTTTGATTACAAAAAACCAGACTTGTTTAGTTGTAAAATGTGTTATGCGCTTGCATAGTTATCGCGGCATTAATGTGACATAATGTTTTATATCAAACTTTGTTTAATAGACTGTTCTGGACGTTGGATGCGGTACAGGCATACTGTCAATGTTTGCCGCTAAGGCTGGTGCTGCCAAAGTCATTGCTGTGGACTGCTCTAATATTATAGAGTTCGCTCGCCAAGTGATTATTGACAATCATTTACAAGACATTATTACTGTTGTCAAAGGAAAAATTGAGGAAATTGAACTGCCTGGTGGAATCGAAAAAGTCGACATAATAATCTCAGAGTGGATGGGGTAAGATCAACTACAATTCAATGAATAATAAGTTCGTTTTCGTGTTTACTATACTTGTCTCTTTTTAAATATAATTAGGTACTGCCTCTTTTATGAGTCAATGCTGGATACGGTACTGTATGCGCGTGACAAATGGCTGAAGCCCAATGGCATGATGTTCCCAGACAGGGGAACTCTGTATATCACAGCTATCGAGGACCGTCAATACAAGGACGAAAAAATTAACTGGTGGGATGATGTGTATGGCTTTGATATGAGCTGTATACGTAAGGTGGCCGTCACCGAACCTTTAGTGGATGTTGTAGACCCCAAACAAGTGGTCTCCACGGCGTGCATGGTTAAAGAAGTGGATTTGTATACAGTGCAAAAAGCAGATCTAAACTTCTCTACTAAGTTTAATCTTACAATTAAGCGAAATGACTTTGTGCAAGCGTTGGTCACATACTTCAATATTGAATTTACAAAGTGTCACAAACGCCTCGGATTTAGCACTTCCCCTGATTCCACATATACACATTGGAAGCAGACAGTATTTTACTTGGATGATCACATGACTGCCAAGAAGAATGAGGAAATCAACGGAACGTTTCAAATGAAGCCAAACGAACGCAATAATCGCGATTTAGACTTTGTCATCGACATCAATTTTAAGGGTGACTTATCTGAAATACAAGAATCGAATACATACCGTATGCGCTAGCCTTTCTAGAGCTATGTGCCTTCTTTTTATACAGAAGAATAAAAATGATGACTAGACGTAAGATATAAATCCAGTGCGAAATGTGCAACAAAATTTGTGTTGCGTCTTTTACCAAGTTTAAAGTGTACCTTTTTTAGAAAGCATAATATTTTTACAAGTGTGCGCCAATTTAAATTATGATTCAACATTACTTCTAAGACAATTGTACAGTGGCACGAACATATTAAAGTGAGTGTGCGTTGGCACATATTTTTACTGGAATATAAGAATTCTTTACTTTTGGTTTCTACGATATTAAAAGAGTAATATGTACATATATTACAACAAAAGTAATTATATCTGTGGTCACATGGAAGAGTAGCTTAAGTCGACTTAAGCGCGAATTGAGTTATTGCAATAGGAGGTATATAGATGTCAAAGTGCATAAATCTGTTTAATCAGTTTTGAAAAATAATGTTTCTTCACAAAATTATGTTCGTTTACTTTTTAGCTTTTAGCTTATCAAGTATATAAAAAAATACACAAAATTGGCGATATCTCAAAACTTCAATTTTCGACTTAATCTTCCATGTGACCACAGATATATTAGACCATACACCAATTGAAAAATGTTAAGGAATACATTTTAAAAACATAAACCAATTCCAAGCAATGAGCTGTGAGCCTAGTATATTTCAATTAAACCTTTGATTAGTAATCGATGTTTTACCCATTTACAAGTTTATAACACAGATTTTTTACACAATTTTTAAAATACGTACGCTTGCATCAAGCCATTCTTAAGGTTTGAATAATTAACGAGGTAATTGTAACCTTATCGAACAAAAGCAAACTGTAATGTAAAGGAACTATTCACATGACGTTTCAGAAACCGATTTACCTTTATGCTGAAATGCTGTTTGAAAATGCTCTGGGAGTTGTAATGATTCTGCTTAAGGAATTCAATGTATTTGCATTTTGTGGCGTACAATTGGTTATGCCTTCGATATTTGGTAGCTTGTGGAAAATATAAAAGCTACCAGTTAAAATAAAGCAGCATATGATCGGCATGTCGAATATTATATACACTTAAAAAGATTATTTGACATTGTTTAAAAATTCAAATCTTGTTTAATAACAATTAACAATTTAACAAACACAAGAAGCTTGATAGCTCAAAGCCTTTGAGACTTGTTAGTAATAGATAGAAAGCGACTGACTGGCGAAACTTTTGAAGAACTGATTGAGCTTTAAGTTGCGTTCCAATATAACTCAACTATACATATAATACTAATTCCTTTAAAAACAAAAATCCAAATAAGCCAAAAAAATTTTTTAGGGCTCAACGGACTGATTGATTTTGTAAAACTAAACGCAGTAAATTAAATAAAAAATTTCGGTACATTACTTTGTTTTCGATATATTGAATAGCAGCAAAAGATACGCGAACGCCTAATTTTTTTGTTTCGAAAATTAATCTATTGTTTAAATTGAATAAAGTTGTTCTAAATGTCGATTATATGTTAAGAGTTTCATTTTAAATACCCAACATTTTGTTATAGATAAAAGCCAAACAATTAACAGTTAGCTGCACTGTTTACCATCTTCAGCACTGCATTTACTCATTGTGCATTCATAAGTTTTTACAGTTAGGCGCGGTTAAGATTTGATAGTTTCGTGATGCAGGAATACTCGGCAACAAAGCCCATTTAACATGAACTTTGAATACCTACGAAAATGTTTACTCCACCTCGTTAGTATCGAGGAGTAACGAGTCGTTACTTATACCATCTCGAATGAATTAGTTCGATAAGAATATAATGCTTATCGATAGTTTTACAAATGGCAAATGGCTTTAAAGCAATCAGCTGGTAGCATTTCGTAACTTCTCATTGGTTGCAATCTGTGTTTGCTGAATTAAAATTATAAAAAATGCGGCTAACAAATAAACTATGTGCACAACATATTGGATGGCATTTTAAAAAACACTGGCAAGTGCAAGGCAGGCGTGTCCCCAAAGAGACAGGAGCAGCTGCAGAACTGGCAAAATTTGGAATTCACGTAAAAGATCCAGAAAATGTGTTGACTCCTCAAAAAGAGCTAAAGTTGTAAGTGGCATTAAGATAGTAAGTTATATAAAATCAATTAAAAATGTTTGTCCCCACAGTGTAGATGTTGTGGGATCAGCTCTGAGTCCGCTGTATGGAGACAAGTCTCAATCAAATTTGCCTACAAAAGCATGTCATCTGATTATGGATAACAACGTTTTACTTGGAGGACTGCCTCAAGCTCAGGTTTTGACAAACACGATCGAAATAAAAAACTTTCCACGACAGATAGAAGACGCTTTATTAAATGAACAGTTTCCGAAAGCCATCGACCGAAACATTCAAAATGCCATATTTTCTTCCCACTTGCTGGATGCGCAACAAGTCAAACTACCACGGGTCAAACTGATCGAACGTCCAGCGTTTAACTTACCGCGACTTTATGGCATTTCGCATGAGAGACGCAAGTATGTTTTCTTTTTATATTTTAATATATACATATTTAATATACATATATGTAGGAATTAACACGTGTTTTGAGATATATTGAGATACTAATTACCGGCTATCTAGTGTTGATTTAAACAAAAAACAAGAATCTAATGTGAAAGCTCATTAGTTTTGCTCCGGTATTTAGTTTCAATTTATATACCTAAGTATATCGAACACAGTATCCATCGCAATTTATTTGCCATTAATGGTATTGTAAGTGAAGCAAACGAGTAAAAAACGCAACCATCAAGTATGCCCATATGTATAATACATGTCAACTATGCCCGATTATACTTTGCAGAATTTTAACAAACAAATGAAAAGATTGCTGTCGAACGAAACTGATTGCCGAACTCTCTTTATAATTAAGGATGTTGCATTTGAGTAGCAGCTTTCTGACATAGTGGTCCCGATCTGGCCAAATAATCAAACTGCAACAAACAGATTAAACAATGGGGTAACGACATAATCTCGCCGCCATAATCTCGCCAGTACAATTTTCCGGCGATGTTATGTCGTTTTTTTCTCGGCGAGCTTATGTCGTTTTTTCTCGGCGATCTTATGTCGTTTCTAAACGTCATGGTCTCGCGCGATATTATGACGTGTTGAAAACGGCGAGATAGTGTGATCTGCTCCGGAACATAGCAAACAGTGCCTTAGCAGTGGCGTGAGCCACTGCTTTTACGGCGTTTGAAAGTTTTTACGGCATTTTAAACTCGCCGTCGGCGATCTTAAGTCGTTTTCTTCTCAGCGATCTTATGGCGTTTCAAAACGACATAATCTTGCGCGATATTATGTCGTTTCAAAACGACATAAGCTCGCCGTCGGCGATCTTAAGTCGTTTTCTTCTCGGCGATCATATGTCGTTTCAAAACGACATAGTCTCGCGCGATATTATGACGTGTTGAAAACGGCGAGATTGTGGCGGCGAGATTATGTCGCTATGCCGGTAACGACATAATCTCGCCAGTACAATTTTTCGGCGATGTTATGTCGTTTTTTTGGTTTGGGCGGAAAAAATGTGCAAATGTAGATGCCTTTTTTAAGGGAAAGTCATCACCAATCTTGTCATCAATTTCAAAAATACGGAGTATCAAGGTGTGAAAATTGTGGGCATAGCCCTAAAATTGTTTACTCAACTTTTTTGCCTACGATATTATTTTACCAAATTGGAAAGCTTTAGCTGTAAGAATATGGGAATTACGTGAATTTCTTAAATTTTCATTCAACAATTCAACAAATTTGAGTTTTGTTTCCTAAAATTATAAATATCTTAATTGGGAACTCATTCTACATAGTTGCAATATTTTTTAATAAGAGTATTTGCTGTATCTGTGCTAAGTTTAATATTCATTTTGCATTTCAGCCGTCTGTTAGTTAACAAACTTTTGGTGGAAATCGAAAAATTGGCTGGTCGGAGCGTAAGCGAACGTCGTAAAGTCATTGATAATGTCACATTTAAGACTTCAATAACTAGAGACAATGATTTGCTCTCATTTGTAATGGGTGGAGAGACCTTAATAAGCTCTTGCCGTGCTTTAGAGGCTGTAAAAGGTAAATACAATGGAGAGCTTCCCGATCTTTATCCGATGAAATGCACAGTTTCAATGTCAAAACAGCATATACACCCGGAAAACAACTTTTTTCGTAAGTTTATTACTAACAATATATGAATACAACGAGACTTGTTTTTCTTTTTTACCATTTCAGCGATTGGTCGGGAAATAAGTTGCTCCCATCCTCATACAATTGTTACATTTTTTAATAAGACAATTGTTAATAACGTACACGGTTCAGATGTTAGTAAAAGTCAATTCCATGGACGAACACTGTTAAAGGCATTTGTTGCGGCTGTATCTAAGGCTAAACAGTTGTACGGTGTTTCGGTTAACGGAGATATTCAGAAACCTGTTGTAGTTCAATGCGTTCAGACGGACGGACGATTGTTTCATTTTGGTGTGTTCCAACTCAACACTCTAAATCACAACTCAAACAGTCCAATAAAAAACTATTGGTTTAATCGTGAAAGTGTAGAATTGTTCACAGAGTGTTGCTACAAAGCGGGAAGGCCACATATTGATGGATACAGCAACGAACCCTTTCGAATTTTAAACGCATTTTACCACAATATTTAACTTCATAACAGAACGTCGGGTGAAAAACATGAAATGAATTACATCAAAATAAAAAACAAAATGATAACATTTTTAGCGTTTTGTTGAAATATTTCTTATTAATTCTCCCGAGGAAAAGCCAGGCTACTATAAATATTATAAATATTGAATTAAAGGATTAAAAGCTTTTTTTTTCCAAAAAATAAATAAAGTGTAGGCATATAGTTTGCCAATTAACGTAACTATTCGTGCAAATAAATTTTCGCGTGCTTTGATACCAAATATTTTAAAGAAGCGGATACCATAGCAACGCGAGTAAAGTAAGTTGTTTTGCATCGATATATTGCCTACGATAAACGCAGTTACCAATGCATTCACGGATGTTAAATTGCCTTGTACAAGAATAGATTGAAATTAAAAAAAAAAAAAAAAAAACAATAAATCAGTAATATGAGTAAGGTACAGGTACAAGCACCCACCAGCTCAAACAATAGCGCAACTTCATCGGAAAACAGTGAGACGCAGAGCATAGAAGACCCACAAACGATTTTACCAGCAAGCAGTCGAAGTGCAGCATTAATTAGGTAAGTTGCTCAAATTCTTTAACTTGTATACATATGCAAACTATTCAATTTAAAACAGTTATACTTTTAAGATTTTACTTAAATGATATTAATAATTAAACAAAAAATGATAATTTTGTTGATTCGTGCAGCTGCGAAACTTGCACACAAACTAATGTTAGAATTGCTGAGTTTTAACGTGAACTTGTAGTAAAGTGCAGTGAATCATTGACATTTTTGCATATGTGCTACTTTTCATATGTGCTCAAACTGGGCACTAAAAAGGTTTTGTAAAATTCCACACCAAAGAGAAGACCGCAAAGTTTTCAAAAAAAAGCAGGTTATATGTTTATGTGCGTGATTTTGTTATACACTATAAAAAGTATGTTATAATTTGCGATGAAATGTGAAACGCATCAACTGAGTTGATGAAGACATGTCCACCTATCCGTCATTAAAATCAAAATGCAATTATATCATTTTCATAACAAAACTCTAGAACCAATATAAAAACGGGTGGTGAAGGATAAGTGTGGATGCATTGTTGTTCACTTCCTAATAAACTCTTTGAGAGGAACCTTATTACCCAACGTGAGAGAAATTTATCTTTTTATACCCTTAACCCATAAAATGGGTAAATAAGGGTATAATGGTTTTGTGCAAATGTATGTAACAGACAGAAGGAAACATCTCCGACCCCATAAAGTATATATATTCTTGATCAGCATCAACAGCCGAGTCGATCTAGCCATGTCTGTCTGTCCGTCTGTCCGTCTGTATGAACGCGCCGATCTCAGAGACTATAAGAGCTAAAGACTTGAAACTTAAAACTTAAGCTCTCCTATACCATGAGAAGATCAAGTTTGCTTTAAATTTTCGATAACACTTCTGGTTTCCGATATACAACAGTGATCAATAACAAAAAAATCTTGAACTTCAAAATTGTGAAAACAAGGTTTCTAACTATTGATAAAAAAAATTGAACATTTGAAAACATTTGATCCAAATCGGTTGAGAAACACCGGAGATATCGCAGTTTGAAATTTGGTCATATTAGTCACTGGAAAAATACACACAAATGACTGTACGCGTTACGTATGGGGTTAAGGGTATGTCCTAGTCGGGATTTCTCGACTAGAGCCTTCTTACTTGTTTTTTTATATTTTGATTTTATCGATTTTGCTGTAATAAGCACTATTTATACTTGGCATTAAAGTAAAAACTAAATGAATACATGAACGTAACATATAAGTATTATTTGAAACTTATATTTAGAGCAAAAAGTAGTTGGAAACGTATGAAAGAACTGGCGGCTGAAAAGGAAAATGAATCCAAGCGACCCCCGTGGCGTGCGGTTAGTGTTTCAACCCTGCCTAAGCCGGACAAGAATGCTTTGCTCCGGGCCAAACTGCTCGATGCTTCAAGGTTCTTAATCAATTAAATTTTATTTACTGTAATATTTGTAAATATTATTTATCTAAATAAAAGACGATTACGAGCTGGCAAGGCCAATGTGGGCGTACAAACTGACTTTGTTCCAACAAAATTAATGAAGGAAGCGTCTATAGATGTTCAATATGATTTAATTTTATACAAGGATGTTGGTATTTTAACAGACGGCCAGTACTCCATTCGAAAAGATGGCTTTGAGCAGTGTAATTCTAATATACATATATTTTATATATATATCATAATCTATAAGCCTAACTTGTCCTTCTTTTAGATGTTCTAAACTATTCAATATCACAAATGACCGATTCTATCGATACTGCAGATGTCTCAACACAAACCCTACTGCCAAAAGCTGTCAACGATAACGCAAGCGCGTGTCCCTTTGACTATATTCACTATGGCATAGAAGGATCATACGATATTGAGAAAAATACGGAGAACGAAAAACATATTTCTAAAAGAAAGATAAGCCCAACCTTAGCATCGTGGCACTTTGATGATGATTTTATTGAAATGGAGACCAAAAAGCATTTTATTCCCTATACTATTGAAGCCCTTAAGCCTTGGCGTAGTTTTATTCCTTTGGCGTTTCAACTCAGGGGAAAAAATGTTGTAGGAAGTCAGATAATTAATTGGTATGCTTTACTTCAGTCCATTGATGACTTAGTTCGGGAATCAAATAATTTAATCGATAGAATAGAAAATATAATACAAGATAAAAACTTGCATCGCTTAAATGTTCTTAAAACTTTGAAAGAAATTAAGCAAAGGGACTTCACAACTTTCGTCTTCCCCTCTGAGCACTGGTTACCGATAATTGAAGAGCAGGAAATACAACTTCAAAAGTTGCTGGATACGAACATGACATAGAGACACACTATGCAACGTAATTTGTATTTAAAGTATTTAACTGATTATTACGCATTTACTGTTTCTTTGAATTTTTTTTATATATGAATACACATACAGTTCATGGATTAATTTTTGATTATTCAGTATATTAAAAAGCAGTCTAAAGACACCCGGCTTGAAATAATAATGCGCACATCATCTTTGATATCATGTATGTCATAAAAACAATGAAGTTTCTAAAAAGATTAAAAATAAATAAATTAAAAACAAAATTTAAGGTTTTACAGAATAATTGTGGAAATAACATGGGTGTTAAGAATGTTTAAGGTCAACCATATGAAAAAAATGGTTTTCTTAAAATTATCCCAATTAGTTTGGATGCCACGCCTTGCTGTCTTAATATATCGAGATAGCGGGGCTGAAACAATATTTTTGTGCTTCAGACGTTTTGTTAATGATTATAATAACAACGAATTTTATATGGATATTCATATAATTTAATAACATAAAAATTTCTCGCTTTGTAATAATTTTTAACATTCTTAAAAACGTTTAATGAAAACGCTTGTGTATGATTATGATTCTGCATCAATTCCTGTAGATTTCAACTTTGTTTGTTTGTGTTTCTTGGGCATTAGTTTCATAAGAATGCTGGTGGCCGATTTACTATCTAATGGACAGGACGCGTAAAGATCTTCGCAAGGCTTGCTGTTTAGTTCCTTTCCGTGTTCCAATGCTTCTTTAATAGCGGTACCGTCCAAAAGGTAGTCCACAAGGGAGTTTCTTTAAACATTATATAAACGCAAGTTAGTATGCAAGTACGTATGTGTACATCATTTTAAAACTTACCCGGAAAGCATATGAATGAATTCATCCATCTGATCCGATATTCCGGTCTTTATATTATTTTCTGTTGACCGAACATAACCACAGACGGCCCGTTGCATGCAGCTTGTTGAGTCAATGTTGTTTTGTCCGAGCACATTGTCGATTTTGTTAATCATGCTGCTAAGGGATGTTAAATCATTTTCGTCCTCACCTTAAACCAACAAATGCAACTAAGTGTAAATTAAATGCGATTGACTTACGTTCATTAGACTTACTTCGCCCATAGCCGCCGTAGCCACCATGAAATGCGGATAGTAGCTTGGGTATGAGGATAATGGCACCAATGCCAACGAGGGTACCTAGCACTACTCCACCCAAATCCAGTTTTATTGGATTGTATGCTGATAGTCCAGTGCTACTTGGGTATCCCTTTTTGAAAAATATTAGTAGTAGTAAAGTATACTCTGGAAAGCATTTCATAAAGACATACGTTTAATGAACCATATCCAGTCGAGTAGCCCAAGCGCTCTAATCTGTCTTTGGTAGACGCTGTTTCCAGTTCCTTCAATTGAGTTTTGTTTTCGTTTTGATATGACCGACTCCATTGCGAATTATCTGCGAAAGATCTAAAAAAAAAAAAAAACAAGAACAACAGCAATGTTAATGTAAACGAACATAAGTACATTTTCAATAATATTTACTTTTGCTTAGTTTCATATTTTGGAATTGCTTCACATACACAGAGCACATACAATATGCTAATTAATTGAAAAAGTTGTACGTTTTTAAATCCCATTTTTGTATTTCGAATCCTTAACACTTGTCTGTGAGATACTGAAAATATCCGCTTTGTCTTTGCTCCGTAAAACTACAATTGAAACTAATATTTGAAGTATATCCACGCTGATATTTATATGCGTTGAACAAAAATCATTGTTGTTTGTTTTACTTTAATATTTCAGCAATTTGTTCAAATTATAAATCGTCAAGCAAGTACCAATCATTACACGCTTCTTGCATGTTGCAAATGTATGTATAAGTGTGTTCATACGTATGCAGAGACATTACATCCACAGTTACATAGTTTTAAATTGTATAAATGAATATGCTTTGTCAAATGTACTTGTTAACTTCATGAGCAACTCACTCAATTATTTCACAAAAACATTGCAAAAAGTGACATTAAATTACCAGATACTACTTAAGTTGTACGCTTGTGACTATAAAGCGCATCACCAAAACATCTTTTTGTCACTGTAATACGTGGAAGCTTTTGCACCTGTAACTTGTACAATCTTAGTATGCACTCGAGCAAGAAATTTCTGGTATTAAGTCACTGCCTGTTACGCTATAAGACTTTAGCTTTTATTTATACATATATGCTTACGGCGTACTTTAATTTTCTCGTTATATATACATAAACTATGAAAAAAAAAAAAAAAAAAATGGAAGCATTGCTTGGCCTATATGGTGTATTCACCAATTTTTTTTTTGTGCCGTCTACCTTAATGCTCAAAAGTCATCAGCCCCCTTTATTCGTAACAGGAACAAGAAAGAAGACGGGATATCTCGACTAGGACATACTCATAAATCAATTTGAGTGTTAAGGATACTGCGTGCAAAAAGTAAGATATGAGAATTTTCAGTATAAAAAGACAGAAGGGGTAAACAAAGGGCCATGCTCCACCGCCCTAAAAAAAAGAAATGCATGTATCTTTGCCAGTTTTTGCGCTAGAGTCACCTAATTTGGTGGGAACATTGTTAGTGACATCCGTAACAGATTTGCATCAAAATTTGAATGCCACGCCCACTAATACCGCCCACCTATATATCTTTCTCAGTTTCTGCGGTAGAGTCTTCATACTTGGTAGGGAGATACAGGGTGCCATCCGCCACAGATATGCATCACAAATTTGGATGTCACGCCTACCCCCCTTCTGCCTGATATTTATACCCAAAACCCCCATATATTACTATTTGCTCACAGAATCCTTAACAAAGCTATGTAAACTGGTATCAAAGTATATCGTAGTCGGTTGCGTCTGACTGCAACTTTTTTTACTTGTTTTTTGTTGTTGTGTTAAATAACAGTTTACGATATTATCTTTTTTTCCTTAATGTCTTAGCATTTAATGCCAGGTTCCTTTATTTAAGTAAAAAAAAAAATTTAGATGCCGACTCAAATTTCAAAATTTTTAGTTTAAAATGAATTTTTAAAAAATGGGTTTTGATTTAGCGCAAATTTGTTGCGATTCGCTATCAAGGTATGTTTTTATTATTTTTTTAAGGAATAATTAAAATGCTCTTATATTATTTTTAGTTCATCTAGTGCTTCCAAAATATTTTGCAACGAAAATTATAACAAATGTAACCCTAACTGCTGTCGTTCCTGTTGTGGAACATCTTTTTTGAATGACCATACATACTCAATTCTTAAGAGGGTTTGTCATAAGATCATAAAAAGCTACAACCGACAACAGTGCTCTGAGAAGTATACTGTATTTGAAGGAGGCAATAGCATTTATCAGCGAAGTCCTGATAAGCAAAAAAGTATGGTCTTACAATATCAATAGTATTAAATATATTTATTATACTTCTTAATTTTTTAAGATGAGGGTGAAACAGAGTACGACAAAGATCGATCTAATCGGGATGAACGCCTAGACTTAAAAGCAGCAAACAGGCAGCACAGCAAAAAAAAAGATGATGGATTCGACTCTTTAGATATTGGAACACAGAAACAGAAAACAAACCATAGTGACAAAGTTAAAACTAAATCAATGGTTAAATCGACAAATGAAAAGAAATTTGGAAATTCAGAACGCGCCGATGAATTCGACTCTTTAGATAGTGGAACACAAAAACAGAAAACAAAACAAAGTGACAAAGTTAAAAATAAATCAATTGTTAAAACGGGAAATGAACATATTGATAATGTATCAGTGAACAATAAGAAAGGAAAAAAAGATCGCAGTTCATTCGAAAGGGATGATATCGTAAAAGTAGGCGAAGTCGGTGGAGACAAAAATCAATTGGATAATACGCGTATTAAAAAAAAATCTATTAAAGCAGGCAGAGGAACTAAAGAGCTCAAAGCAATCGATGGACTCACGTCAGAAAGGGAAGGTGAGATGGATGGGAAAAATAAACGGGATAATGCACCTGGTAAAAAAGGTGTTGATACCATAGGCAAAGAAATAGTTATCGAAAATTCTAGAGCCTCAGAGAAAAAAAAACGGCGTGACGAGAAGAATCAAATCGATATTCAGAAAGTTCCCGATAATATCGACAAAGAAAAGGTGCTGAAAACAGATAAAGAAAATGGACAGGTTGAGAAAAATAAACTATCTAATTTACGTGGAAAAAAAGGTACAGAAAATGTTGATAAAGACAAATTAACCGAAAATGCTCAAACTCCCGAGAAAGAAAAATTACGAAGTAAACAAGGTGACGGCAACAGAAATGGCTCAGCGAAAGTCAGAATATCAGACAACGGAAAAAAGGGAGCTCTTGATGAGGAAAATCGTATTGTTAAAAGGAATCAAAAGCCCTTGGAGAAATCAGAAGAGAAAGACATCAAACAGGATAAAGATAAAGGCGTACGAGCTAAGACAAATAAAATTAAAAAAAATTCGGTAGATGAAACTGATTTAAATGCAATACCATTCAGTGGAAAAACGAGTACAGGCAAAAATGCAGCTAACGATAAAACACATGTCACTCAGTATCAACAGGGTCAAATAACAGAAAAAGGTAAAGCCTTAAATGTGGACAAAAGTTTAAACAATCAAAAATTGGGTAAAAAATCTAATAGGGATATCGATTCAACAAAAGTAGACCAAATGGCTGGCAAAGGTGATCCAAAATCGAAAAGTGGTAAGAACATCAACTTAGAAGTTGGCTTATCTTATCAACCAAAAATGAGAGGTAAAAAAATAAAAGCTGAGGACCCATCTCGCAATCAGTACATCGGAAAACAAAAGCCCCATCGTAAAGTGTTGGGCAAAATAAGTATATCTAAAATGCGAAAAAGGAATATGGAATCGAAAATCAGACATAACAAGAAGCTTTCGAGCAGGAATGGTTTATTCCCTCAGAGACCTTGTCGAGGTGATGAAGTTCGTGTTTGCGATATTCTTCGTGTTCAGTTAGAAGATCGAGACCTTTCAAGATGGTAAGAAATATAACTTCTTAGAAATAGTCTTTTTCATTAACCTTTTTTTTTAGCATTCCGTGCAAACAAAATTGCAGCCGCGTATGCAGATGTTGTATGCCAATTTGCAGGCCTTTTGTTTGTTGAAATTCTTACAAGTCTTTTTGCCCAATTTTAAAGGAACTGTGTATTCTCACTTTAAAGTTTTGGTATTCATTTTAAATTCGTATCTTTTCCTATTGAAGTGTGGTAAGCATGCCTTTTAGCTTGTCCCAAATAAAAAAAAAAAAAATTTAATTTACTTCTATATACAGTCGAACTTCCATATAACAAATCTCAAAGGGACAATAAAGTCTTCGATATAAAAATAATTTATGTTAAACTGTTTGTAATGGACCCCCACTTTATAAAAACAAGTTGTTATACGAAAGTTCGACTGAAAATATGATCGTAAATGGATGTGTCCTTTTACTGGAAAACGTATGTCGCGTTTCGAACTCATAGGTGAGAAGAGTTTAGTTTAATAAACAAATTTATATATAGTGCTTCCTCCAAAGTGTGAACACGCAGTTATGTGAACTACTGGTAAAAGTGAACAAAAATTATTTACATTGACACTTCGAAAGTGTGAACAGCTAACAAAATTCAACTGTAAACTGTGAACCATACCTGTTAAGTAGTGATTAGTAATTGTAGTCATTAGTAGTTTAATTATTATAGTGGAAAAGTTGAACTAATCATTACATTACGACTAGTTTTGGTTTTACACAACTATATAATGATTACGATTACAAAGTTATTAAAAGAATCAAATATAATCAACAAGTAAGAAGGCTTTAGTCGAGAAATCCCGACTAGAACATACCCCTAACCCCATGTGTTACCCGTACAGTCATTTGTGTGTATTTACCGTGACCAATATGATAAAACTTCAAACTGCGATATCTCCGATGCTTTTTAACCGATTTTGATCAAATTTAAATGTTCATTATTTTATCTATAGTTTTAAACCTCATTTTCACAATTTTGGAATTCAAGTTTTTTTTTGTTATCGATCACATGTGTATATCGAGAACCAGAAGTGTTATCGATAACTTATAGCAAGAAGAGCTTAAGTTTCAAGTTTGATGTCTCTAGCTTTTATAGTCTCTGAGATCTACGCGTTCATACAGACAGGCCGACAGACGGACAGACAGATAAGGCTAGATGTGGCTATATATTCTTTATAGGGTCGGAGATGCTTCCTTCTATCTGTTACAAACATTTGCACAAAACCATTATACCCTTATTAACCCATTTTATGGGTTAAGGGTATAATAATTAATCAGATTATATGCATATAGTCACTACGACTACTTTCCAAAAATAATTTAATTGATTAGTAATTGTAATCGCAATTTAACAGGTGTGCTGGAAACATATTAATAAATTACTAAATTAATTTAATTACTTGTAAGCTGCCAAATAGATGGTGCACCAAGCTGCAGTCTTCTTTATGACAGCAATATAAACATTGCTATTCGTTGGCAGCTCAAAAAGTCTAATAACCTCTCGTTTTTTTTAAATTTTTTTTTTAAATGGTTTTGTAATTTAACTTAAATAATTTGGGAAAAAAGGGTGCTAAATATTGCAGAAAAAGCTGGCATCCTTATGGAATAATGAATAAAGAATGTCGATGGAGTGATTAGAACGTTTGTAGTTGCTAAATCAACAAATTGCGCCACTTAACCTAAGGAAAAGATAAACAACAATTTTAACAAAAAGAAAACCAACTTCAAAATAACTAAAATGCTCTAAAAAGTAAAAAATAATTGGGTTTTCTTGTACAAGTAGTAAGAAATATTGTTATTTTTGGAGTCGGTGTAAGCTAAGGTAGGTTTATAGCTTGGCTGCCCCCGATACGGCAGAAATTTTTTAATTCTGCATTGTTTAAGACCATTACTTACGGTTCAGTTAAACTGACAAACACAAATTCACAGTTTCGCAATACGTAGTTTTAAGAAAAACGCATTTCAATTTTCAATTTCAGAAGTTTACTAAACGAATTTTCTCTTACAACAGAATGGCTATCTATTAATCCATTCAATATGAAACATCGATCAACATACCTTAGCTGACACCGACTCCAAAAATAACAATATTTCTTACTACTTGTACAAGAAAACCCAATTATTTTTTACTTTTTAGGGCATTTTAGTTATTTTGAAGTTGGTTTTCTTTTTGTTAAAATTGTTGTTTATTTTTTAATTTTTAGTGATAATAATATTTAATATTAATAATAATATTTAAAAAGTTTTCTGAATATGGTTAGACCTACTAAACGTGCTGCTCATATGAGACAGCGTTGTTTAAGTGAAACAAACAAAGAAAGGCAGAAAACCTAACTCAACAGAGGTGACGACGTCCCCCAACTTCCCAACAAATCTGGGATGATATCGTCAGCTGTCTGCCTACCAAATTTTGTGACCCTAGCTCAAAGACTGTAAAATATTACTAAATTCTCGTTTTTAAAAAGTTTGCGGTAGAGGTGGGTGCGGCATGCAAATTTTTGATGCAGATCTTTCGTAGATGTCACCGTCTATCTTCCTACCAAATTTGGTGACTCCAGCTCAAAAACTGTTAAAGATATAGCCGTTTCCGATTTAAAAGGCGGTTGGCAAAGGTGGGCGTGGCATCCAAACTTTTGATGCAGATCTTAAGGGGACGTCATCTCCTAACTTCTCAACTAATCTGACGACTCTAGCTCAAAAATCGTGCGAGATACGTATAAATAAGTATGCAAATTTAAGAGATATGCGGTTTTCTTAATGAAGCCATTGCCGGAACTGGACCAAAAAAAAAACGGGACCACACTGGAAGCACCAGATTTCAAATACAAAAAGAATCATCAAAATCGGTTCACCCAGTCGCAAGTTCTGAGGTAACAACGCCAAAAAAAAAAAATACAGACGAATTGATAACCTCCTTCTTTTTTGAAGTCGGTTAAAAATTATGCATTGCTCCTGTGAAGTCGAGTGCAGTAGTAAAAGGAAAAGCTTTAGAAACTATGTGTATATGATTTTTAGTCTATAATATGAACAATTTATAGAGTGAACATCCACGGTAAAACTTTCTTACCATTTCAGGAATAAAACCATATGTGTACCTATAAATATATATATATATGTTTATATTGTCGGAGTATATAAGCATTTCTGCGCAAAAGAAACCTTTTTCAGTTGTTTTAATGTAAATTGGGTTGAAATTAAATAGAGAACAATTATTTTGGGTAAATGTTCTAAAAGATCAGCATTTAAATGCAAGTCAGTCAGTCAAAGGTATGATATTTCAGATTTTTAAATAAAAGTTTGAATGTTTTTAATTTAGAAATTGCTCTAAAAACTGATGTATAATATTGACTAACGGTAAAATACTATGGAAATGTAGTACACTTGTTTTACTAAGAGCCATCGTTTTTCTATGTTTTCAGCTCCTAAGCGTTTGTCTTGCGGTATTAGCTCTCTTGCTATAAAAAATAATTTCATAAGCCTTCATGTAAATACATAAAGATGATTTTGGAGACGCAAAACTATAAATATTTTAAGGTCAAACTTTTTAGCTTATTCGTTGGCACAAAGAAAGGTCAATGCAATAAAGAAAATATATTTAAACATTCCGCTTTGTTTTTATTTATATGTAAACATTTGATGTGCAAATATTTTTAGCATATTAGTATTTTTAGATATAGTATCTACAATCATAATGGAAATAAATCTAAGCACTTTTTGTTCTTGTCATATAAAGTATAATTTTTTATCAGAATCAACTACCATATATATGTATTTATCATAATGGCAATTATTTATGTATGAATTGAATTTTTAATACCCTTTAAAAATAGCGCTAAAAGCACAAAATATATTTTAGTATACACAAAACAGGGTTATCAGTACAAACAATTTATTAGGTTGAATCAAATCGCCTTTTTTAATCATTGCGTCCTTCTTATGTATTAACCGTTCTATGAAATTTTGTTCTTTTCGTGCTGGGAATACAGTTACACACACTCAATTTCACTAAAATGTTAATTTTAGTTTCTACTGTGATGTCCCAGGGACCCATTTAGGGTCACCATTGTTAAAATTATCAAGATTATTTAAAAAAATATTGAGGAAAGCTTAATTTCTAAGTATACATGAATTTTTCGTTTCTTATGGGCCAACTTTCTTTAAGGCACTTCGTGTTGACTACTTAATTTTTTATTATTTATTTTTAGCGTGGTCATCAACAATACTATTTGTTAAATGTTTATAGAGAGTGAATCGGTAATAATGAGTAATTGCATATTTTTATACCGTTTATGCTATTTTGGTTTTGTTGTAAATCTTTTCGTTCTGGATTTTCGAAAATTTCTTTATATGTGCAAATTGAAAATAAACAAAATGATGAGAAATTCATTATATATTTAGATAAGTGAATATACTTTCTATATTTTTATATCTGCATTAGGGCGAGTCAAATATTTTAAATTTTCCTTTTGTTAAACGAAGAAATTTATCCGTCCTAATGTCCATAATACAGCTTAATAAAAATAAAACTATCAAAAAGTTATTGTTAATGTTTTTGTTAAAATACAAGCTTAAATCAATTCAAATATATATTTTCATTTGTTATTATAAAAAAAAAACTGTCTATACAAGTTGAACAGGCAAACAAATATGTTTATTTGTGTGCGTGTGCATTTATATGTATGTAAGAAGAAAATGTGCGCTCTTAGTGACATGAGAGATTTAAATTTTTGTTATTCCAAAAATAAATTCATTTCAAGTCAAAGCAAGAGAATAAGGCAGAGTGAAGGCTATTTCACTTTTTTTTTTAGATCTTAAAATTATAAGAAACTGTTCCATGCAGTTCGCGAACAGAACAATTCGAACGGGCGTTAAGTGAAGAACAGACGAAAATTCGAGAAATTCAAATCGATAACAACGAATAAGTGATTTTTTCTAATTACAAATACAAATTAATAATCAAAATGGTTTACGAAAGTGGATTTACAACCCGCAGAACTTACAGTTCCAGACCGGTGACAACATCGTACGCCGTGACGGTAAGTTTTTAAATTTCTTAGCAACGTGTACATAGAGTAAAGATTATTAAATTAATTACCTCAAGTGTGAATCTCCGTTTTAAAAATTTGTGAAATTGATCTGCTTGGTGAAAATGAAAATTGTTGTATCCCCAACATAACCCATAAGCAGCAGAAAGTTTGACATTTTATGAAACGAAGTCCATAAAAAAATAACTTTTTATCAAGCGCTTGTACCCAACTTGCTGTATTCCATAAAGAATCGTAAAATTTCGTAAAGGTGCAAACAGTTTAAGAAATTGAAACACGTTTGAGCGCAGTTTGAGTAACTTATATTTAAGTGAACATGAATGTCGCATATATGAATATCGTATCAATATTAAGCCAACAAAAAATCAAAATAAAAACTAGCCTATGTATCCAACTGATGTGCATGCTTAAATTAACTAAGTGCAAACATATTTGTATTTTACCGGCCTTAAGAATTTTTGTGAAATTATTTGTGGCTTAGAAGTAAATTAAATATAAAATGGTGTTAACTGTGTCCCATTTATAAAACAGTTGTTTAGATATCTATAACATTTGTTTTTTGTGAATTTCTTGCGTATATGTACATACATATATGTAGAAAAACATCCGGCCCACAAACTATTAACAAGTACAAGGTACATACTATGGTTGTATGTACACACAAATATACATAAGCGCACAAAAATTCTATAGCCATTTGTTTTTGTATTCGATTATGAGTGGGCCAAACAAAATGTACACACATATGCCTGTATGTATGTGTGCGCTCATATGTGCGTTCTCTTGAGATATTAGATAGTATACATGTATGTACACATATGTAAAACGACTGTTAGATAGGCAAAATAGAAATTTGTTTAGAGCCTTTTCTCTTAATAATTCTCGTTGCCTTGATTTGATTGCTGCGAGAAATATTCCAAGGTTATGAGCATTTTTCGGTGTCGTTATAATTTCAAAAAAAATTTTTACGATTGCTCATAGATTCTGCCAACATTTTTAGCAAAGCGCGAAAAAAAAGCAAATGCTTTTCTGTTCTCGAATTCCAAATATAGAGTTTTCTATATGTAGGTGTACAGAAATGTAAAAATTTTATGTACACACATACATACATATTGAGGAATATTTATTTTGTAAACAGATTTGCATATATGTACATATTTTGACAGGATTACAGCTTCTAATTTGTATTTTGTTATATAGATTTGATCAAATTGATCTTTAAACTCAAGTATATCTATCGCATTTGTTCCTCCTTTTTCAATGTACATACACCAAATACATACAATGGCATATACAAGTACACATGTACATATATCTATGTATGTATAGATAAACATATATATAAGTCTGAGTCTGAACAAATGTGTAATATAAGCTGTTTGCGTTTTTCGTTTTCTGGCTGATCTAAAAATACCTTTACATTTTCCAAAATACATTCAAAGCAAATTATTATTTTGTGTTTTGTTTTTTTTTTTTTTGTTGGGATTTTTTAAAATGCTTTAAAAGTATAAGAAAGAAAATTATAGGCAATTTAGTTTTGCATTTAAATTTCATTTAACACTTACTTTACTCCATTTACTTACATACATACATATACATAGACTACCCTCTAACTATTAATTTTGTTAAAATACGCTGTATACATTACCTGCTTCGAGCCAAAATGAAATCACTGTAAATAGAACATACAACCACGAAATTTTTGTAAAATATACAAGCCAAGCAATAAATTAATCTGGCTTCTTAACTATGTCCCGTGTGCTTTAATATATTTTCTATATACTATGTACATACTATGCCTGTAAATATATACATACGTGCATGTAAGAATGAACAATGTAACGCCATGGACACATTTTTGTACACACATGTAAAAATGCCGCACAATGTTACGTTTGAAGCCGATGAATTGGGTATCCCAGCCGTTGAACTGCAAGCAAGCACGTCGTAAATCTGCAAAAACATAAGCACTGCCATACTCTAACAACGTAAACTTGGCTTTCTTAATTTATAAACCCAACTATGTGACATTCTGGGCATTACAGAAAACAAACAGACCACCAATTGACTGGGAGAAAGTTCCTTTTGTGCCAAGACCTTCACTCATCTCTGATCCGGTGACTGCTTTTGGAGTGCGTCGCTCGGACTATGAGCAACGCAAGCGATCAATACTTGATCCAATTAACCGAGCTGCAATTAAACCAGACTATAAGATTATCTATCAGCCCATTGAGCCATATGTGCCAACTCGTGATAAAAATCGATCGCGTATTCTTAGCATGGTGCGACAGCACATCGATGAGGTGGAGGCCGGTGGCAATACAGCAGCACGCACCTCACGCGACTCTCTCGATAGTCAACTTCCTCGCCTACATCGCGCCGCTTCTGAGAGTCTGCCGGTGCGAAGAGAGACCTACCGCAATGAAAAGTCGGGTGCAATGGTCACAAAGTACTCCTACTAACTTGTAGAGAAAAACACCAAACACCAAAAACAAAATTAACAGCGAACTAATAGCGAACCATAACGAATTGACTCTTTAAGATCTGGATATAACACTCACGAAGCACTGTTCACATGGCTTAAAGTTTACATACATGTTCTTACAGTTTATACATATATAAAACATTATAAATGATCAGTCATTCTCTTCGTTTTTGTATCTAATAATGCATATAATATTTCCTAATATACAATGTATCCGATTTTTATGTTTTGTGTACGTGGATGAGCCAGTCGAGCCAAATTACGAAACGAATTAAATTTTACCAAAAAGCGAACCTGTTTCAATTTCCATTTCTTAGACTTGACTCAATTACAGAGTGCTTTAACAGTCTTTAGCATTATGAACATTATTTAATGAATTTCTTCATAATTCCTATGCACAAAGTACTTTGATTAATTGTCATGCCCTTATTATTATATGAATACCTATTTTGCCTTTAGGGTTCTTTGCTATTAACGTCATATATTCTAGTGTAAATATGAGAAACGAGCCCTTTGCAAAATAAAAAAACAAACATCTTTTTCCTATTGGGGTAATATTTGCGCTCCATTTTAACAGATTTCTTTGGTACATACAAAACACATCAATAATAAATAGTTAAGGTTTTAGTATATCAGCAAGCGGATTTTTTTTTTTTTTAGTTGCATAACATTTTTATGCAGACTTTTCTATTTTCCTTTCCAATTCTTAACTCTTACCTAAATTCATGAATCGGAATTTATAGACTCCACGCTTAGACCTGTGCACGGATAGACCTGGCTCTCATCGCAGTCGTGCCTCCTCGGACTACTCATACACCTCAAAATCAAGTGTTGAGAAGAGCAGCTATGATTCAAGCAACCCCTATGCCAGGCCGGAACGCTCCACATACACTTCCACTGTTGAGAAAACATCGCGTAGTGGACCAGGTGGTTCCTACAATTATAACACCGAGCGTACCAGCACAACTGGCGCTGGACCCGGTGGCTACAGCTACTCCTCGACCACCTCTGGAAACTTGCCCGGCGGCACTAAATACCGCCACTTCTCCTACCATGTTTAAGCGAATGCCTTTGAATCAGCAAGCAATGGCTTAAATGTATGGCTCTAATATCAATTTTACTTATTAATCCGCCTATATTGTTTGATTATGTTAATTGCAACTAGAAACATCTAACTTTCAACTTGTACACTGTATGTATGTATAAAGTTTTGTTACAATGCCTATCACCACAAGTTTGTAAATTATTCGAGTTGACTAACATTACTAATTGATTGTTTTGATTGTAAAATAGATTATAGATGTTTATAAGCAAAAACTTTATGATGTGTTTTATCTTCAGAAATCAATAATGTTTCTAAAATATTTGTGATACAATAAAATAAAACCGAGTTCACTAAAAATATTTTCTTCTAGTTTCATGTGTACAAATACTCTGCATAATTTTACCATTTTTTTTTTATTATTAGAAATAAAATACGATATTCATATACAACTTTCTGATCGATCTGCATAGGCTGTGAACACAATACATGAACATATGTGTTCTATGTACATTGTACATTTTATCTTGATAGTATAGTTGGGATAACTGCACAAATTAGCCAAATCAGAGTCCTTAAAGAATTTAGTTCGGTATTGATAAATACTGGGATTTTGTTTGTTTGCTAAAAACAAAAACAAGTTTTTATTAAATTCAATGTTGTATAATTCTTTTACAGTATCCGTCTGTTCACAACGTGACTCGAGTAAGTATTTGCATCAAATATATATTTTTTGTTGTTCATGTGTTGCTTGTCATCCATCTCTTTTATATAATTTTTTAATTTTCCTGGTCATACTTCAACCAAATCACCATCACCTGGATTCATAAGTGGTTAGTACTTTATACCATCAATATGTGTTACACCATTTTAATTTGGCAATATGTCAAAAGTTGATTCGATCTTAAAATCAATTTCTTTTAGTTGCAAAAATTTTCCATCACTATTATTTTTTTTTTTTACCATCTGATGTAAACCGACAGTAGTAGAGTACATACTTCTTTTGCTCATGCTTTTCGACTTCCTACTTTCATTCCCATACATTTTGTGTTATATTATACTAACTTATGAAAATTGACAAACATATTAGGTATACAAAACGAGCTATCCTATCTACTCGAGTTATTCAATCCCGAGACGTGTCGTCAGTGGACCTCGTGTAATAACATCGCCTGTTCGGGTTGTTACCTCACCCACCCGAGTATTTTCGCGCGTTGTACACTCTCCATCACCTGTGCGCGTTGTGCGTACGACAACGCGTATAACAACATCTCCGGAGAGAACGTCCTCTTACTCATATACTTCGCCAACGACATACTATAGTCCATCGACCTATTTGCCATCGACCTACTACACTTCATCCTATATCCCAACATCGTATACAACATACACACCATCGTATCATTACAATCCAACAACTGTTACACGCGTGTATGCTCGCTCGGCATCCCCAGGGTCACTGCGAGTAACAACATCACCGATTCGTGTAACACCTTCTTATTTGAAGAGACTCCCTCCTGGATATGGTGCACGGGCCTTAACTAATTACCTCAATACTGAACCCTTTACCGTAAGTTGGTGAAGTTCAATATCTGATTCTTGTCTTATGCAGATTCGTTACAATCGGCATTCAAGATAAGGCGAAAATAAACTATTTTGTAAAGATTGTTTTCTTCAATAAAAATGTTGTTTAGACCTTTTCTGAGGAAACGAGTAGGATTCGCAATCGAGCACAATCATTGATACGTGATTTGCACACTCCTGTTGTTCGCCGTGCACGCAGCTGCACACCATTTCCTGTGACTGGGTAAGTAAACACTTATGTTATCAAAGGTGTTAGAAAATTATTTTACTGTGCAGTTAAGTTAGGCAGAATAGATTTGCATATAAGACTGCAAAAACCTTAGTTTTAACTAAAGCACTTACATGTATGGCTGTGGCTAACAGACAACAGTTTATTGCGGAACCGCCAAGAAATATAAAAATTATAGTATTCTCTTAATATTCACAATTACCCTTGTCGTCTGGTAGCGCACTTCCTTGCTACGAAATATTGTCAACTAATAATGTGTATTTCCTCTTAACTTAAGGATTTATATGGCGATATTTCAGATTTCTCTTGAATCTATTTAAGCGAACGGCAGTTATTGTTTTAATAGAAATATTTAAACTTTTTTAAAATCCCTTGTTTATATGATAAAGTTATCCGATTTGGCTGATTTCGACTGACCATGGCCATAGTTTAACCCGATAGCTTAAAAACAGTGGGACTAGTTTGCAAAGATATATACAGACACTAAGATGGAAATGGCTATGTCGACTCATCTCGAGTTGCTGTGTTACGGAATGGTATAGTCTCAATATATATCGCGACGGCATATTATTTGTCATAAATGTAACTTTATTTAAATAAAAAATAGCACCCTTCAGGATTAGCATTATTCAGTCGAGGATTTTTTTATATTTTTTTTGGGCTGCTACAACTGTTTCCTTGTAAGCGTTGCACACTCCTTGACTCAAGAGTTTTAAAAAACAAAACAACTTATATACAGAAGGAAAAATGTCTTTAAGAAGAGAGTATTGTCTTGGATATAAATATGTAGTAATACAATTTTGTTTGTAGGTATTCATATGGCCCCACATCGCAACTTGCTTTAGATGCTTATGTTGCACGAGTAACAAACCCTGTTCGCCACATTGCAAAGGAAGTTCACAATATATCACACTACCCAAAACCAGCTGTAAAATATGTTGGTAAGTAGCAGAAAAACGAAATATTAAGTTGCCTCTAATACAATTGGATTACAATTGTAATAATTAAAATGGTATAATCGTATTAAGTTGCAATTTGCACTGTGGTTTTATCTTGTACTTAATGATATCTTTTAAATATTAAATGATAAGGTAAAAGTCATCTTGCTTCTGTAAGGATATGTGGTGATAGGGCTTATAATATTAGAAGCCCAATGTACGATTCGGACAAAGTTCGAACAGATATTAACCTTTTGTCCTGGTACCTTAGACATCCCACTTGGAAAAATGAGAAAAAAAATGTTACACATCAAGAAGGTAAGTTTTTGTTATAAGCCAATTAAAATTGTACATGCTTGTTAACGCAACCTGTAAATAGCATCTCAGAACTAGAACCGTTTATTCATGCTCGTTTAATCAAAACATTTATTTGAGACTTCCAATTAACTTATTGAGAGATAAATTCAAAAAAGTTTTTCCATATTTTAAATGTGCATAAATAAAAATAAAACAATACAAAAATGGAATGTTTTCGAAACAAATTTTAAAATGCTTTTGTCAAAGGCTTAAAAGGTTTATAATTAAAAAAAAATGATCATGTTTAGGAGCAAAGTATATACATACATATTTGTTACTAATGCATTGGACTTTCGCATCCTTATGAGCTTTGTTCTATGTATCTTACTAACTTAATATGTTTTATGATTGATTGACTCTTTCCAGTTGAAGCTGTTGAAGTTGAGGCGTAAATGATAATATGCCTGACTTAATAATATGGACAAACACACTTTAAAATACTTGAAATGAAAATAATTTAATCAAATAAAATATCACTAAGTTTGCTTGGTATATAATGAAAACGATATCTTAAACATAAACAATTGATATCAATAAAAATCAGTCGCTTTTACATCTAGACTACTGTTCAACTTTCAATTTGTTCACTAATACCAACTAAAAACGTTTGACAACAATCAATAAAACTAAAAACGAAATCAACACTAATAATAATTTTCTCTTTTACAAATTAATCAGTTCTTAAATTTAAAGTTTAATACATTAATTGTTTGGCATTTAAGAAATGTACGTCGTATATTGTTTTCTGTTAAACTTTTTAAAATGCCACATACATATGTATGTACAATACAAATATTTATAACTGTGTAATATTTTTATAATGAATGAAATAAATAATTACTTTTACCTCTTTATGTATATACATAAAACAACAAATCTAAAATTTAAAACAAAAACATTTTCTTCAGGGTGGAGCTGAATATGCATATGCTGCATATGGTATATAGCATGTATGATGTGTTTATAAAATTTTAACATACATTTATACTCTGCGTTTAGCTGTTTAAAATTAATCATGTTCTTAAATATATTGTCAAAATGTTAATGGCCTTGACCTATATTTTGTTTTTAATTTCAACTAAAATACGTTACAGGTACACTCAGTAAAATTAAAGTTGACGTCATTGATCTTAGAATAAATTTGTTTTTATATAGTTTCTATACAATTATGTATTATTGCGACTGTTCGTCACACAATTTAGAACAACGATCTCTAATCGAGGATATATATTTCGACAGCATGAACATTTTCAGAAATAATGTATCATCATTAATTATATACAGTCATCTGTTTGGGAACTGTTTTGAATATCCCGCTACAGCAAATATGGAAATTTTGTAGCGTTACGAATTTATTACTTTTTTTACGATTGCTGGATTTGTATTCAACTAAACATTTCTGTAAAGTTTTGTTTTGTTGTATGGCTTAACAACATTTTATTTTTTAGTTTCGATGTTTTTTGATTACAACGAGCAAGCAAATACCTACTAACTTTAAAATAAACTTTTCGAAAACACATTTAAATTTTTTTGCCTTTGTATATAAAAAATTGATTAAAACATAAGAGCATGAGGCGTAAGACACAATGCTTGTTCAAAACCCATAAATTCTATTTTGTTGTTTTTTACACTAATTTCATAATAAATTTTTTTTTCTAATAAATCATTAAAACTTGCATAGATATTTCGTTGCATATACTTTTAAACCCAAGCGGCTAAAAATTAGTTATTAATATTGATTCATTTAATACAAAACACTCTACTCTTGGAGTCTTCAAATCTGCAAGTCTTCTTTCTTGATCTTTATAAAATTATCTTGGCAATCAAGTATGGTAAGTAAAGTAAGAAATTAAGTGTCTATATAAAATACATACATTTATACACAACATTAAACATTAAAATCTGGTTATTAAAAACTTAAAATAAGTATCAAAACACAGCTACTTCAAAGTTTCAACAAACATTATTCATAGCATGATTGGAATTTCAGATGCCGAGTTGGATCCAAATCGCCCATCCAGAAAATTTTCTGCCCCTAGACCACTTGAAGATGCGGTCGATCTGGAGTCCAAAGAGAAGCAGCGTCTTCGTCAGGAACGTCTTATGACTGTTAACGAAGACGCTTTAGATGAAATTGAGAATGAGAAAAAACAAGCTAAGTTAGCTGATGAAGCCAAACGTCAAAAAGAAAGGTAAATGATTGGCAAGATAGTCATAAGGTTCATCACTCCTAATATGAAACCGAATCATTATAGTGCCCTAAAGGAAAAGAAACAACGCGAAGAAGCCGAAAGGGCCTTGCATGAAGAACAGGCGCGTTTGGCTGCCGAGGCCAAACAAGCTGCGGAGGAAGCTAGAAAGGCCAAGGAGGCACAACAAGCTAAGGCTGAGGCAGAGGCTCAAAAAGCAGCACAAGAAGAAGCCAAAGCTGCTGAAGACGCTGCCGCACGTAAAGCCGAAGAGGAACGTTTAGCTGAAGAAGCTCGCATTGCCGAGGAGCTTCGTTTGGCTGAAGAAGCAGCACAACAAGCTGCCGCAGAAGCAAAAGCTGCAGAAGAGGCAAAAGCAGCAGCAGCAGCAGCAGAAGCAGAAGCTGCAGCGCTTAAAGCTGAAGAAGAGGCCCGGTTAGCTGAAGAGGCAGAAAAAGCCGCTGAAGAAGCTGCTGCACGGAAAGCTGAAGAAGATCGCTTAGCAGAAGAGATGCGCTTGGAGGAAGAGCAGCGATTAGTGGAGCAAGAGTTGAATCGCCTTGCAGAAATTGAAAAGCAAGCTGCAGAAGAGCGTGAGGGCGAACTTGCAAGCCAAGCAGCTGAATTGGCCGAAATTGCCCGACAAGAAGCTCAAATTGTCGCTCAGGAGCTTCAATCTATTCAAAAAGAAAGTAGAGATGTTGCCGAGCCTATTATAGATGAGCCATCGTCTCCTGTTGAAGATATTCAAGGAGAACCGACCATAGAACTGAATTCGAATGTTGAAGATGTTTCAGCCGAGTTGGAAAACACTGCCGGTGAATGTTGTGTAGAAGATGATGATGATGAAGAAGAAGAATAAAATTAAATACAGCCAATGATACATTTCTAAAGACGTCCATACTATGATATCTATGTGTTTATTTTTATTATTTATTCAATTAGAGGCCTCTTCCCGTCATTGCAAACTTAAAAACATGTTGCTGAAAATTTTACTTATTTCAAACTATGTCGATTTACCAGAAACCAATATTGTTTTAATCTTATTTCATAGCATTACTCTCGCTTACGCCTTGTGAAAAGTAATAATACTTGCTGAATATCCTTCCTATCAATATCAATAATATATATGTTTAAAAAATATCTATTAACTGGCTGTCAACTGATTTTTATCGGGGGTCACCAAAGCCTTAGCCACTAAGCAGTCAACACAAAGAGGTCTCGAATAGTGTAAGTCTATTGCATGCAATAAATGTTGCGGAGCATCCAGAATCTGTAGATCGCCGCATTTGTTGCAGGCCCAGTGTATCTCCCAGATAAATGTAAGTCAATCTGCAGAATCACATAAAAACAAATCTCATAAAACATCTCTTTGCAAGCAAATTTGTAACAAATAATTGGTTTATTAAGAAAATATAAGTTACAAATGATTCTTTTAGATCCTTTATTTTCAAAAAGTCTTAGCTTACAGTTCGTTAATTAGTTTCTAATTACAACTGACCTTGCTCGGCTAAGCTTGGAAGCCAACTAGGGTGTGGCGTTTTTTTATTTGCCATTGCTGGTGAAAGCTATATACAAACTTTTTTAAAAATTTATTTAGTAAAATGTTTTTAAGTACTGAAAAGTAAAAAAATTATTAACACGCTAGTAAGTAAAAAATTTAATTGAAAAACCTTTTATTCAACAAACTTTACTGAATGTTTAAACAGGTAAATGCTAATTATGAGTTCCTTATTGGAAGATAAAAGACAATCACAATGCACACTGAAAAAAACAAGAAGAAAATATTATTTTAGAAGTAACAAATGACAATTTAGAATTAATTTTTTAATAAATCATTTGTTACAATGTTTAAGCATCAAAATAATTTGTTACAAATAAGTGCCGCTTTCCATATAGTACCATATATGGTATATTATAATTTTTACTTACCGACTAGAGTGAAAGTGAACAATGCAATAGTTGTGTTGCAATACGGTAACAGCATTACTCCAATTAAGTTTGTTGCTGCAATAATGCCAAGACGTCCCAACGACATGCACAAGCTAACAGCTTTTCCCCTAAAATATTATAATTTCAATATTTTATGATTCAACTCACTTTTTCCAATCAATTTTGTATCAGTATGCTGCAGTGGTGTATAACACAGTAAAGACGTTTGATTCGTACCTTAAATGTGTTGGTATAAGGTCCACAATCGCACCCAACATAATGGAAATGGATAGACCAGGCAACAGAATGTATAAACAAAAAAGTATAAGCACCACAATGGGATTTGAAACAAAATGTAATAGAACTCCGCTTAATATTGAAAATGTAAGAGCAGCCAATAGAACGTTTTTACGGCCAAGAGGATTCAATAGAGTGCCTTGTATTGCGAAACCTATCAAAAATGCAGCTCCAACTATCATGTTATCAATGTATGTTTTAGTTGATATTTCATCGGAGCAGACCTTTAAGTAAACGAGCATAGGTATGGTATTAAAGTCAAAAAGAAAGTCCGTTTACTTACCAAAGTTTGATTCAATGATACATTCAAATCTTCTGCAACGTACGATTTTTCCAATATTTGACAAACTGTTGAGTTCTTACTTTCATCGTTAGACGAACGATTAACAATTTCAGGAAACCAAAATTGCATGCCGTTTGAGCTTAAAATATAAAACACGTATTCATAATAGTTGCCCATATGCAATGACAATTTATAATTTTATTGTTTTTACTTTATTTCATAAAATGCACAACGCACAGCATATCCGACCAACTGTTTCGGCTGTATGCAAATTTGTTCTACGGTCTAAGAGCTTCTATTTAGCTACAACTTTGGTCAATGTCAACTTATTTCTGTATTTAGATAGCAAGTGCAAAATAGTTAACAAGAAAAAAAGCCTTTCAAGTGTGTATATAACATTAAACCAAGAAACCACTTAACGAGGAAATAAAAAATGAGAGACAAAAATTTTCAAACACCGTCAATCTTCTATATAACGAACTTCCATTTAACGGAATTTTCTAAATAACGAATACATTTTACACTGCTTTTTCAATTTACTTGCACAA
This sequence comes from Scaptomyza pallida, assembly GCA_018152965.1. NCBI lineage: Eukaryota > Metazoa > Arthropoda > Insecta > Diptera > Drosophilidae > Scaptomyza > Scaptomyza pallida. The sequence continues at coordinate 1,687,976 of JAECXP010000227.1, read as the reverse complement.
GCTCCTATGAATTTAACAAAATTTATTTTTTTATTATGTGCTTTGTTTTGCACTACTATAAGCTGTAAGTTTTCAGACATTTCTATGTCACGAGTTTTCTATGAAACAAACAACACTGAAGCAATTTGTTTTGTATACCTATTTTATGAACTTGGCTTTATTTGTAGAACCAATTTAAACAAGGATTGTCAAACCTAACCTCGAAACACAATCTTCTACACTGTATTGCACACTAAAATTATATTTATTTTCTAAGCACAACAAATAAGCAATTTAAATTATTTTACAAATATTTACTTACCTGAAAAACATACAAAGTACAGCCAAGTTACATAATATAAAGTTAAAGCCATGTGGCTTTTGAAATAATGGAATTGTGGCACGTGCAATATTTGTAATAATACCACAGCCGCTTTGGTTAGCCAAAACGTTTTCTCCTGTTTGTTCTTCGGGTTTGAGTGTAAATTCATTACATTTAAGCACTTGCGTTGTTGGTATTCCTCGATTAAATTTACTAATCCAATTTACGGCGAGCAGGGCTTGGCTTTCTTTATTTTGAGCTAGCAGAAGTTTAGGGCTTTCGGGATAATATACAAGGATCAATCCTCCAATTAAGCCCGGTAAGAGACTCGCTAGCATTATCAATCGCCATGGTCGGAAAACAAAGTCACCAACTATATTGATGGACCAGTCTGAAGATAATATTGCCCAAGCGGTTGCTGCAAAATAAATGTTTCACTTTTAATAAATTTGCTAGAGCTTTTAAGAGAACTTAAGTATTGTAGTTTATGTAGCAGAACTTAAAAGAAATCAAGTGGAATAAATCCAATAAAATATTACCTGGAACATAGATTGCAGTAACACTGACAAACATCGTCGAATAGTTGATGGCAATTGCTCGATGTCGAGGTATGTTAAACTCGCTCAAATAGGCGTAAATTGCAGCTGATACACCTCCAAGGCTTTCAAAAGTATTAAAATTATTTTTATTTATACCAAGTTTTACCAATAAGATAAATAGCAGCGTTGCCGAAAAAATCAACAGTCAATGATATTTATGAATTTTAACTTATTTGTATAGCGCAAGAAATTATTTTCTGATTAACATCTAAAAATTTTTCTTTAATACCTCATTCGTATTGCAGTCGATAAAATTAAGTGGTGCTCCAAATTAAATAAAATTTTGCTAAATTTGTATGTGGACATGAAAATGAATTCAAAAAGGCTAACCGAAAATTGAGAGTATATCTTTAAAATTGATCTCCGCTTCCCTTTTTACACAGCTTTTTTAACCAATAAAAGACACTCGAAAAAAACCTTTAAAACATTTAAAAAAAGAGTATAATGATTTTGTGCAAATGTGTGCAACAGACAGAAGGAAACATCTCCGACCCCATAAAGTGTATATATTCTTGATCAGCATCAACAGCCGAGTCGATCTAGCCATGTCCGTCTGTCTGCTGTATGAACGCGCCGATCTCAGAGACTATAAGAGCTAAAGACTTTAAACTTAAAACTTAAGCTCTCCTATACCATAAAAAAAAAAAAATTTTGTTTCAAATTATCGATAGCACTTCTAGTTTCCGATATACACATGTGATCAATAACAAAAAAAACCTTGAATTTCAAAATTGTGAAAATGAGGTTTTAAAATATGGGTAATTAATGAACATTTAAATTTGATCAAAATCGGTTAAAAAACACCGAAGATATCGCAGTTTAAAGTTTGGTCATTTTTGTCACTGGAAGAATACACAAATGACTGTATGCGTTACGTATGGGGTTAAGGGTATGTCCTAGTCGGGATTTCTCAACTAGGGCCTTCTTACTTGTTTTACTTATTTTTTTGTTGCTTGTGTGACAAACAGATATTTGTAAATTGTTTGGTCTACAGCTTAAATTTAATGGTGTCTAGGTCAGCCGACCACCACTTTCGTTCCTTTCGAGGAAGAGTCACTTAATCAAATTTGTATTTGTATATTTTGCAAAAGGTTCGGGACTACACTCTAGGTGCATTGGTAAGTGTGAATGCAATATCAAAAAATGGACCGTTATATTTCATTTCGTTGATTTTAACTTATAATAAAACTTCATTATGTAATTCATAATTATAAATGATTCAATGAACAGGTACAGAAAATATATTTTTTTGTTGGCTATATTAGTTGTACTACACTTATTTTTGGTACAGATCTATTAACGCCGATTAAATAACCCGATTGTATGTATAATAAAAAACATACATAAACAATCGAGTTCCCATATATAATCATCATTTTTACAAAAGAGTCACTTACCTGATACCAGAAAGTAAGTTAATTATGTTAAATAACCAAACGCTTGTGACAAACATAAGAATAAACTGAAGGACGGTACTAATAAATATTCCGTAAAGCAGAACTGTACGCCGGCCAATGGCATCGCTGATGTATCCCCATATATAGGTTGATAGAAAAATACCTTTGGTGACAAACAATTTTATTTATTATAAATTCAATAGTTTTCTCATTATAATTCCTAACTAACTACGTAGTTCAAAGATACTCATATTTAAAAACGCTATTGCATACCGCTTAAAAGATAAATACAACTTATTAATCTCAATCTAGTTGATAAAAACAACTGACTGTTTTTAAAAGAAGTCTTTATGTATGTCGCTTACATCTAGCGCTCTTTAAAATCACAGCCTACTATTATATTAAAAGAGTAGGCAACAGCTATTTGACAGAGACCGAAACATCAAAATGTTTAAAACAAGTGTTTTATGCAAATTAGCTCACGACTTACCTGCAACACAGGCCGCCAGCATGACTCCCTTCTCTGCTTCTGTTGTATGAAATTCACAGTGGGAAGCAATGACTATAATACTCATCGCTTGTTGAGCAGCTACAGAAGTAATTGTTAGAAGGCCACTTACGAGCAATAGGACCCATTGTGTCTTTCCATAGCCTGCACCACAAATATTTAAACGTTAAAAAAGCCTATGCAATAAAAAATGTAATGTCTTACCAATCCTTTCCAAGACTTCGTCGTATTCAAACGAGTTTAAATCTCCAATATCCGTGTTAAGGTATGACATTTTAATAATGCAAGATCGAGTATCGTACTGAATCTCGTGCTAAACTGTCCCCACCTTATAAGTGTCTAACACTTTTTTAGAACATTCCACTCAACTCACAGCTGTGAGCTTAAAAACAAAAGCATTTGCCGCTTGAATACTTAAAAACACGTTATGAGAACAACATGTTTGTGGCTTTGAGACCACAATAATAATAAAAATCGAAAGTTCTCCAGTCGAGAAAGCTCGACTAGAAGATACCCTGTGCCATAGAACCATGAAGCTACAAGGCCATGCTTCTCTGGACGTAAAGTTAGACTTGATTATACAAACTAGGCTGTTGATGCTGATCAAGAATGCATGAAAGTACGTTCATACATACATATGTCTTTGTTATTACATTCTGGTGCCTATGTTCATACATTGTCACAAAACTATTACACCCTTTTCAACCATTTTGTGAATTCAGGGTATGGAAAATAAATAAATAAATAGTAAACAAATTTGGAAAATGTAACAAAAAAGATGTGAAATGATTGAATCGACTTGGTATTGTCAATCAAATATTAACTTAAATTGTGTAAAATCTTTCATAGTTGAAAAACATTAACAGCTTACCATTTTGAACGAATAAACTTAATATTATATTTAGAATAATTAACTTTACAATGTTATGAGTACGGACAAAAATGAATTGCAATATCATATTGCATATGCAACTGCTTTTTTCTATTTTCTCTCATTAAATTTGTACATTTCTCACAAAACGTTTTTAAGTAAATTTAAGATATGTTTGCAAAAGTTCTTGGAAATCCAAATTATTTGTTACAGAGGCGCAAAAACCTTCAATAAAATGCAGCCCTTCCAGTAGTGGTGTAAGTTTAATTAGTAACATTGGTGTCGATTCCTATCGATATTTTTAAAATTAAAAGTAACAGGCTGTTTCTATTCATTGAATTTATAGTTTTGTTTTCGTGATTTGTTTTGCACGTTTTTTATCTTGGCTGCACAGTTTGTGGTTTTTAGACATTTCCATACAACGCATTTTCTTTATATACACCCAACTCTCTTTTTTACACGGTAGATACGTTCCTCAGAAATCCGTGTAAAAAAAGAGGCGTTTCCTATAGTAAAATGGGGGATACGTTCCATGTGATTTGAAACCCGTGTAAGATGAAATAAATAACTATATTTACTTTGAAAAACTGTGTTAAAAAAGTTGAAAACTATAAAATTTCAGATATGCATACAAATTGTATGTTCATATGGCATTTTAATGAGCATTTAAACTTAAAATACATAATTCATACTGGTGAAAAAGCAAAAAAAAAAAGAAATCTGTTAATCCAGAATTAAGAACAGAAAAATTAGAATAGAAATAAAGAAAAAAATTTTACATAGCTACATAATTATTCGTCGCTACTTGATGACAAGAGCGACGATCTGGACTAAAGTCGGTATTATCACTGGAAATATTCATCAAATCCAATGGTGAGTTTCGTCCGGTAATAGAGTTTTGAACTGTCGGCGCCGTCGACTTTTTTTTAAAAAAAATCTTTTATAGAAAGTTAAACTTTTGGTTTTTTAAGTTCTTTATACAACTCTTTATACCCAGCAATACAATTATTAATATCTCGTTCGAACTTCAGGGCACGTTCCATATTTGGATCATTTTTCGTTATTATCGTTATGGTTCTCAGTTTTGCTGTCATTTGTTATTGAACTTATGTGAAAAATATGTGTGTCAGACAGAGACAAAACATTTTCCAATCTCACGCTGACATAACGCGCCTTAAGAGTTATCGAATAAGGGGATTTCCCCAGTTACTACTATGTATGTTTATTTCAGCAATGGTGCCAAGTGTTGTAAAAACAAACATAATTACAAAACCGTACTAGATAAAACAAATAAAAAAATAAATAAAAAATAAATTTTCAACCGTGTAACTTCAAATCCGTGTAAAAAGAAACCGTGTAAAAAAGAGTTGGGTGTACATATATAAACAGCTTGAAAACGATGTTTAATAAATATAAGGACAAAAACCAACATATTTATGCTTTAAAATCAGGAAAATTCATGAATTTAGTTGCATCGTGTGTACGCATCTGTGTACATCGAACTTCGATAAATGAACTTACTTTCGCTAATGTAGCTCCATAATTTTTGGATCATTATCCAAAAAAATAATAGTATTTAGAAATATCGCAAAAATAATAGATGCAGCGATGCGTTTTTATATCGCTTTCTGTCAACAATATGCAGTTCTTTTACTCTGTCGATACGATTACGTCTTTGTTTCTAGTAATGTGATTTAATATATGTAACTTGTTTAATTGCTAATTTACTGCATATTTTCATACAAGTTATATTTAAAGCCTTAATAATTTCTATACATAGTTTCAAAATTCAAGTTTATCGATCCACCATTTCCGCCTGCTGCCGGATAGCAGATAACTTGAACCATTATAGCTCCTTGCTAAACTCAATTCTTATAAATCATTTGCAAACACCACAAAATTGTTGCTATTTTCATATTATATTTCCTACACAAAGTCCCTTTTGGGTCCAGGAAATTGTTTTTCCCCTCTACAGAAATTTGAGTGTTTTTTATTATGTATATATTAATATTTTCAATACAATAAATATAATATATATTGAGGATTTAAATGTATTCAAAACATGTTTTATAAAGCCGCCTTCGCATGGTCGGTTTTTCTTTACTTTTTTTTAACCGACCAAATGTTGGCATTTACATTATTCGCATCGGTTGAATCCAAAATCCCGCCACTTTTCTGGTCACTTTCTCTAGCTAATTGCTTAAGTTTGTGCCAACAATTACTAAAAACAACAACAAAAACGCTTTTTTCTTGTATACAATTTAGTGGCTCAAATAACAATAAAAGAGCAATAGAACGCGTTCTATTTTTCTAAGTTTGCGTTGGTTATTAACCGGAGCTCAAAAATTATGTGTTCACACGAGAGCGCTGTCTTACAAAAAAAAAAAAAAAAAAAAAAATACGATGAAAAACCGACCGTGTGAAATCAGCTTAAGAACATACCATAATGATTTGTTTCTGTTTATAAATGTTTATTTACGATTCTTTTGTTTAAGTTTACATACAATTTTTGATTTCAGCGGCATAGAATCACGTTATCTTAAATCCAGCCAATTTAGCAACTTAGTTACATTGGAAGAAATAGGGTTAACACTGCACAAACTGAAAAGAAAGAAATGTGTCTTTAATTTAAACTCTTTTTGTTATTAATAATATCTTTATCAAAGTTTTCTTTTAAGATTGTAAGCAAACAGTTTTTAATATATTGTCCTCAACTCAAATATTGGTAAGATTCGGGGTATAATATCGACTGGCTGTTTCATTTAGAAATATACTTACACAGAACAAATCCAGAAAACACTCCAAATGTTATGAAGCAGTATGAATCCAAAAGTATGCCAATGATGTTGCTACCAAAAACGCTTCCTGTACGTCCAAGCATTAGGCAAATGCAAACTGCTTTCCCTCTTAAATTTGTTGGAACCAAATCTACCACGACCCCGCTTAAAACTGATACACACAATCCTGGCAACACCAGGTACAAACAAAAACAAATCATAATAATAATATCATTTTGTATCCAAACTAATGAAATAGCACAAGAAGCAGCTATGGCCAAGCCAACTGTTATTGCCACTTTTCTGCCAATCCGATCAATAACGAAGCCCATTATAATATAACCCACAATTAGAGCTAAGCCGTATGTTATTGTGTCTATATAGCTTTTCGTTTTTATTTCAACACTGCAAATCTGAAAGACAATAAAATCAGTTTTAGGCTCAAAATAGTTATGTGTAGTATTTCTGTTTATACATTTCCTGTAGCGTTAAGTTGCAACTGATTAATTGATGCATCGATTACGTCACAAACTGTCATATCGTCCCCACCAATATTTGATCTCAAACGATTTAGTATTTCTGGATACCACAGTCCCATTCCCGACGAGCTGCAAGTTGTCCCAAAATTGTTCAAAAGTCATGTTGTTTGTTACATATATAGCATACCTAAAGAAAAGACCGCACATTACTGTGCAGCTTATAATAAAGTTAGTGAAATGCGGCTTTTTAAGCAGCGGTAGTGTTTCGGCCCACATGTTTTTAAATGACACCGGTCTATGAAGAAAGCGAAAAAAAAAAAATTTTAAATTACAAATAATAATACAAATAATCATACTCACGGTGATTTGGAAACATTTAATACATTTTCTTTGTCAACTAGAACATCCGATTTAAGTTTCTCAACTTTTAATTCTTGAAGTGTTTTTCCCGAGTTTTTCAAAGCGATCCAGTTTAATGCAGCGTAAGCATCATCCATTTTTCCCATTGATATCAATATTTTTGGAGTTTCAGGCATTTTCAAAAGCATAAAAGTACCAATTACTCCAGGAAGCAAATAAAATACGGTCAATAAGCGCCAGGGACGAAATGAAATGCTATCTGTCACATCTATACTCCAACTCATTGACATAACAGCCCAAGCCACAGCTTAAGAATTCAAATTAAAATTTTAGTTGACATTGAAATAAATAAAAACTAAACAAGTTACCAGGCACGTATACTGTTGAAATACCAACAAACAAGCTGGCATAATTGATAACAATCGGCCTGTGACGCGGCGTAAAGAACTCTCCAAGGTATGCATATGTTGTTGAAGACGCACCTGCAATGCTGGAAAAAAAATGCAGCTCGTCGATTTTCATTGAATTGGCAAAAAAAAAAAATAGATTTGTATGGGCGATATCTACCATGCCATCAAAATAATAGCATCACCACGCTTTTATATATGTTTTTAGAAAGTTAACCCAAAAAAAAAAAAAAAATTTAAACTTCTGTACCAAATATAACAAGTTCAGTGTTTATAGCTTTTGTGAAGGGCCAAGTTTAAATTGTTTTAATTCATTTAAATTTGTTTAAATTAATGATTATTGGAACAGTTACACACCCATTTGTATGAATGCATGTTTAGCTTAGTTTAAAAATATATATACTATACAGTGCCGACCAATATAAAACTCATTTTATACATTTTCATACATTTTGTCTTATATTACAAAAAGTGTTAAGAATGAAAACCAGAAGCTCGAGCAACTTTCATTAGTTCAGTAATGCTCGGCTTACCCTTTCAGATAAACTTATTTTATCTATTTTGCTCGCCACTGTAAGTATATATATTGACAATCATGTGAGTGAAACATTAGTGGATTTAAAAGTACTTACAAAAATCCGACGAGAAATCGGGAAACTACATAAATCCAGTAGTACGGTATAAAGATGGAAATTAATGATATAACATTTCCAGTTAATGTTGTATATATTAAAACTGGTCTTCGTCCTATTGAGTCGCTAAGATAACCCCAGAAATAGGAAGAACAGAATATTCCTGTTGAAAAAAAAATCAAGTTGAAACTTTTTTGCAATTTTGGTACTTTAAGGCGCAATATTCGAATTATAGGTCGGTTTTTATACCCTTAACCCTTTAAATGGATAAACAAGGGTACCTCCGACCCCAAAATCGTATATATTCTTGGCCAGCATAATCAGCTTAGTCGATATAGCCATGTCTGTATGAGCACGTTGATCTCATTGACTATAAGATCTAAGACTTCAGATTTGGAATAACAGCTCTTTAAATTGGTTTTAAATTATCGATATAGGCTTGAAATATACAGATGGAATCTATAACAAAACAAACTTAATTAAAAAATAGTGCAAATGAGATTTGAGACTTCACATTGCAAAATGTTGATCAAAATCGGTAAACAAACATCGCTGATTAAAATAAAATTTCGCTTATTAAAATTAAGTCATCATGACAAAGAGCAGGCAAACGCTTCGGGTTAAGGGTAAGTTGGGATTGCTGGAAAGCCTTTATATTTACTTGTTAATATTGGCTTTTAATTAAATTTTTTAATCTACATAAAATGATTTTGTTTATTTTTTTTATTGCAATTATATAAAAGCACGTGGTCTCAATTTAAAATAAAACTTAAATCTCCTATGATAAATAAAGGCACTATTTTTGATACAGGTAAAAGTGTTATGTACATATGAATTAATAAAAATAACAGAAAACTTAATGCTTTTATTTAATTTACGTTTAGGAAAAGTTGTAAGTAACAAGAATAGATACTCATACTTATTTATTAATTTATTGTTTTGTTTTTTTTTTTTGTCAACTAATTGCAGTCGAAAATTAAAATTAAATCAAATTAAAAAATAACGCTAAGGTTACAAAATATTAAAGAGTAATAACCAATATTTAAATCCGTACGCAAAAGTTTATTACATTTAAATATTCTGGAAAATTCAACAAAAAATGTAGTGATCCAAAGATTGGAAAAACCCAGAAAACCCCAATCAGATCAGCTATAAGATTAGTGCTTAGTAACTATGACTAGATAAGTAAATCAGTAAGGATCTTCTCAGTAAAGAAATGGAGTCTTCAAACAAGTGAATACATCTTATTGTAGTCTGCGCACATTACACAAAACGGTTCATGCACTTAATTGTTGCTAGAGCAACGATCACAGTTAATGGGTACAAAGTAACGAGAAGATCTAATTGGAACAGTTAAGTTTATTCAAATCAAATAAATTAAAAGAAATTTCTTCGATCAGATTGAATTCTATCCTGATGAACCCTGTATTGCGGAGACCACACACAAGATCTAAAATTTCTTCTGAACAGATTCAATTCTAACCTGATGAATCCTGTATTGCGGGGATCACACACAAGATCCATATTCAAGAGATTTATAACGTGTTTTATTAGAGTAGGGATCGTTAAACTCTTTCGACCACCGCTTCATGAAACCAACGATATTGGCATTATTACAAATATTATATAGATATTCCCTTAACGAAACCATGTATATCTTTTAATTTGCACATATATGTAAAAGTACATTTTTTGTGAGGTCGCCAAAGCTCTGTTTTGTTGGCTATTTACAAAAAAAAAATTTATAAGTTCAGCAAGAACGTTTTCAGGAAATATTTTTGGGCGATAGTTTAATACATTCCGAATGAAACTTTCTTAGCTTAAAGGCAAGCTTACCAACAAAACTAGCTGCACTCATTATGGCCTTGTCCATTGAATTTGTATCAAAATCGCACTGTGAAACAATTGTAATGTATGACATTCCCATTGTTTCATTTATTACCATCATTAGAAGAAGCCCTGATGCAAACAGAACAGCCCACTGCACACGGCCAAATCCTTCAGAGAATATGCATTAGGTAAGCAGAATCATATGCTTATTAACATCATTCTTTTAGTTACCAATTAATTTTAGTACGTCTTCATATTCATGACCAGCAAACCCGTCTTTTTGAACGCAGTCTGTCGACTTTAATTCAATATCTTGTTGGTTCACGCGCGAAGTCATTATAAATGTTTTTTTTTTTTTTTTTATTAGAAGTTCTTACAAAAACTCCCAAACCTTCGTTAAGGCATGACTAACGAAGCACGATGCACTCGCAAAAGTATCTCATAGCCTACAGATAGCTATTGCTAGTTTCGACGTTCCAAGTACGTACTACTTGTCGTCGTTGGAGCTTGGGTTATCAGCGCACAATAAAGATAAAAACAAAAACTGGGGATGACATCTGGTTAATTTACTAATTGTGTATCACTAATTTCTGACAGCCAAGATACTAAACAATCAACAACACATTCTATACTGTTTTCTTTCTTTTTCTTACAGTAAATAAGACTACCGCGATCGAGACGAAAATCTTCTCGTCAAAAAACAAAATCTTGTTTTGTCCTTAAAGGACACAGGGTGAACGCATAGACAAGGGATGAGCATTCACAAAAAAAAAAAAAAAATTTATATTTATTTATTCCAACATTAAAAGTAGAGTATTGTAGAATGTTTTCAAACACTTGAAAATTGTATAATGTAGCACATGTATAATGTATGCTTTTGATAAGCATCACGAGCTGAATTGATAAAGCCTTGACCGCCTGTTTCTATGCAAACTGGTCTCTCAGTTTTAAAGCTATCAATTTGAAACTATAGCCCAGTTGACTTGTGCAGTTTGATCAATTGCCAACATAAGTCATGTCGGAGCACTATATCATAAGGCTGCCAAACAAATGCAAGATGTTTTAAGAGATTTGACAAGAAAAAGGCTCTAGTACAAAAAACAAACTTTAAACTGCGATATCTCCTGTGTTTTAATTGTTACAATTACAAGTATATATCGGAAAGCAGAAGTGTTAAAGATAATTTGTTACATGCTTGTTCTTCTCATGGTAAAGGAGAGCTTAAGTTTCAAATCTGGAGTCTGTAGCTTATTTCTGAGATCGGCGCGTTCATACAGACGAGCAGACGGGCTTTTGCACAAAATCATTATACCCATTTCATGGGAGTAAGAACAAGTAAACTTATCTAGTGCTTAAAAAAGGTTAAAATTATAATATAAAGAACATGATTTGCCAAAGGTAGATTGGGTAAGCATATCGATTCGCGAAGTTTTCTTCAATATCAAATTTAGGAAAATGAATCAATATTTGAAAATATTCGTACACAGGATGTTTTCTTTTTATTTCTAACAATGAAAAGCTAAGTGGTGCTATTATTTTGAATGCAGTTGTATATGGTAACCGCGACATTGCATATTTTAAGTTCAAATATCACTTTAACACGCTTTCTAATTAGTTTTCTCAGATATTTGTGTTTTTTTTTACATAAGAAGTTTTGTATTATTTTAAATTATTACTGAACTTATGGCCAAAGTTGAACTTATGAATTAAACTTACGAATTATAAACATACATGAAATAAAGTGTACCAATGACTCATCAGTTGGCCCACATATGTACTTTCGTGCCTCTATATTCTGATAAACAAAAATATTTGTTACGACTTTTATGACATCTCACAACTTAAAGTGTGAAGTAATAAAAGTGCGCTACATCTTATGATGCTTGCTTGTAAATTTTTTGTTTTAGTACGACATTACTTTATATTTGCAAAGTGTTGCTACCGAACAGATAGAACACAACTGATAATTTAAAAGACGTTCCAAACTACGCAGAGTTTTGTACGATATAAACAACAGTTTTAAGAATCTAAAGCTACATTTCCATATGTGTTGGCAAACTGTGATCTATATACATTATGAACGTCAACGATTTCATTTACCCAAAAATCAAAGCCGACATTTCGTTCACAAAGTTTAACCAAGTTTAAAATTGAAATTAGTATGGGTATTCACGTTAGTTTGCCTATCGGTTTATTTTCTTATCTGTTGAACACCCCAACAACAAAAATATTTAAACGACATCAAAAGTGTATAAAAAGTGCAAAAGGTAGTTCACAACGGTTTCTGTTTAAAAGTAAGAGATAAGAATATATGAACCAACAAATGCGCTAAATAAAAAATGATTTAATAAGTTATTAGGCTCGCAACTAAGTACTCGCTGCTTTTTTTTTATAAAAAAGAAATTTTATCCCAAACAAAATTGAGGCGATAAACTATTTGTTCCACTGCTGTTGAAAACTTTTTCTTACTTTTTAGGCAGAGTTGTATTTAAACTCTCCGGCGCTAAAAGTGTTTGTATTTCGAGACAATCCAAAAATCAAGCAATTTTTTATTTCTTTATATGATCAGCAAGACAGTAGTTTTCGGATGTCTGGAAAATATGGCAGTTAAGGTATTACTATTCGTATTGTTGTCGTTTTTCTCGCAGTGCTTAGCATAAAGTCACTTAGTATTGGCTTGGCGGGTAATTAAAGATTTTGTGTGCACCTTTTAATCCAATCAAGAGGATATTATGGAAAGTTTTACCACTTGTACAAAAAACTAAAAGCCTACCCGAATAAACGGTGTGTTGTGTTGACTATTCAATACCCTTGCCTGTTTTCAAACTGCATCTGTGTGAAATATGAAAATTAATTTCATTAATATAATAATGTAATGTATATATTTACAATGTTAAGAAGTTTTTTTATTCAACTATGTCAAGAAAAAGCAAATTTAATTATGAAATTAATAGAAATAGGCTCATTTCATTTTTTAAGCTTGGCTATAAATAAATTTTGAATATCATTTCTTATTTCTAATTTTTCAATATCATTTAGTTTTTCAAAGTAAGGTAACAATGATTTTAAAAATAATAAATTATCATTTTCCTTCTCAATTTTTTCATCATCTGCTTTTTCAATTTGACTTTCTAATGCATTTTGGCGCTCCTTTTCACCATTGGTTGGATCTGAAGAGGCAGTCTTTTTAATAAATGACATATGGTTTAGGTATAGCCATTTGATATTGCGAGGCTTTGCTCCAGATCCAGATGATGACTTCGAAATTTTTTGTGTTGTCCTCCTATATGTATCCTTTAAATTTTTCCATTTGTTTTTAGCAGCAGCTCCTAAAAATTAAAATTTTTTAAGTTGAGTATTTAAAATTATATATCTTTAAATAAAAATGCAAGCACTTATTTTTAGGTGGCTTGGTCACCCTGGTACCTGGTCACTTAAATCGAGATCTGGCTTTTGCTTTATGAATGGTTAGAAGAACAGCGAGAAATATAATTAATGCAATTTGTAACAGCCGTGTGAATGAGTATATGCCTTTTCCCACAATAGATCGTCTTCAAAAAGTTGCAAATGAATATTGAATGCAAATCTAAAAGTAGCACTGACTGAAAACACTGTCATATTAATTGCACTTTATATTCTGGCTCGCATTATTTTTAACTATATGCACTTCTTTCCAAATATACATAGTTCAACTTGGTTCAAATTGCTTTGAACTCTGCCTATTTTCTAAATCCACGGAAAAGCTTTTTAATAAGAGCATATCCAAGAAATCTATATATGTATATAAAAATAAGTGGCAGTTTTCGTTGTTCATGCATAGCGCAAGAACGAGCTCACCTATTGAAACCAAATTTTTAGGCATTGTTCGGACTATTTAGTAGATGGTTTGTGTGAAGTTCGACCCAAATCGGTATACCAGTTCTTCATTTATCTCATATTTCATAATGAGTTTAATAAATGGAAACAAATTTTGAAAATACAAAACAGGGATTTTGCTGTCAAATTTAAAATTTTTCAGTGTTGAAAGTAAACAATATTTTTTTCTGTTGTCATTTAATTTTGTACGTGCTGCGATAACTATTGTGCGTGTACTTGCACAGAGTCTTGCACGGCGATCACGAGTAGGTGCAAATTATCGTGAAGGCAGAGTTCCGCTTCGCCTTTGCGATCAAATGAACACGATCCTGATTGCGACTACAGCCTGCATGGTGACATTGGAGCAATGAATATTATTTGTACGCATTGCAATGCAGCGAAGTTTCGAGGAGAAACAGCTGGCATGTGCTGCTCCAATGGCAAAGTGAAACTACCAGCATTGGAGCCGCCACCCGATCCATTTCATTCCTTGATCACTGGGGAATCGCCGACGTCTAAGCATTTCTTGAAGAATATTCAAGCATACAATTCATGCTTTCAAATGACTTTTTTTTTGGTGCAACAAAAATCATTAGAGATGAATTTATGCCGCCGTTCAAGGTTCAGGGACAAATATACCATCGAGCAGGCTCGCTCTTACCATTTGCCGATGCTGACTATAAATTTTTTCAAATATAAGTTACAGTTTTAGAAAAATAAGTAAAACACAAACTAAAAACCATTAAGAGTTTTAATCGATATAGGTGTAGCGAAGTGCACCGGGTAACAGCTAGTAAGTATAAATGTGAAAACAGAAAAATACAACGAACAGCTATCAGTTGCCAGAAAATGTATTTAAGAAACCGAATGCTTTTTAAAGTAGAATATGGAGTATTTTATAAAAAGAAATCGAGACGAAACCAAGCACATTTTATTATTTAAGAGACCATAATAGAGATCCCGATCTGCACTACATAATTAAATGGGAAAATGATTGCTTTAAGAAATAATACTAATACTAAAGAACAGTCACATAGCAATAGTCGCAATTAAAATCAGAAATAAATAGACAGAATATTTATTAGCTGTGATTTTTTAATCTTGTAAAGTGTCTCGAAAAATAAATTTATAGTGGCAACACATTCCATTTTATTATTATATATGAAAATAATATAACTTAAAATATAAACTTACCCGTACAATTACAAATTTCGCCTACTTCATTCCATTTTTTATCTGTTATTCTCTTATTTTTGTAGTCTATATGGGCATTGTTCCATAACATACTGCGGCTTTGAACAGCCGAAATTAAACTCTTTGCGCATATGTTCTGCATAGTTATAATTCGTCGCTTGGCGACGGTTTTAAAATTAAAACCGACTCCGCCGCAGAGCACTCGCTCACGACTTTCGCTCATCGCTCAGCTACTGTGCGGAAGCGTTCTGCAGTTCCATATCGCTCAGTGCGTAGCCAAACACTAAGGCTGAATCAAGCTCTTCTTGCGTTTGGCACAAATCCCGATCTAGCAATGCCTCCCACTTTAACGTCTTTTAAATTTTTGGCCTTCCTTTTAATGGACGATCGTCGATCTCGAAATCACCATCTTTAAAGCGACGGAACGAATCACGGGATGTTGTTTCGCTTAGTGTAGCATCTCCGTATTTTCAAGCGGCTTTTTTTTTCAAAATAAAAAGAATATCAACGGTTCCCTTAGATGTGAGTGTTCGGCACAAAATTGGCTATTTTAAAACAGCCATCAGCATATTACGCAAAAAAAAAAAATCGCATTTATACAAATGTTTCGAAGCGTCTTGTTTACCAAATGTATAATAGAGATGCAAAAACAAAAAGACTTATCAATGTTGTCGATATTTGGATTTTTTTGCAAGTATCGATGTTTCGCAAACCACTATCGATGATTTTTCCAAACAGAAGTTCATACAAAGGACAAGTTGTAAGTTGCAACAACATTTTTATTTATGATAAACAATGTATGAACGAGTACGTATGTAAAATAAATAATGCACTTAATGATTAACAAACATTGGGCACTATCGCTTTCCAGCACTAGCACTATGGTCCCACTTGCTTGGGCCAAAACATCTTTATAAACAGTAAAACAATTACGTACTTTGGAGCGCTACCACAAATTCCCATAGATGGCGCCACATTTAAAATCACGTGCTTTGAAAAAATTTGATTTCAATTAAAAATCATTGTATAGTGATAAAAACCTTTTATCTTTATGCCCAAAAAAGGCTTAATTAATTCGCAATGCAGTACAGAATCCAATGGAAGTTTTGGAAATGTTATCGAGCAAAGGTTTCTCTTTAAAAAAGAACTTCTTGAATGCAGATGAAAGTGATGATGATATTTTTGGATTGCCATAGAGTATATGTATATGTTGAATCCGAGGAGCATGATGCTTAAAACATAAAGGTAAGTAGAATATAAAAGATTAATTCCACCTTTTTCAAGATACATTGAAATATTTTTAATTCAGAGCACCTTTGCGTAGCGTAACAATATATAACTTTAAAAATGTATTTTTGAAAAATTGACTTAATTTTGGAGTGCGACCCCCTTTTTCTTAAAGAAAAGTAAAATAAAAAATGCTCAATGCTTGTTTTGTAATTACCTATAAGTAAATAGTTTAAATATGAATTATGCACATATATGCAGGGCTACACCCAGTTTTTTATTTTTAAAATAACTTCCTTATTATATTTATCGACTGCAAGAAATCAGTAAATAGTTTATAGGAGCAGGAACTTGTAAATCAAGAAATTCTTTTTGTTACAAAATTGGATGTCGACTAAAATAATGCTTCAAATTAAGGCAACATTGTGAAACAAAGTGCACAAAATTGTGACCCTTGGGACGCAGCATTTTTGGACACAACCGGACAAAAACCCACCAGTATGTTCAGCAAAGCTGGACAAATAGTATCCGATCACAAGACAAATCTTAACAGGAATGTTTTCGACCAATTTTTTACTTCTAGGTAAATACAAAGAATTCTAAATTAAACTTTTAACCAGCGAAAAAAAGTATCAACATGTAGCGCTAATGTTGCTTGGCGGCAAATATTAATATTTAACTATCTAAATGTCTATTGCGTCATCATTATAAAAATCGTTAATCTGCTTGTATTTCAATAATTAAATATATTAAAGGACTTTCAAAAATTAACTTAACTAATTTACTCTCTTTAATTATCTAGAAATTATTGAAAAACGTCATCTTTATGTATACATTTTTTTTCTTTCTACTTATTGAAAGAAAAATTGGATTTATTTATATTTATTTTGTTATCCAATATTTTTTTTTTTTTTCAATAAATACTAATTTTTTATTATTTATTTTATTTTTATAAAATATTTTTTCTTTATCAATGCAATTTAAATTTTTTCATATTTTTTTTCTCAATTTTTTGTCTTAAATTTTTTTTATTTATATTTTTTCCTTATATTTATTTTCTGTATTTATTTTTTAATTTTTTCATAGCTAAACCCAACTCAAATATATATATGCAAATAATAAATATAAAATATTCAATTCAAATTGTTTTTCTTGTGTATCTATATATCGTTTGGTCGGTCACACTGCATAGTATCGATGACTCGATTCGATAAATCGCAAGTTTGTGTATTGGCTAAATAAACTGTTGCTGTCCACACTAAATTCGAAGTGCAACTCCATCTCATCACAAAAAAAAACTCCACCAAAAAAGTGAAAAAAGTGGAAAAAGTTAAGATTTAATGCAGTATTTTTCTAGAAGTAAATACAAGACTTTGAGGTATAACATTCGAAAATCGAGTCACTTTTGACAAAGTTATGCCCAACTCCGGTCACCTTCAAATTAACTTTTCACCAAAAACATCGAAAATATTGTTTCAACAGCGATAACTTTTTTGAGCATTTGCTCATTTTTCTAACGGGCAGCTTTCTGCTGTGAAAACATGCTGTGTCATATCAGCCAGTTTGCTGCCACGAAGTAGGTCATGTTCTTTTGGGAACTACCAGTTCGATAGGCGTTTTTAATAAATGCTGAGGTTGATTCCAAGTTATAGTTTTCGTCTTTAAATTGGCTTACAAGATTTATTTTGTTTAGCTACCGTAAACAAGTATCTACATTGTGTTTTGAGTTTATAAGCGATTGTGAAGCAGGCATTTTTTGTTTGGAGCTCTTACAAGGATAGCTGCAATTTTCGAAAGTACGTCAAAAATGTGGGTGGTAAATAAAAAAAGGTTAAATATTATTATTTGGATAAGCATCTTTTGATTCATTTCGGATTTATGAACTAAGTTCAAAAAATCGTTGATAGTGAAGTAAAGTTAAAATTTTTCCCTAACACCCCTCAAAATTGCATACCATTAAGATAATTTAACAGAATCATTCTAAAAATTTTTAAATTGTAGTAGTTGAAACATATTTGTCTGCTGTAATTCTGGTTCGATATTTGACGACTTAAAATACTTAAATCAAAATACTTCCATCTCTAGCATATTGTAGGATTTATGCACGAAAGAAGAAGAATATGGCCGATTTTCAAGAGCAGTTAAGGCAATATCGACAGCAAAAACACAAAAGAGATTTATTAACCGCATTAAAAACTAAATTGCAAAGATTTTGGATGCTCGGCACAGGCGCAGACCCATCCCAAGGAAAATGCCAAACTATTATCGACGTCAAGGTAATGTTGTAATGTTGACGTATGCAATATAATGATGTGTATTAATGTTCATTAATTTTTAGCCCGATAAGCCGCCTTTTACGGAAGCTGCCACAATTTATGAAGCTCTTGATGACGTAGCATTGAGTGATGATGATGAACTGTTGCCACAGGATACTCAACATGCAAATGAGAAAAAAGAAAGCAAGGGACTGAAATACACTCTTTGGAGTGTTTATTTTCTTTTCTGGGCTACTTTGTATGTGATAGCAATCGAGCTAAAATTTGGTTTAGTCTTTTTAATGTTCTCGGCATTATTTGGAATATATTTCAACACTAGAACTGGACCAAAAAGAACTAATGAAATAAGTGCCTATAGTGTTTTTAATAAAAACTGCGAGAGTATAGACGGCACACTAAAAGCGGAACAATTTGAAAAAGAAATCCGCTACGGTTCTGGTGCAGTGCGGTAGTTAGCGGAACATATCTTTAAGTAGAATAACATTTTTAATAGCCAGAAGGCAAGTCAATGAGTTAGTTAAAATACATTTTGAAAATGTACATACATATGTATATTAAAGTAAGTTAATCTAGTACACATGTGATTATTAAATATGAAATTTGGTCTATATAACCATCATATAAAATAAATAAAAACTGGCAGTAGAAAAGGTTTCCATAAAGTTATCAGTTAGGTCCTATTAAATATATCTATATTCTTGTGCAAAGCTTCTTAAAAACACAAAATATCTATACCCTGTAATATATTATCATTCCTATCTTAAAGTCGTTTTACTTCATATTTTTATTTTTGGTATTTACATTTATCGGATATTTATCTCTTATTACATTTGTATATAGTTTAATAGTTTATTGTTGCTGAGCGCAGTGCAAAGATGGTTTTTTTCTTATCTTGTGAGGTACATTAGCTGTTAAGTTAGGGAATAACTCTTCAAGTGCAGTTTATATGAAAAGTTTTTGTTAGATTGGAAAAGCTTTTATAAATCGGAATGCTCACATTTTGGAATAAAAGTCTTGGGTGAGGGCAGCAAGCACATGATGCTTAAAGCCATAACCATATGCCAAATCGAGTGCACAATGTGGTAGTTTTGCTTGGTCTGAAGAAATGCATAGCAGACTAGGCCGATCATTACCAAGACCATACCAAGAGGCATAAAAATGATAAGATATTTTCGCGCAGGAAAGCAGTTGCGAGATTTCGAACAGCGAATTCCCCAACTCGTTGAAATGAGACAGATTCCAGTTAAGGCTGGAGCCAGAAATACCCAGAGGCTCTGTTTGTCTAGCTCAGTGCCGAACGCTAGTAAAATGGCCCCAAACATGTGAAGAAGTGACACAAACTGTGGCGGTATGTGAGCCATGGCAATAAGTGTGACCCAAATGGCTAGGAGGCCACAATAAAAATCACAGAATTGAAGTACGCCAATCTTGACCAAACAGAAACTGTATTCATCTTCACCTGAGTCGCATGCGTGATAGAAAATTGAGAAGAACATCGCAAAGAAGTATATTATACCCTCGGTATAGTAATGACGCTTAATGGCCAAGTAAACACTTGG
Source organism: Scaptomyza pallida (assembly GCA_018152965.1). Lineage (NCBI taxonomy): Eukaryota > Metazoa > Arthropoda > Insecta > Diptera > Drosophilidae > Scaptomyza > Scaptomyza pallida. The sequence goes on along the minus strand of JAECXP010000227.1, from coordinate 1,667,704 downwards.
AATGAACAGAAGATTGCTTAACGTAAGTAGCAGTGATGCGACAAGAATCGACATACTCGATGGCACCTGCGATTCCTCCGTGCAATCCCAGCCACGGTATCCTTTCATACATACGCATGTTGAAAATACAAAACCTCCGGACATATAATTATAACAGCGACCAAACCGGCCACAACGCCCAGCTACACACGGACTCGATGATATGGAGAAGATCACTGAGGTGCTGCAGTTATCCAAGGCCAAATGCTGCTCGGTTGCCAACTTGTGATGTGTTTCGAAACGTTGTGTCATTTTTAGATAATCATCCGTGCACTTAAAGTCCATCATGCATTCCTTAATTTTAAGCGTTTCAGTTTCGTTCATGCTTGCCAAGCAATCTTTGGACATAATGCATGTTTCAAGCCTCTCAGCACTATTAGCACAGGCACAGGGAGTACGCATCTTTTGCAGCATAATTGAGTGAGTCCGAACAAATTCTTTAACACTATCGATTATAGTAGCACGTGCGGTATCTGCTTCATGGCAAAAAAGGCCCATTGTAACGTACCTACAAATAAGAGCAATAAAAAAAAAAATTATGGATAACATACTTAAAATAAGAGATAGGTACAAAATTTCAAGTATTTTAGATCGGTAGACTAAAGCTAATTTGGCTGACTTATTCAGAAGAACAGAGACGTTTAGATATCTTTGGACCCATTAACCTTGATCATTGGTATAGCAACTAACTAATCTAAACCGTTTCGTGTAGTGTGCGCAGACTACAATAAGATGTTTTCCCATGTTTCCTTTGAGGCCTCCATTCATCTACTAATTTTAATTGATAATAAGCCAATAAATAAATAAATAAACAAGCTAACCTAACTGATAAGGTGTGGCGCTGGCTACGTTTATTCAAATATTGTCTCCTCATTTAGGGGATACGCCGCATCCAGATAATACTTTCAGATATTCAACTGCATTTTGTGTCTTGTTATAAGAAAACCAAAGTTTATCCAAAAAATCGTTCACAGTAAGAATACTAAAAAATTAAAATTGATATCTGGAGGTTTTTTGCTCTTAATTGAATTGTTATGTAATAAATTTTTAGTTTTTTTTTTAATAGAGTTTTTTGTAAGTTTTTAAAACTATTCTTTTTTCCTGTATCAAATCGACATACAGTTATTTAAACTCACCAGTGACCACTTTCGGGAAAGGGTACATGGATTAGACCCATGACGTCAGTGTTATTCACTATGCTAGTAGCTTGCATAAGGCGTTCGCCATATCGGCACTTGTCCGGCCACGTTGGTACGCCTGGAACGCCTTGACGCATGCACACAATAATTTGCATGCTTTGGTTTGTTTGAACAGTTTTGGTTAGTGATTTTCGGTCGATTGGTAGCTCTGTGCCTTCATGGTCGCCCACCAACTTCTCAGCCAATATTCCCCTTTCTAAGGGCGATGTCGTGGGTGGAGTTGCTTTAAGCTCGCTTCTAAAGCGCGGATCGTGCTTCATGGATACGGCGAAGGTGAGCGTACCACCAATATCATTCACCTCTCCCAGTTCAAAGTCAAAACCTGTGGTAGCTTGTGCTGTTAGGTTAAGAAGAGCCGGAACTGTGCCATTTGCATCCGGCTGCAAATCGTAATCGTACATAAAAAATTCATGATAGCTCTGGCGAAGTAGAGAATAAAAATCTATTCCACAATAACTTTGCTGGGGTTGCCAAGGACTTTCAGGCTCCATTAGTTTAGCTGTCATATTCGTAGTCTTATTTTGTGGCTCCATTTGCTTATAAACTATGCGCAACGTGTACGAAACATTAAGCTCTGGCGTGCTTGATTCATCTATTTGGTTTTCTTGTCGCAAAGCTTCAGCAGGTGAAACAGCGCCTTCACCGATTGTACTATTCGATGGGCTTACAAATTTCAACATTGCATAGTGCCATGATTTTGGTTGAACGTAAAACTTAATTGGAATTTCATCTGTCTGATTTGGGCGAATAATAACGCTGTGCAGGTAGTTGTATTCGTTGCCTTCCAGATTTTCCCCTGCAATGTCTGTTGCCGGAAACGCATTTGCTTGAATAAAGAAGCCGATGTCGAGACAGCTCTCACACAATTCTTGAAATGCTATTAGTGCTGTAGCTTCGTTAAAATCTTCGGGCACATAAAATTTATAAATAGCTTCATTTCTTTCCGCAGTGCCTTCTTGTTGCCTCTTATAGTATTCCTTAAACTTCATAGACCTTACATTAGAATTATGATCACTGGATGCCTCAGTGTTGTGACTGCCATTTATTGCGTTTGATAATGGTCTTTGATATTTGAAAGGGATCGGCTTACTGGTGAGATAGTCGTGGTTTATTTGTCCATCGTACACAATAGTCGAGAAAAAACGCGACACAGATAATTCTCCCAGGAGTAATGTGTCGCATGATGCGGACAATCCTGAAGCGAAAATTAATTTGTAGAAATGATGGGTTAATTTCAACTCCAATTATAAGAAAATGGGGGTATACGTTATTGATTTAAGATCTCAAACTTTTCAGATTAACCATTTTTATTTTTAACCTTAAGAGTGTTCCTTAAATGTGTTGATACATACATTTGTATAGCGGGAACAATAAATAATGATCGTGCACGTAAAATGCCCCTAAAAAATATGACTAAACCCCGATCTTTGATCTCTGTATTTGTGCCATAATAGATACATTTTGCTTTTTTGACTTAATTTATTTTTCAATGAAAATCTAATTTTCGAAAACAAATTAAAAAACGCACTAAAAAATTTAATATTTTGTTTAGTTTTTTTTTTAATTTAATAAATTAACAGAGCTCAACATCTATTGTATTTTTTCTTTCTTAGAAAATCGGTTGGTTTTTTTTCTTTTCTTTTTTTTGAAGTTATTAAATTTTCTGCCTTTTTTTCTTGAGAGTTTGTTTTGATCAAAAATAATAAATATGATCTGTTTTGCTAGTTCGGACGACTATATCCGTGCACAATAATTAGTTTGCTTTTAAACACATGTTTGTATATATTCGGTAGGCATTGTTTGCTAACTTAATTTGCATTAATAAATAGTTTTATTGGGCGCATGTAATATAAATTGTGCTACCTTGTTGTTCGATGCGTTCATTATTTGGATCGGTCCAACTGATAAAAGCCACTGCAAACCAACTGCCTATTTGCGGACCCTGTATGTCAATACGATGCTGCTGATTATTAGACTCAAATTGTAGGTGATACACCTTAAATCTGGAAAAAAAAACCGTATTAAACTTTTGCTCTTTTATGGGTTAAAAAAGTGAAATGTGTAAATTTACCTTTGGTCGGGATTTAAAAAGTTGTTCGGAAAGGTAATGTTTTCAGGACTTATCACAGGAAAACTGTTTGCCTTTAAATGAAGGGTGACATCTTTAGCTTTACATTTCCTTTCTGTTGGTTAAATAAATGAAGTGTGAATAAAGCACGAAAAAACATATAATAACAATCTACTTACGAAACGGGCTTTTCGATTCTTCAACGGCTTTAAAACTAAAATATGCTGTTCGCGCATCTGATGGAACTCGAAAGTGCAATATAGAAACATCTTTGTAGGAGCTGTACTTTAGTAGGGTGTTGGATGGCAACCGTACAATAAGTTCTTGGTCCGTTGGTAATTCCACTTGTTTTATTTTACTTTGGTGTGTCTCACTTAAAATAAATTTATTTTCTAAAGTCTGCTGATAATATTGTACACTAGCATCATTTCCGTTTGAATTTTGTAAAATGATCATAAGAACTACAAATGCATTGCACCGTCTCCAATAAGTGCTTTTGTGGTTCATGTTTGCCTTTGAACCATTTTAAGACATACTACATATGCCATTAGTAGATTGAGCAATAAGCCAGATAAGTTTGTACTTTGAATCACATATGTTCTAAGAGAAAAAGAGGAAAAAGAGCGATTAGTTTATTTAAATAATGAATTTCTACGAATATTTATTTTATTAATGCATTAGAATGAACATTTTTATTAGTTTATTTAAAATAAGGAATTTCCGCCCTATAAAGTATTTATTCTTGATTAGCATCAACAGCCGAGTCGATCAGCCATGTCATTAGAATGAACAAATTTTCGATAACACTTTGGTTTCCGATATACACATGTGATCGATAAAAAAATTCTTGAATTTCAAAATTGTGAAAACCGGGTTTTAAACAATTGGTAAAATAATGAACATTTAAAAAAAAAATTTGAATAAAATCGGTTAAGAAACACCGGAGATATCGCAGTTTGAAGTTTGGTCATTTTTATCATATTGGTCGGGTACTGGGTAAATACACACAAATGACTGAACGCGTTACGTATGGGGTTAAGGCTATGTCCTAGTCGGGATTTCTCGACTAGAGCCTTCTTACTTGTTTTGTGTTGTGAATCTTAAGTCCCTAGCTCTATGGTCCCTGAGATCCACGCGCTCATACATCAGGAGGGACGGAGAGACGAACATAGCTATGTATAGATTGACTCGGCTGGTGATGCTGATCAAGAATATGTATTTTTTATGGAGTCCATCTCCGACTCAGTCTATTACATACATTCCTTCTGTCTGTTATATACATGCACGGAACCATTATACCCGTATTACCCATTTTATGAGTGTTCTCCAGGTCTTTCTTCACGTCACGTCGATATTATTGGCATCGAACTATGGAGCTGATGCATCCACTTTTGGATAGGCTTAGATCTATCTATGATATCCCTAACTTCGATCATTCGACGAAGCCTGCATTCGGGCTGCATTGATCGGTACGCCATGTAATAAATGGTTTACGTTTTTAACGCTCAGAACTACTACAGATGGACGCTGAGACAGACTCTCAATAAAAAACAAGTAAAAACGTTGCAGTCGGACGCAACCGACTGCGATATACTTTGATACCACTTCACATAGCTGTGTTAAGGATTCTGAGTGCAAATAGTAATATATGAGGGTTTTGGGTATAAAATTGGAGACTCTAGCTCAAAATCTGACAAAGATATAGAGGTGGGCGGTATAAGTGGGCGTGGCATCCAAAATTTGTATGCACACCTGTTACGGATGTCACTACCAATGTTCATACCAAATTTGGTGACTCTAGCTTAAAAACTGGCGAAGATACATGCCTTCCGGTTTTTTTTAGGGCGGTGGGGCATATCCCGTTGTTTGGGGGTGTGGCATCCAATGTTTTGATGCATAACTTTGTCAGATGTCAGTATCTACCTTCATGTCAATTTTGGTGGCTATAGCTTCAAAACTGTAGAAGATACAGGCATTTTTGTTTATAATTGGAGGGGGGCTGGGGGCGAAATAGGTGGGCGTGGCATCCAATCTTTTAATGCAGTTTTTTGAGGAATGTTACCAGCTATCTTGCCATCAAATTTGGTGACTCTAGCTGCTAAAATGTAGGATATATTTGTGTTTTATCGATTTGCACATCGAGGTGTATCGACTTGTTATCGATTTCTCGGGCCCCCTGAGGTCGTAGAGCCCTACATTTAACACTTTGTCTGACGAAGACATGTACCAAGATATTTGCAAAGTTGCAAGGCTCTAGCTTTAAGGGTGTCGAAAAAAGTTGCGTTCATACGGACAGACGGACGGACAGACGGACAGACGGACAGACACCATGACGGACATTGCACAAACCCAATATACTATGATACCTTTGGTATCAAAGTATAAAAATAATTTAGTAACATCACTTAACCACTTTGTAAATTATTATATTTGCAACCGAAGTTCGAAAAGTATATACACTTTTTCGCTAAATTGCACATCGTAAACACAAAATTAAATTTTCTATCTGTCCCACTCGATTTTACATTGCTGCAACGACAATGCCATGAGACACGGTTAAGTTAAAATTCTGTCGGTTAATGCCATGGTAATAGTTTATGGTATACAGAAGCGGCGACAAACACAAAACAAACTTATATTGTTCTCGCATGTGCTTTCAGCGTTCTCTAAGCGTTTTTGATAGCTTTAAAGCCCCACAAGCTATAAATAGTCGGCACTGATCTAAATTGAAACATACTATATGTATGTATTTGTCACATCAAAAGCGCGATAAGAACAGCAGAAATTGCAGCGAATGAATTGCCTTTAATATTGTATTAAATTTAATTTAAATATCCACTTCCATCAAAATTCACTTTTTACAAGAAAGTTATTACCTAATATTATTATGACCTTTTTAACAAATCCATTCTTTTAAATTACGTCTTAACGATAAATAACAAAATATAATAGCTTCTAAGCGAACAGATTTATTTAAGCACACTGTTTTTTCCGAAACGAACGAAGTGCTTTATTAAGTTGAACTGAATGCCTATTACTCAGTGTTTGTTTGCCCTTTTTCTTATCATCCGATTTGTAACAGCAAATCAAACGATTCTTATCATATAGCAAACATTATCAATGCTCGACTACAAAATACCATGTACTTAGGTAAACACTTTGTACATTATTAAACATCTAACCACTCCTTGTATATTTTTTTAAATACTTACATACAATATTCCAATAACACATGTTTGGTATCTACGTTTTGTAAGTTCAAAACTTATTATGAAATCTATCAGCGCCACTGTTTTTTTTTTTTTTTAAGTTTAATATTATACCGCTCAGTACACTTATAGCTTAATTGTTGTAACCAGGGCTGCTTAAACGCATCAACATGAACACACGGAATGGACGTTAATGCGGTTTGAAACACGTTTAAGTGTTTTTAGTGGGTGAAGCAGTATATAACTTCTGTGCAATGTGCATCATGCTGCGGAAAAAAATTTAAAATACGTATATTCTTTGCAGCTATGCAGGGTTTATAGCTGGAAAGAGTACAGGGCAAAACACATTCCACATTAGAAAACAAAACCTCAATTGATGATCGAGTGCGAATACACAAATACACGCTACATTTAGCAGACTTCCCTCTGCACAAAGACCATTATTTATAGTACATGTGAAGTATTTCAAAGTCGGTTGTGTCCCTCCAACAACTTCCAAAGTTTACAGTCTCATCCAAACCATCACACCACAATCACAATTAGCTAAGTGGTCTACATTGCTGAAAATATTTGCACAACTGAACTCAATTTCATAATTCTTTAAAATAAAATATAATTTTAGGTTTCTTAAGACTATTGTGAGTGTTCTTTTGTTACTAAAACTTTGACTAGTGTAACTGTTATATTTTAATAAGCAACATGTACGAACTTGAGTGCAATGCATTCATAAAATGAACCTTGACATTGCTCGCGGTTTAAATTATTGGCTTACGAATCAATTGGTTTTGAACGACGAATAAAATACAACTGAGTAATGCATAGTCACTTAATTTTTTTTTATTCTACATCAGCCATGTGCACGTAGTGGCTCTCCGTTATGTTTTGCAATAAGCGCCAACATTTCAGCACTGTTGCTTGTTGCTCAAATTGATCGCTGTTCGCCATTTTATTTTCATACCCTTTCCACAAAATGGGTAAATAAGGGCATAATGTTGTTGTGCAAATGTATGTAACAGACAGAAGGAAGCATCTCCGACCCTATAAACTTTATAGTATAATGTATATACATATATTCTTGATCAGCATCAACAGCCGAGTCGATACAGCCATGTCTGTTTGTCCGTCTGTCTGTCTGTGTCTAGAGACTTCAAAGTTGAAACTTGAGCTCTCCTATACCATAGACAGAACTAGTTTGTTTCAAATTAGCGATATTTATTTATTTATTTATTTGTTTACTGTCAACTAATAGTAGTCGACATAAAATTAAAATTAAATCAATTTAAAAAATAGAGCTTAAGCTACAAAAATGTTTAAGAATAATGAACAATATTTAAGTTTAAATCAGTAAGCAAAATGAAATGAAATGAAAAAGTTAAAAAAATTAAAATAAAATTAAAATAACGCTTCTGGTTTCCGATATACACAGGTGATCGATAACAATAACAAGAATTTAAAAATTACGAAAATGAGGTTTGAAAATATGGATAAAATAATGATCATTTAAAAAATTTTAAAATTTTGTATCAAAATCGTACAAACACCGTAGATATCGTAGTTTGAAGTTTGGTCATATTGGTCACTGGGTTAATACACACAAATAACTGTACGCGCTACGTATAGGGTTAAGGGTATGTCCTAGTCGGGATTTCTCGAATAGAGTCTTCTTACTTGTTTAATTTAATTTTTTTGCACAAAACCATTGTACCCCTTTTTTTCCATTTCATGGGTTAAGGGTATAAAAATGACATTGTTAAAAAGATTCAATTTATATTTAAATTGTAACTTGAACAGAAAGTGTGACCAAATATGTTTAAATAATTATGACTACAAAATAAGCATTATATTGCCATCAAGATACACATTTCAAATGATCCACAGAATGGATTCCACAATTAAAATTGTAAATTTGATAACAAAATAATAAAACGAACCGGACAATTCTATAACATGAACATTTTTATCGCATAAAACGAGAAAAAAAGGAGAGAAAAAACTTCTCTGAACTGTTTAATATTTTTCGATTATGAAAAATTGCTCAATAAATGCCCAAGACCTAAAGAATAAAAGATGTCAGGTTTAGAGCTAAGTACACAGCACCTAGAAAGTTTTCTTATAGATGCATACACATTGAGGGTGTTCACAAGCTATCCTTCAATTGCAAAGCGTAAATCAACCACGCACAAGCTAGTAAGCGACCCCTTGTGATTTACTGTAGTAATTGCTGTGTAAAAAAGATGTTTAGACAAGTGACAATATTGATAAAGCGAAAAAAAGCAATGCATAATTTAAGTTTTGATTTTTTAATATTCTCTAATTTATGTTTTCCACTGAGTAACTAATACATTTATCTTTGTCTGTCCATTTATATATTTAAGACCTAGTTCCTATTTTTCCTTTCATGTTTCTAACTCCTTTTTTTCAAATAAATCGTTTTCGACTTTTTTGGCATCCATCTCCAAGTTCTTAATATCCATTTAAATAAAAACTTAAAACTTTTGAATAGGGATTTTACGCTTTACTATTTTATAACAGCTAGTGAATCGTCTATCGTAACTCGCAGTTTATATGTTTGCTGATGACGTAAAGTTATGATTGATTGAAACTTTTTAGAGTATATTACAAAAGTCGGATCTAAGTGCGGTGTCCTTTACCCTTTACGTAACGCTAACAGTCATTTTTGAGTATTCACTCAATGACCAAACTTCAAACTGCGATATTTACGGTGATTTTGTACCGATTTTAAAAGCAGTTTTCAAACGTTTATTATTTTATCCATAGTTTAAGCCGCATTTTCACAATTTTGGATTTCAAATTTTTTTTATCGATCACATGTGTGTATCGAAAACCAGAAGTGCTATTGATAATTTGAAAGGCGTATAATAAGTATTTTGATCAATTTTATTAAGAGGTAAATTGTTTTATTTAAAATTTCAATCCATTTATTGAAAATCTAGTTTTATTTTACATCGATCACATGTGTATGTCAAAGACAAGAAAAGCTTTCGATAACTTAAAACAACCATGTACTTTATAGCGCTTACTTTCAAGCTTCATTTTAAAATCTGGAGTTTCTAGCTCTTATAGACTCTAAATTCTAGGCGTTTATACATATAGACGAACAGACGGCCGAACGGACGGACGGACAGACATGTCTATACAGACTCGGCTGTTAATGCTGATAGAGAATATATATACTTTATGGAAGAATATATATAAACAAGTCGTGTCTGGATATAGTGATCACCCTAAAATGTAAACACCTCAAATAAGTTAACACCCAAAATAAACAAAAAAGGGAACCTAAAATGCGCAGTCTACGCGGAAAAGCTGTCCAAAATCAGTTTCTGAACGCAAAAAGCAAACATCCATCCACAATTTCTTTCAATAAAAAAAAATACAAATGTACTTAAATTTGTTTACATTTTTTTAAAAGATTTTAACTCTAGAATTTCCATACACAAATGTGTATTTTGAGCAAAAAATGTGAGTCTTGAAAGAGTGAACAACCTGGGATTAGTGAACAGGTCTGGCGAAAATTAGTTCATATATGTATCCAGACACGACTGTATACAAAATATGCAAATATGCGTGCATTTATACATTTAATGCTATCTACGTGCAAAAATAGTTACAACGGTTTTTATTTTAACTTTGGAAAACTTGGAAAAAATCTGAATTTTTTAATAAAAATAGCATACAAAATTTATTGATAGTGTTAATTCGTACGGTTATTAAATTAAAGAAGCCTTTATTATTTAAAGAATTGGTAAGAGCACAATAAGAAAATAAATTCAAGCTGTTGAAAAAATCAAGTCACTACAGTTTAAGAGACAAACATATGAAAGTGCTGTACGTTACTTTTCATTATGTTCCACAAAGAGACGATTAAAGAGCAGCAGTCAGAGCAAGTTGCTGTTAAGGTTTGTTGTCTTTGGTGCTCAAACAAGTTTTTTGTTTTTCGTTCCGCTCCCAAGATTAACTTAGTAAAGCTCCAAGTGAATCAGTTGATTATACACTGTGCTGGCATATACATCGTATCACTTTACACGCGTATGTTAAAAGCTGGCCGAAACAAAAATTGTGAAAGTTGTATAGGTATATTTAATGTATTTACATACAATGTGACTATTTGCGAATGTGCATAGCTCGGAAACTTTGCAAGTAATTTACTTAAAATAAATAATTTTATCATACGACGTCGTTTTAAGTGTTTGGATGTGTGTAGAACAAAACTAGTACAAAAATTCAGTGAGAAAAGAGAAAAAAATAATGTTTATGAAAATTGAATCGAAAAATGTGTTTGTGCAAGTGTGAGAGTGACGTCATCGCCAAAGTAACTTCATATAACTTTAACGTCAGCTAAATGCTAGTTCGCTTTAAAAATAAAAGTTTATGCAGCCCCTTTTGTTATTGCCTTTACCTTGGACAACCACATTGATACTCGTTGTAGTAGTTTACTCATTGGGTATGCCCAGCGATTGCGCCATGCACCCGTATATGAGGAGAAGAGAAATCGCTAACCATCTTGTTGCTTTGCCGCATACCAACCCATCAAGCTTTGTTTTCGTATAACCTGTTTAATGCGTGTGTACTGACAACATGACCAGCAATTATTATAGCAAACAGGATCTAGTTGTAAATTGTTAAAGTGGTCTACATCTCATGTCACAAGTGATCAATATGCAAAATATATATATGCATATATATAAATTGACAACTGCGAAGGGCTCAAGTAGCTCTGAAACTATTTGTTAAGTCTATACGCATAAAAGAATTGTGAATAAGACATAATTCGTCAAGATATATTTGTTTGTGTAACATTTTATTTTTGTGTCTGTCCTTCGGGCTACAGGTTTGCCGCGCTCTGCGGTTAGTTACACAATGGACTTTCACCGTGAGCGACATTTCATCAGCAAGCATAGCTTGTTGGAAACTTCGATGCGTCGGACCGGTCTCATTGCAATTTCAATTGTTTTGGTAACAATAAATTTGTTCTTAAATATTGAAGGTAAGTTCATTTTATGTAGACTGTTATGGTTATTATTAAGTGAGGTCAAGCACTACCAACTTTATCATTCTAAGAAGCTATCTACCGGAAATCTCATTAAAATCAAAATCATCAAAAGATAAATTCATAATTTGCCATAGCTTATTTTAAAAAAAAAATGAATGCTTTTCATTATGTTATCACCTGTTTTTGTCTTGGTGTCATTAACCGACCCTGATACTAATGGAATTGTTGCAGAAGCAGTCACTGAACTTGCAGAAACCTCACTCTTACTTCTATGGAACGTCTAAGTGCTTGCGAGACAATGTCCACATTTTTACATTAGTTATCTTCAAAACAATCCAAATAGTCACGGTCAAGGTAATACACCTTCAGTACACAGCTCCAAAAGCTTCACCCACTGAAAAAATATATTGTGTAGGTTTTCAAAACAACAATCTAAGACCACAAAAGCACCAGTTGCGGATTCAAAATTGTAGGCATACATACATACATTTTCGTAAGAGCTTCATTAATAAATTTGTGCTAAAAAGTTTTGAAGAGTAGTTCGTTGATCTCGTAAATTTGTAAAATCTTCAATAAATTAATCCCACGATGCTTTAAAGCTAGAACCCTAAAACTGTGAGTTTGTATAGTACGTATGCACAGTGCTTGTGATTGTTAACTACTGCCCAGTCGCAAGAACAATAACAAAGATACGGAAGCTGCGCTATCGGAATTGGTTTTACATTTAATAGCAATAACAAGTTAGTATACTCTACCGAGGACTGCATGACTAGGAGACTCCGTTTATCCAGCAATAAAATATAATTTATTAAGGCCCATTTTCTTAAGCTCCGTCTGATTAACACGGAAACGAACGTATGCATGCAATTTGGTTTTCTCAAAGACAAAATAACATTGCATCGAAAATAAGTATCGCCTAAACAGTGTTGCTAAATATTGTCAGCTAAATATTCAGCTTTTTTTTTAAATAATATTTTGGATTGTGACTGCCAAATTCTTTTTTTTTTTGCATATTTAGAACTCAATTTAGTTGCAAAATATGAATAATAATTCAGATCAGTAAAAAGGAGTCACCATGTCTGGCTGTTCGTCTAGGTGATTTGACCGATTTTGTATGAGCGCGAACTCAAACGACCAAAGAGACCTAGACTTCAAATTGAAATCAAGCCCATATATAGGCAGAACAAGTTTGATTAAAACATTTTCGATAACACTTCCGGTTATTCGATATACACATGGGAATCGATAACAAAAAAGCTTGAATTCAAAATTGTAAAAAAGGTGCAAACTATTAATAAAATAATGAACATCTCAAAAAATTTGATTAAAATCGGTTAAAAAACCGAGATACGCAGTTGAAATTTTGTCATTTTGGTCATATTGGCACTAGAAATACACACAAATGACAGTAAACAAAAAGGGTAAAGGTATAGACTTCATTAAATAGAGACTTAATCTTCTTTTTAAACAATATTTGGATCGAGACTGCCAAATTCTTCTTTTTATGGTTTTTTTAAACAGATACTCAATTTAGTTGCATAAATATGAATAATAATTCAGATCAGTAAAAAAGATCACCTTGTCCGAATACTTTCTCGATATTGGTTTAGGATGATTTGACCGATGTTTGTATTGTAACTTAAACGGCCCAGGTCTCTTTTAGTTTATTTCTAAGTTAGTCCCAACCGATTATTGAAGAACTCAAGTTTGAATACCTATCCGGACATTACCTATCCGGACATTAAGAAATTGCGAATATTTCGGAAAAGGCGACCTATTGTCATGGAGGCAAAAAATAGTCGGACAGTTTCGGAATGATTGAGAATCTTGCAATCTTTGCGATATTGGGTGTTTCTTGTTCGATTTTAATGAATTTTTTATATTGTCTTTATTTTTGAGTTAAGCTTTAAAGTTTTCAAGCTTGTTGCTACCAAGTACACGTTTTTATAAAAAATCTCAAGTGTAATCTTGATAATTTAAAGCAAACTTTACACTTCCGTGCTAAGCTCGAAATCCCCTACAGTGCACAGTCGACCAAGTGGCTGTATTGGATTGCAAAAGCTCTGTGTTGGGTATATTTGCAGCAGAATTTTTGTGGTTAAACTTATAATACAGTCAAATTATTAATCATAATTAAGACATCTCTACAAAATTTTATAGAATTATTTAAATGTGACTAGTGAGCTACTCACATGTCTAGCACTAGAAATAAAATTCAGTAAACAAAAAGTAAATAAACTTCATTAAATTTAAACTTAATCTTCTTTTAAACAGTGAAAAAATTCTTCTTCGCATGGTTTTTTTAAATTTAATATTTTTAGTTTAATAAATAAAACATAAACATATTCCATTCGCACATTCTTCTTAAACGTTATTTTCCAATTTCTCAGGTAGCTTATTTGAATAGTAGGGCTAGTATGTTCAATGGCAACAGTTTTTCACGAATCAAATTTAACTTTATTTTTGAATGTAAAGCAAATAAAAAATTGTCGATCGGAAACGTTATATACTGAATATTCAGAATTTGGTTATGAGCATTCTTATAACCAAAATCGAGTATCGTTTAAGCCGTTAACAATAAAAATGTATATTCAAAAAAGCCTTTCAAACTCGTTACGTATGTAAAAAATTGCGTTTCAAATGGTTTGTAATGAGATTTTTTTATATAATAAAATAATAATAAAAAATTATTGCAATTTTAGTTTCCAAAAACCTAATTCATAAATTTTACAGTATGTTTAATTTTTTTGTAAATTCTTAAAGTTATTGCACAGGAGCAAAATGCGCCGCCAGTTTTATACGTGCGCGAGCGAAATTGGCGAATCTCAGAAGCCGAAGAGGTGGGACAAGTTATTGATCGAGTACACGCTGATGATGCGGATGGCGATAGTCTGGTATTCGGAATAGAGCCACGTTTTTCACCCCATGCTGGTTCAAGTCAACAAAACGGCAACACACAAAACAAAATTCCCTTTCGCATCGATCCCGATAATGGTGTGGTCTACCTCAACGAGAGTTTATCAGGACGCGTAAGTCTTACTTATTGGATCTATGAAAAGCATGCGTTCATTTTATGTTTCTAATATTAGTGAAAATTTGATAGCCATTTACGTTTCAGTTACGCATTCTCTAAAATGTAGTTTTTTAATTCAAATCCTTAAAGAACTTTGCCAACTGTCTGTCAAAGAAAGAAGGAAAGCAACATCCCAAAAATTACGCAAAAACGAGATCTCTTTGTCTGGAAGTTCAAAAATATTGTCAATGGCTCTTCTCATGATAAAAAGTACATTTTTAAATGAGGAATCACTAGACTTTTAGGCAGTAAATACAAGTTTTATCCCGGACCAGTACAAAGCTTGTGGTATATTTAATAGGGTTCTGTAATGTAAATTTCGAGGTCGATTTTAACTGAACATATATGTACAGAATTTCGATTTTATTAGAATACATACATAACACTCGCGCTTTTCCATTGTTGCTTAACTTCAATCATAAGAGCATATAGCAGTTGGTTGCGTCCGAATGCAATGTTTAAGCTTGTTTTTTCCTAAAATAATAAAATAAGTACAATTTACTGCCAATTCGTTAAAATATTTGTTTTGTATTTCAGGCCGGTGAAAACTTTTTAATATACATAACTGTATCTGACGGACGTTACACTGCAAAAAATGAAGTTTTTATTAACATACTTGGGAAAAGCGAAAGCAACGGTTTTCATGGCTTTGGATCTCGCCCACCGCCATCAATTTCAAACGTTGTGCAAAACATTTCACAGTATTTACCCTCATTCGACCAACTGCCTGGAGTGCAGTCCATTAGAAATGGGTTACCAAATCGACGACCCAGCATCAATTTGCCACCAGGATTTCCTTCAAACAATGGTGCCAACTACGCATTACCCGCATATAACAATTTCTATCCACCACTTCCGACATCTGCTGTAAGCCAAGAAACAGTGTTGCCTGCAGTTAGGCCAACTCCCGCGCCAATCCAGCCACACACTACGACAAATATTTTATCATCAACGCCTACAAGTCGTACAAAACTCACGCCAATAACTAATACCATGTTAGAAGGCGGCTCAGGAGCGTCTCATCCAGAGTCACCCACAGAATCCAACAATGAAGAAGGCGCCAAAGTTAACACCATAACAATTTTCACCGTCAAATCGACGTCCATTCCATTTATTATTGCAGTTTGTAGCGTATTTGCAGTAATTGCCGCTATTTTTGGCTATCTTTGTCGCCGTCGCTTGTGCGCTATAAGCAAAACTCTGAAAAAAGCAACGGAGAAAGAGGAGCTGGCCAAAAAATCAAATCCAAGCAACATGCTAACTGATGACAGCCGCAATTCAATGGTAATGCAACAGTGGCAAGGACCGGTCGCCTTTGCAAATCGATATGTTCCCTGGGAGCGCGATCAACAACTTGCAATAACGGTAATTAGAAACATCACACAAACTAACCTTCGTAGGGGCGAACTCAGACATTTTGCCGCCCTAGGCAGTTGCCAATGCAGCAGAGCATTAAAAAAGAAAAAAATCATTAATCGATAGGGCTACCTTATCCTATAGCCATATCCTTAACACCTAAAACAATAATGTACTACAACTCAATAACAATATCATCTCAATATTGCAGTCGATATCAACAAGTGCCCTAAATAGTACCAATGCTTCAATGCACAATTCCGATGTCGGACCTAATGGCTTGAGCTCTACTTTACCCATCGGCCGTAACGTTGTGGGAGAAGGTGGCGTTGGAAACGACTCCACGTCAGATCAGTGGGAATTCCCGAGACACCGTTTAAAGTTTTTCAACATTTTGGGAGAAGGAGCCTTTGGACAAGTTTGGCGTTGCGAAGCTACGGACATTAATGGTAAGCGATGAAAACTAAATTTTTTTAAATTAAGATATTAGAAATTAATTTGTTGCAAAATACAATTTTGTTCTCATTTTGTTTTACTTGCAGATAGTGGTGCAGTTACCACTGTAGCAGTAAAAACGTTGAAAGAGAGTGCGGGCGAAATTGAAAAAAAAGATCTTCTGTCTGAATTGGAGGTAAGCAACATAATAAATAAATATTTAATACGCTTACCGTGGAACTTGAAAATTTGCTGGTGAGGTTTCAATAATACATTTTCGTTTCAAGCTGTGATTTTTGAGCAATTTCGGCTGTTTTCCTTCCGTACACAAGATGCACAAATAATTGAGTTTTCAATGCCGTTTTCACTTCACATACACACATTATGGTAATTTCTATACAGGGTTTGTTTTTGCTGAAAAGCATCATTTAGCATCATTTATCGGGTCCAAATCAGCATGTTTGTATGGAGCCAAATGGCAATAGTATATGATTTGCAAATTGCCGAATGTGCGGTTACATCTTGTTTACAATGAATTTCAAAAAAAATGTAAGCCGTACAATTAAACTTGGCCACCAGCACTTAAGGAAACTCCATTTTCAACCGAAATACATAGAAGCTTTAGGACCTTTTTTGGTGGCGAACTTTGTCTGCCCGCAGACATTATTATCCTTCTTATTCAATAACTATTTTATTGTATAAAACGGTACAGCGCGATGCATAAGCCGACTGCATATTGGAAAAAATAAGACATGGCCATCTAATGCCTTGACACAAACTAATTCCTGTTGCTGTGACATCTATAATATTGACCAATATGTTGTCAAGTGTATGTTGTGGTTGATTCTTCGGCACTTGACATGCGCACTTCCACTTACCCGAATCATACTCAGCTGTTCACAAAAGGGTTTAAAGCTAAGATAATCAGTTTTGTCCAAGCGAAGCTGCGAGCAACTGCAAGCAAGCATTTGTATAACAGAATGAGAAGCTTGTGAAAACGTTGTAGTTGACAAACAACTGACTGGTACAAGCTGGGGATAGCAAGTGGAATTTAATGGAGGCCTTAAAAACTTAATTACGTGACGTTGAATTTCTTTTTTTGTTGCAAGTAGTACTGAAAAAAAAGGAGCAGGGGTAAAAAATTGTATAATTGTTTTTTTTTTTTTGTAAATGTATCTAACAGACAGGAGAATTCATCGCTTACCCTGTATATGTTATTGATCAGAATTAACATCCAAATCGATATAGACCTGTTCGTTTATCTGTCTGTTGATCTTGTAATGAACATTTATCTTTGGTAGAAGCTTTTGGCTCAAATATTGACCCAAAACAGTTCGAGATTGAGATCAGACTAAGATTGGGTATACAAGCATGCATATAACGTTTCTGACATAATTGTTTTTTTTTAGGTTATGAAGACGCTAGAGCCACACGTAAACGTTGTCCGCCTATTGGGCTGCTGCACAGAAAGGGATCCAACATTCGTTATTCTGGAATATGTGGTTCGTGGAAAGCTGCAAACATATCTAAGAAACTCGCGTGCAGAAAGGTAAGTAGTTGTTAATACTCTGATACCAGAAGTATCAGTAGAATATAGGCTTTGTGCAATGTCCGTCCGTCGGTCCGTATATCCATCCGTCCGTCTGTATAAACGCAACTTTTTTCGACACCAGATAGAGCCTTGCAACTTTGCAAATATCTTAGTTCATGTCTTCGTCGGACAATGTGATAAATTTACCCCTGGGAAATCGATAAGAAATCGATACACCTTGATGTGCAAATCGAGAAAACACATATATATCCCACATTTTAGCAGGTAGAGTCACCAAATTTGGTGGCGATATGTGGGTGGGAAGGTAAATACTGACATCCGCCCCAGATCTGCTTTAAAATGCCACTCCCACATATACCGCCACCTTTTAAATCTGAACATCTTTCTCAGTTTTTGCGCTAGAGCAGAGGTGAGCAAGCACACATACTATGAAAATGTTTACACGCATACTATAACAATTTGCGCGAGAAGCAGCGAATGATTATAGTGTACGTGTATTTTGTGCTGCTTGCCGCGGCAGAGCACCTATGCACGCGTGTATACAAAATTTCGACTTGTGCCCACCTCTGCGCTAGAGTAACCAAAATCGCCACAGTTATAACTGTTTGCACGCAGAATCCTCAACAGAGTTATGTAAAGTGGTATCAGGAAATATCGCAGTCCCTTAACCAAAAGAGTAGGTAAATAAGGGTATAATGGTTTTGTGCAAATGTCCGTCTGTCCGTCGGTCTGTCTGTATGAATGCGCCGATCTCAAGACTATAACAGCGAGAGACTTCAAATTTAAAACTTAAGCTCGCCTATACCATGAGCAGAACAAGTTTGTTTCAAATTATCGATAACACTCCTGGTTTCCCATATACACATGTGTTCGATAACAAAAAAGCTAGAATTTCAAAATTCTGAATACAAGGAATTATGAAAAAAATAAATGGTCATTGGGTGAATATTTACAAATAACTGACGCGAAACGTCATGGGTAAACGGTATGTCCAAGCCAGGATTTTTCGACTAGAGCCTGTTTACTTGTTTTTAGGTAGATTGGGTAATCATGCCGATTTTATAAAGAATGCGTTAGTGGTGCTTTTATTTTTATTGGTGATTTGACGCTCTATTTTTTAAGAAGCAAATAAAAGAAAATGTAGCAATATGATTTTCGGGAACAACCAGGTTCTTTTTGTTGAGGGAAGGAAAGAAAAAACAGGTGGTGCTATTTTTTGATCGCAGTTGTAAATCTGTCAATCTAACTTCTTTTCGAGCTTACCCATTCGAATTCTTTGTTTTTGTTTGAAATATTGTACAAATTATTTACAGTTTTGTATTTTGTGTTGCAGGCATTATGGCAACACACACGGAAAATCGAACGTTTTGACTTCAGGGGACTTAACATCATTTATGTATCAAGTTGCTAAAGGAATGGACTATCTTACGTCACGCGGGGTAGGTATCACTGAATAATTACAAATGTAAATGCAAGCAAATCTTGCTGGTGTTGAATATGCAGTAACACTTGAAGGTGTCAAATAGACTTAAAACATATGGACAGCAAAAAGTAATATATTGGTTTTGTGCAATGTCCGTCATGGTGTCTGTCCGTCTGTCTTCATAATCGCAACTTTATCGACACCTTTAAAGCTAGAACCTTGGCACATCACCCTTTAAAAAGAAAGGGAACCCAAGAATTTCAAGCATTTTTAAAGCTAGATTCATCAAATTTGTTAGGGAGACAGAGAGCGCATTCTCCAGAGATCTACATTTGAAAGCCACGCCTACATACATATATCACCCACTTCATAAAGTCTAAAATTTGGTATAGAGATAGAAGGTGACAACCGCTACAGATCTGACTGCTTTTTATACCCTTAACCCATAAAATAGGTAAATAAGGGTATAATGGTTTTGTGCAAATGTATGTAACAGACAGAAGAAAGCGTCTCCGACCCTATAAAGTATTTATATTGTTGATAAGCATCAACAGCCGAGTCGATCTAGCCATATCAGTCTGTCCGTATGAACGCGCTGATCTCAGAGACAATACGAGCTGGAGAGTTCAAACTTGAAACTTAAACTCTCCTATACCGTGCGCAGTACAAGTTTGTTTCAATTTATCGATAACACTTCTGGTTTCCGATATACACATGAGGTCGATAACAAATAAATCTTGAGTTTCAAAATTATGAAAATGAGGTTTGAAACTATGGATAAAATAATGAACATTTATAAAAATTTCGTCAAAATCGGTTAAGAAACGCCGGAGATGTCGTGTTTGAAGTTTGGTCATGTTTGTCACTGCAGTGACTGATTAAATACACACAAGTAACTGTAAGCGTTACGTATCGGGTTAAGGGTATGTCCTAGTCGGGATTCCTCGACTAGAGCCTTCTTACTTGTTTTATATCTGCGTCAGATTTCATTGACGCTAGGTTTGTTGCTGCACCCAAAATAAAATACTTTTTTATTAAGGAAGCTTTAGACCAAATTTCGAAATCTATAAAACTCATGTTGACCACATTTATGTTAAATGACTAAAGTTACCAAGATATATTATACACAAATTAATATTTTGCTGTTGATTTACCGCAAAGATTTACCTTCAATAAATTGGAATCCAAATTTATTGCCAAAATAGGTGATGGTGTCCCCTTTTAAATAAAGTAATCGGCTATGGTCTTACTAACATTAATATATTGAAATGCTTGTCTATTGCAGATAATACATCGCGACCTTGCAGCCCGCAATATTTTAATAACCGATGATCACACGTGCAAAGTTGCCGACTTTGGCTTCGCACGAGATATTATAACATCCAAAATCTACGAGCGTAAGAGCGAAGGAAAACTGCCAATCAGGTAAAATCAATCGAATATATATATTTAATAAATCTCCTATTGTCATTATTCACGTGTATGTATGGTATACTTAAGCTTTAGCTTATCTCTTATTTAAAAGACGATACAGTCTGCTAATGATGTTATGACGAAAAATTCTCTCACCACCCACTTAACGAGAGCATTACGACTTTTACCCACTCACTCACAACTATTTGTATACCCTTAGCCCATGAAATGGGTAAAAAGCTTAAAAGGAACCATCTCCGACCCTATAAAGAATATGTATTCTTGACGAGATCTGGATCTCAGAGACCATGAGAGCTAGAGAGCTAGGTGTCAAA
Source organism: Scaptomyza pallida (assembly GCA_018152965.1). NCBI lineage: Eukaryota > Metazoa > Arthropoda > Insecta > Diptera > Drosophilidae > Scaptomyza > Scaptomyza pallida. The sequence goes on along the minus strand of JAECXP010000227.1, from coordinate 1,646,588 downwards.
GGTTCAGGGTTTGTCCTAGTCCGGATTCCTCAACTATAGCTTTTTACTTGTTTGGAATCTATTTTTAATAATATGTGATTATTTGAACTTCTATTAAAAATTTGAATGGAAATGAACATTACCAATGTCACAATATTTCAGGGATGTTAAATTGACTACATATTAAAATACCCTCTTTTTAAGTTTTGTATACAACACATGTCAAATATAAAACAGCCCTCCGATTATTATTTTCCTTGATAGAAGGGTGTGCCACAAAAAAAAACCAACCGAATTCCAACCCAAAACCAACCTGATGCTGGCCTTATAGTGCATTTACACAGAAGCCTTTAAAAAGGCTTTAGTGATACGGGCGAAAAGTCATTTGCACTGACAAAAGGTCTTTAGCAATCAGCTGTTTTTTGTTAACTTTTGGTTGTGATTTTTAAACAAGAAGAATTTAAAAAAATTGAGCAAAATTTTAAATTTATTAATGCTGGCAAAGGAAATATGTGATTGCGTTGTTAATACGGCAAATGATTGCGTCAACTTTTTTCGCAATTGTGCTGATTGCGAGAACTCAGAAGTGATCGCCCATAATGCAATGTCTAGATTTGACTGCATTAGGACGCGAAGCATCTGGACGGCAGAGCTGCTATTGGGAGATGGATGTCCCGAAATTGAGTGAGAAGGCCTTTAGGGAGAGTTTCCGAATGGAAAGAAACCACTTCCAAAAGCTTTGCGACTCCTTGCCTGAAAAGAAAAGGATGGACAGTAACTTAAGAGCGTCCATTCCTCTGGCAAAACAAGTAGCCGTAGCTCTGTATAGCCTGGGCTCATCTGCAGAGTACAGAACAGTTGCCAGTCTGTTTGGCATATCAAGTGCTAGCCTGTGCAACATTTAGATCACTTATTTGCACATTTAATTTGGTTTAAAGTCAGCTGCTAAAACTAAAAATAACGGCTACATTTTGTATGCTAAAGGCTTAATTTTTCGAAGGCCTTAAGGCTAAATGCTAAAGGCGCGCCTTAAGGCCTCAGTGTAAATGCGCTATTAGGTGTGCCAGAGCGCTATTTGAGACGCTTTTGAAACCTCAAGATGTTGGGCCAGAGTTTTGCTGAGTTTAAGCAAAGTACAACGTCTAATGCATAAAAAATATAACATTTAAGAAAGCTTAAATGCGTATTGCAAATACATTTGAAAATAATAAATGTTTAAATTCAAATATCAAATACATTTTGGGCAATTTTATTTTTTCAATGTTAGTAATTCTTATTTACTTCGAAAAAAAGTTACCGAAAAATGAAATCTGCCTAAAATGCGGAACAGGAAGGGCTTGGCCTCAGAGATTTTAAAATTTGCTCAATCCAAAATCTCCGGAGATTTTACGCACAGCCCAGTATATTTTTTGTATTCAAAATAATCAAGAATAAACGAAATTTATATAACTGTTTACAACTGTTTGCTCTCTCCAACAATAAGAATAACTTCAATTTAATTTGGTTGTTTTTTGTTAAACTGGTTTAAAAACGAATGCAATTCACATAAAGATGATGAAAAATAATTCAATAAGTACATAATTAAATTTTTTGCAGTTAGCAAAGTTCGAGGAATATTTAAATTGTGATTATTAATTTATTCTTTAAGTATGGTGCTTATTTATTTTTATTAAATTGTGATTATTAATTTATTCTTTAAGTATGGTGCTTAAGTTAAGTGTTTCAACAGAAATACAAATTATTTGAACTTGAAAATAAAAAAATTATGATTTAAATAATAATAAATATGCAACAAATATGGACAAAATTTAAAAAATCAGTTTTGTTTGTCATAGTAATTTATTCAAATTTATTATTTTGAGAATATTAATTACCATTTTGAACCTTCACGTCACAGTCCTGCAATATTAATATTTACATTCATTTTTTATTTTCTTTATTGGCAGATGGATGGCTACGGAATCACTTTATGACAATATCTTTTCGGTTAAATCAGACATTTGGAGCTTTGGCATACTGATGTGGGAAATTGTTACACTAGGATCAACGCCATATCCAGGCATATCAGCTGCTGATGTTATGCGCAAGGTAAAAACTTTTTTAAATGTTTGTCTTTCCGTATGTGAATCTTTTGCTCTCGATTAAAGGTACGGGATGGCTACCGTCTGGAAAAACCAGAGCATTGTCGAAGAGAGCTGTACAATATTATGTATTACTGCTGGTCACAGGATGTCAATGAGCGGCCAACATTTGCAGAGATTATAAAAATGCTCGATAAACTACTTCATACCGAAATGGATTACATCGAGTTAGAACGTTTCCCTGACCACAACTATTATAACATTGTGAATCTCAGCGGAGAGAAACTATGAAAATCCAATTGGATATGTAAAATCCACGCAGGACCTGTGCACTGCCACAAAGAGCTTTATTACGAATAAATTAAGAAAAAAACAACTAGATTTAGAGATCATTGTCAGTGTAATTGTTTAAGTTTTGAAAAATTTATATCTTAAAAACAAATATTAATATAATTATAAATTATATAAAGTTAATGTATTCCTTAAAGCCAAAACAATTTAATCCAATTTGTTTATCTTTTTTAAAAAAAAAAAGCAGATGCGATTGTTATTAGCAAGGTTAAAAAATAATGCTCGTATAACTTTTTGTGTGAGTCTCTGACTAAATCGCTTTTGCTTCTATTCTTATTTGGCTTTAACTTAAAATTCTCGTTAGGGGTTAAAGCTGAATATATAAGTACATACATATGGATATAGTACATGTATAATGGGCGCCGAATAATTACATATTGCCTTTGTGCGCGTCGCCCTGCACAAAAATCGCATTTACATTATTTATATAGCATCAATAAAACCCACATTATATTATTAGCGACACATTTGTCGACAGAGATCAAGAGAGTTGATCCTTTTATGGCTGGCGCTAGGATTTATATTCACTTCCTTTCACATTTGAAAGACAACCCACTACCTGTTTGACCTACTTACATTCATGAAACCTTCCGTCGACATCGTTGGTCGCATCAGCGCTCATCTCATCATCAGCCGCGTTCGCCTGACTCAGCTCAATTGCATTTTGATTCTCGCGTATGGCCGCAGTCGCAGCCGCAGCCGCAGCGTCAGCCGCAATTGTCGCCGACTGGCGATTGCGCTACCTGTCTGACTAGAGTGGATAAGCGGTAATTTAGCAGTTCTGTTTCTTTTTAATTACCACTCTGCGCTAAGTGTTACTTAGAAATACAGGGCAAGCTATGCGTGTGGTCCTTGTCTAACACACTTAAATTGTGTGAAACTATGACTTTTTCTCAACTCTCGAACAGCGTGGCTTATGTTGAATAACATGACCCACTATAACCCCGTCCTGGTCTGGTATTTAAGCAAGCAAAGCATAAGCGAGCTCGTCATTTGGCATTGTCCTGTGAGAGAAGCAAAAGGTTAACTAAAAATGTATCTGAGCATTCGAATACTTGTGCTTCTTGTGTTTATTACACGCTACAGCTGTTTGGGATTTTACATTAGGAATCCCGTCAAAGCCAACAACGATGAATGGAAAGCTTTTCAAAACAAACTCGGATTATCTAATGAAAAAGGTATAATTCAAAAGTTTTTTGGTTATTAACATGTCATTAATCATATTGTTTTTGTTTTGAATTTTTAGTTGAACTACTGAAATCGCAAAAGGATCAAGCAGGCACCAAAGAGCTTTTAAGCCGATTCATCATGGAAAATCCAAAGTACTCAACAGCTTCCATAGATAATAAGCAATATAAACGACCAAGGAACCAATTTAAGCAACTTTTGCGAGCTTTTGTTGACAACATAAACATGTCAAAAAGTACGCTTAAGACTACTTTTAATTTTGAGCTTAAAAATACTCAACCAAAGCCTCTAAAACGTATGCGTCGCAAGATTTCCGTCAACATGGTATCCGACATGTCGTCGGAACGGGTAGAGCGATTACTGCAAATGTTTTACCAGAAATATAATATTGAGCGATCGGATTATGAGAACGATAGAGCTGATCAACAAAATGGCGATGAGGACTTTAATAATTCGGATACACCGCAACGTGCATCAATGGACAAAGATGTTGAATCTGATTACGCATACGACAATCTGTACGACGATGAAGGCGATGTTGATCTTACCGCAAAATCACGCCAAAACTTAGAATATGGTTCTTTTCAAGATCTTATTTTACAGGCGAAAAGCAAGCAATGGGAACGTGAGAGTGAGGAAACCAAGTTGCACAGTCCACAAAATGACCATTTTATATGAAAAAAAACCAAAAAACAAATACAAAGACACAATAAAGTGCTTAGTTACAGTGGTTTTAGACTGTGCAATAGGTGTTCATATGCTGGCATTGAACCTGAACTTATATTTTATAGCAAAGTTAGCTCTAAGGTACCAAATACGTCTTTATTAAAAATTTGTTAAAGTTTAAAACCTATTTTAAGTATGCTTCTACATGCTTTTTATTATTTAACATCAGTAGCATGCATTCAAAATAAATATATACTTTTATATTATATGTGTTAATGTAGTTTGTTCATGCCAGCACCCCACGTTCTGCACCAGTAAGAAGGCTATAGCCGAGAATTCCTGACTAGAAAATACCCAGATCACCCTTCACTCAATGCATTCAGTTCATTTCCTTCTGTCTGTCTGATACATACTTTTGTAAAATCAAGTTATGGTCTTTTTTAACTATTGTATGGGCTTAGGGCATTTTATAGCATAGGCCAACATAAAAAGTGACCAGCTGGTTAATGTAGTACATTGGCGTTGAAAGATGGAGAGGGGAGAACAAGAAAGAAATTTGTGTTTACATATGTTTTTAATTCCTTAACACATCTTAACACATTACTACACATATTGTTAATTATCATTAACAACTGAGCAAAAGCCATGACCCTCAGTCTATATGAAGCGTCGAACTTAAGGAATTGATTGAATATTAGTTCTCATAGTTCAAAAGGTTGTTTTAAATAACCGATAAGTTCCACCATTTCAAAACTATATAAGATTGGAAAGTTCCCTAAATCGAATATAAAACTATGGAAAATATAATAAACAAATGTGCCTCTTTTTTTAATTTTTAAAATATTTTTTTTTTTTTTTTTTTTTTTTTTTTTTTTATTTTATAAAAAAAATATTATTTTTTTTTTTTTTTTTTTTTTTTTTTTTTTTTTTTTTTTTTTTTTTTTTTTTTTTTTTTTTTTTTTTTTTTTTTTTTTTTTTTTTTTTTTTTTTTTTTTTTTTTTTTTTTTTTTTTTTTTTTTTTTTTTTTTTTTTTTTTTTTTTTTTTTTTTTTTTTAAATTTTTTTTTTTTTTTTTTTTTTTTTTATTTTTTTTTTTTTTTTTTTTTTTTTATTTTTTTTTTTTTTTTTTTTTTTTTTTTTTTTTTTTTTTTTTTTTTTTTTTTTTTTTTTTTTAAAAAAAAATCTTCTTTTCAAATCGATTAGGGGCTCAGAGACCCCAATTGCGACGCCCTTGCAACATAATATTACCCTTACGAGTGAACACTTGCACTTAGATGCTATCTTAGAGAGCATAATGTCTCAACAAAGTCCAATGCCACCTATAAATATACTAAAAACCATACCTGTTAGAGTGCGACTACAATTACTAATCAATGAAGTTTTTAAAAATCAACTTTCTAATAACTACTAATTTTTTTTTTTTGTAATTTATTTAGAACCTATGTTATCTAAGGAGACAATAACAAAATTTCATTTAAATTAATAATTTTTTAAAATTTGAGTTTGGTTGAATGAACACATCGAAACGTACTTTGCTTTGTTATTCAAATTTAAATGTTGTTATAGCAACACATAAACATATAAACATTGTTGTGAACAGAAAACATAAAAGAGAAAAAACGCTTAAACATGCCGAAGGTTCTTTTTCAAAAATACAAAAAGTTCTCGACGAATATAGACCCAAGCAGACACGCTGCCAAGCTTAAAGAAATTCAGGAACGGCAGGCCGAGGATGAAGAATTATCATTTGAAATGGGGGAGGAGCTAGAAGAAGAAGAAACCGAAGTTGAAAATATAGAAAGCGAATTAAGTTTATCCGAAGGAGACCCAGCCCTAATTATTGGAAAAATAGATCTTTCATTTCCGGAGACAACTGAAGAATTCAAGGACAGTCCCCAATGCTTTCCTCCATCCTACTACACACTATCTCCAAAAGAGCGACTACTATTGCTGTATGCAGAAAATTTTCGCAAACAGTTTGTTTTAAGTCATCCACGGCGCCGTGCATTGGTACTGGCATTGGCTAATGAGTGTAGAGTGCAGGTAATTTGAATTAAAGTTACATGAATTGAACTCAAAATAAAAGATGCTAAACATTTGCTTGTAGAAATTTGTATGTACTACGATTAGACCGACCGCCTTTGCTTACCCAGAGCTAATATCAAGTGTTAGAGAAATCGCAAAATTTGTGGCGGATTTTGTTCAATATGAACCTTTGGAGGATCCAATAAACCCGGTAAGCTTCTGCTAATTATTGATTTAAACTAAAAGCGCGTTTAAATAACTTAAAGATTCTACGAGATCAAGACTTAACATAATTATCGTGTTTTTGTTCAATCCAAATGTTAATAGCCAAAGCATGACAGTACTTCACGGCCTTTATTTTGGGATACAGTTCTGTAATAAACAATCGCCACAAATAATTTATTTCGTTATATTCAAAAACAACTTTGTTCTTGTACTCCATATATGTACATACTTATAACCGATTTCATTCGGGTAATTGGGAATTAAAGTCATAACTGCGTACAGCCCGCGTCATCATTCCTGGAGCCCATGGCTCAATACTATTATATTGTCTTCGTCATGGAGTCTGTCCGTATGAGAGCAACTTTTTGTTCGACACCTTTAAATGTTGCAATTATCTTGATACATGTGGTTGTCTGATAATGTGTAAAAAATCGCAATCTCTAGCAAGTTGCATATACCGATGATCTGAACAATTCTTTCATTCTTCTTTACGCAATGACAAGCGAACATTTGTACACACTCGAAAAATAAATATCATGATTTTGTCATAAAATGTCCAATGCATAGAAGGAAACATGCCGGAGTATATATAAGGTATACATATCATATCGTGAGCATAATTGGTAGAGCCACGTTCTTCAGTCATTCAGTTCCATAAAGGTTATTACTAAAGCTTCACACAATTCTACAATAAAACCTCAATATGGATGGTACAAGGAGGTAATGTTCCCTAAAAATCTGCATCAATATTTTGCATCCCCCAACTTCGCTTTACCGCCTTTATATAAAGGAATTACATGTATCATTCTGAGCTGGAGTCACCATTGAGTAGGGGGGCAAATGGCGACATCCTCCAAAGATATGTATCCCATCTCTAAAAATCAGATTTTGAACCATCCAATGTTATATATATACAGTTCCAATCCCAACTGTTCACATTCTCGCCATCTTCGTAAATGAACGTTAGGTGCTGTATCCCTTAATCTGTGGAGCGGGAGGCGGGTTGCGTTGTGCTGGGGTCCGCGTGATAACAAGCCGGTGCTTGGGAATCTTTAGGCCACTTGAATGTGCTGCTCTTAAATACATCACGTCCAGGGCTGATCAGTTAGTGTGATGAAAACAGCGGAAATCCATAATCCGATTCTCTACTTACTATAAAAAAAAGCAGTGCTTTTCTTGCAGTTTTTGTTGTGTTGCACTGCTTGCAGGCCAAAACAAAATTTATTCAAGGCGAAAACAATATGTTATTATTAATATGTTTATTATTAATTTGTGATCGCAGCCCTTTTATCTGTTATGTATAATGTTAATTTGTCACTTTTGAGTTCCTCTTTGTGGATTTAAAGTTCACGTGATTTTGATTTTAAATTTTTACTTATCACTTATTTATCGTCACTGGCTAGTGCCGGCAAGTGGTGGAGAGTTATAGCTGTGAAGCTAGCTAAGACACCCACCCTAGTTTACTCGTGCACGAATTGCAATATGCTTTTGTCAGTGAGCATAAAAAACTCGTTGTTATGGCAAATGTCAAATCGAAGCACGTTATTTACTAAATTATTACTAAATTAAATTATTAATTAAATTAAATTAATTAAATTACTAATTAAATTATTACTAAATTTTTTAATTTAAAGTCTTAATCTCAAAAAAATTTTTGGTTTTAGCAACTTAAAACTGGATTCAGGCTTGCTTTTGGCATTTGGATTAGGCACCTCCAAAGGGCCTGATTGCAAGCGAGCTTACATTTATTAGATATGTACATATATATGTGTTTTACCTTATGTCACCTAGAAGAGTTGACTCGTTAGGACATGGATTAGGATTTTGGACATGTTAAAAGTTTCTAGGATGTTGAAGAAACCTGCGAAGTACTGCGTACGACTTTACCTTTGATATCAGAGAAAAACAACATATTTAAAAGGTGATTTGATTTTATTTTTGCAGTTGTTGATATTGTATGTTTGTTTTTGGTACTGCTTAACAGCTGCTTTCTTCTTCAATATGGATAGATGTTATTTTGATTGATATATTGTATAGGATTAAGATTTAAACATTGCTTTACCCATGGTAACAGGCATTTACAGTATAGCGAGCAGTTCACTTCAGACAGTAACAAACAATTTTTGGCATTAAAGCAAAATTGGTGAAAATAAGTTTTGTTTCAACTTAAGATCCCGATTGGGATACATCCTGAACACGATTTCTCTGAGATCGACGCTCTTATACATAAGGAACTTAACTTCAACTTATGTTTCGAAAATAATTGAACATTTCTTGGCATCGGAAATAAACAATTTTTGTACTGCAAACCGATTGTAATATGACAAACAAATCTGGTTTTAGAACTGGGAGGGTTTGTACAACTACGAGATATACAGCACAGTGAGGTTTCATTGTTGACAAAGCAAATCATTTGACGAAGCTCAACAAAAGGTTAAATTTAAATCAAACCTTAAATTAACTTAGGTCCCCCTTCTTTTAAAACTTTTAGCTTTCTGGTTGCCTGGATTAGGGTTCCACAACGATCAGCTTTAGGTCTTCATCTGTATAACATCTACATATATCACTGATTTATCCCTTTTATTGTCTTAATGAAACATCCTTATGTATGCATACATTTATGTGACTGTGATATTAAGTATAACCTTTAATAGGTCAATAAAACTTTGGCTTATCCAGCTTAGCTTTCAATTTTTTCGCGACTATTGTATTATTGCTAAAGCTATTAATGGCATTAAAACTACACAATACAACAGATCTGGATCTGACGTCTTTAATCAATTTATGAATCCTTCTCTTTTTGCATACAACAATAAGAACACAAGAAACTAAGGATTTCCTTTCCATAATTCTAAAACAACGTCATTTGCTTGAGAGCCTGCAAGCATTTTCGGGTGGTCAGTTTTATATCCTTGCTGTTCGGCTGGGGCGTAATTATACCAAAAATTAAGTTCAAATTATCTGTAGACAAACGACTAATTAACCATTGTTGCATAGTTTTCAATATTCGGTTAAATGATTGAATACTTATATGTATGTGTTTTTCATTGTTTCTTATTTTCATATTTTCATACCTACAATGAGAACTTTTATTTATTGCTGCAATGCAGTTCTTCAAATATAACATAAACTCATTAGTAACAGACAGAAGGAAGCATCTCCGACCCCATAAAGTATATATATTCTTGATCAGCATCAACAGCCGAGTCGATCTAGCCATGTCTGTCTGTCCGTCTGTCCGTCTGTCTGTCTGTATGAACGCACCAATCTCAGAGACTATAAGAGCTAGAGACCAAAAAATCTTGAATTTCAAAATTTTGAAAATAAGGTTTGGAACAATGGGTAAAATAATGAACATTTGAAAATTTTGATCAAAATCGGTTAAAAAATACCGGAGATATCGCAGTTTGAAATTTGGTCATTTTGGTCATATTGGTCACTGGTAAATACACACAAATTACTGTACGCGTTACGTTTGGGGTTAAGGGTATGTCCTAGTCGGGATCTCTCGACTGGAGCCTTCTTACTTGTTTATATTCGGGAATGTCTAAAAACTATGTTCGTTGTGTTTTCTATACATGCTAGAGCTAGGGTCAGTTACTACAGTCTTTTGAAGCTGAAAATTTGTACAATGTTTAAACGCCAGTTTGCTTTTTGTTCTTTTATGACACTTTTAAAAAAGGGAATTGTAATTGTACATATGTTTATCTGATATATAAGCCACTGTTCCTTTGATGTAATTTTTATAAAGTAAAGTTTATTAAAAAAAAAACAGCTTATTAGGAATACTAAAACTAAGTAAGTATTATCCCATAAATTAAAAAACTAAAAATTTTATAAAACACCACTCGCGACTAACAAAATCATCCAAACCGGGTTTTTCCAATATTAAAAATAAAAACAAACCCACACACGCCCCCGGCAGGTTAACCAAAACAAAACGCCGCCACCATGCAGCCGGCAGCACCCCGTTCGTCCAATATTATCAACCACTTTTATTTAAACAATATTTTAAATAGCATTCCACCAATAAATTTAAAAACCCTATAGGATTTTCTTTTTTTTTGTCAATATTACAACAGAACAGACATCCCCGAAAATTTACGAAACTAAAAACTTAAACATAAAAACGAACCGCCCACTCAAGTTTAAATGGCCACACTTAAAGCACAACCCCCGCAAACACTAAGGGCCAACACACACCCCGGGGCACACATACCACGGGCGTAACACCCCTTATCCCATAGCCTTACAAAGATTTAAACTTCATATAAGTTTCGTGGGCGTGTTTTGCTTCACTCATCCAGAAGATCATTCTTATATCCTTTCGGTTGGTCGTTATGCTGTGCTTCTGGATATTATTTTCCAGCAGGGTACACAACTTTCCAATAGCATTGAAGTTTTGGGACTGATCAGTGGAATTAGCTTCTGGTGGCATCCAGATAAGCCAGGACTAAACTATTCTGTTAATTCTCAGATCATTAATGTTTGCATTTAAATTATTTGTGTAAATATGCATTATACATATATATAGTTTAGCAAAGTTTTCAAAGCCGGTTCGCACGCATTTCGATCAAAAATGTTGAATTTTACTTCATCTGCAGAAATAAAGTTATATATATATATATATTTTTTTTTTCAAGGACTTCCTTTGCAATCATTGGGCATTGCAGTCCAAAATGCGCAGCATCCTGCGCACGAAGTTCGAATTGACATCTGCCGTCCTGCACCTGTTGAGTAAGCTTTTCTGATACTCTTTCAATCTTCTTCAACGGTTAAACTCTTATTCAGAAGCATTCTGCCTCTGTTTTTAATCCGATTTTGGACTTCTGCCTTCCTTCAAATTTTTGGTGACTCTAGCTCAAAAATTTACGAAGATACATGCATTCTTTTGCCTTAGTGCATGGTACTCAACTTTGATACCTTACTAATCCTAAACTTAAGGTATGCTCTTCGTAAAAAAAATTGCAAATAAAACAAATTTCTTGTGAACAGATTGAATTCTATCCTGATGAATCCTGTATTGCGGAGACCACACACAAGATCCATATTAAAGGATGGGTCGCACTCGGTATGTATAAAGTGTTTTAGTAGTGTAGGGATCGTTAAACTCTTTCGACCACCGCTTGATGAAACTAACGACATTGATGGCTTTATAAACCATGCACGAAACGTTCTATTTAACTTCATCGGAAAGACAAATTCTATGCAATGAATTTCATAATTCCCTGATAATTCCCTTGTAAGCCAAGGTGGTTTGTTATCACTTGAGAAGCAACAAAGGGAACACAACTGTCCAAATGCGAGTTCAAAGTCCCCTAAAAATTTCAGTTTCCAAATCACAACAGGACTAAAGCTGATACCAATTAGCAGCACACAGAAGTGGATTTAATTAAGTGACGTTAGTCTTACGAAAACAACGTGATTTTGCAGAAATATAAGTATTAGAGTTAGCGTTAATTATTTCAAGAGAAATCTAAAGTGGGATTGTAAGAGTCATCTGGCTGCACTAAAGGAGTTACTCTATTAACATTACAACAATCAACATAACAAATATTAAGTCTAACTTTAACCACTACAATTAAGTATATTGCTTACTTGCGATAGCCCCAACTCGAAGATACCATCTATAAAATCATCAAATGTGGTTGATAATTGTGTGGAAGATAAGTCACATGCAGACCATTTCACATTTGGCCGATTGAAATCACCAACCACAATAAAATAATCCATGTCTAACAATAATGTAAGTATCACAAGGGGAAGGAATGTAGGAACCGGTAATAACAAGTAAACGCGTACTATAAGATACCTTAACACATACAAATTCTATATCCGGAAGATCATTGAAATGAGTCCCAACCACACCTGTGCACGTTAAATTGTTTTTGAAACAAGTAAGAAGGCTCTAGTGAAGAAATCCCGACTATGACAACCCTAAACCCCATACGTAACGCGTACAGTGATTTTTGTGTATTTTTCCAGGTCACTGCAATGATTATTAGCAATTAGCTTGTCTTTGGGTTAAATGTTTTATTCTTTATCAGCGCCGACAAGTTTTCAATAAAATTTAAATCAGGAGACGGCGCCCTAAATAATGTATAAAGCTAAGATTGACTGTTTTAGCTATTTGGGAATGTGAATATCCATTTATGAAGTGTTTCAGTATGAGTATTCGTTGTTTAATGGTGTTTCATCTGCAATGCGAAATATAATTTAACCAACTATGAAGAATTGGTCTATATTCAGAAATACAAATGTTCACAATATAAGCACATAAAATAAGCTGTGAGATTAAATTTGATTGCAATTATACATATATTTTGGTAAACAAATTTACTTACCATGGGTCATTGGTTGGTTGTTGGCAGGTCAATAAAATGTATGTTTTTTATTACATTATTTAAGTTGTGATATAACAATTGTATACCCTTGCAAATTGTTCAGGATGTCTCTGTTGGTTTGCTTTTTCGGATATAAATATTGAGATACAAATCAAACACATGAAAGAGTGCTGTTAAAGATATATAAATTTAAGTTTTTATTTGTAATCGATGATCACATGAATATAATTTGGTTTACTCGATATACCGTATAACTTGAAGTAATAGTATCGATCTTAATTTAAAACGATCATCAACAATTTAAGACACTCCTCCTCTTTCTAATTTGATCTCGCGGCGACAACATGAATTCGAACGCCATCAATAATGTATTAAATTAATCTTTAAAAATATTACACATCACACGAAAATAAAGAATATTAGTGCTAAATAAACTGAAATACCGGCTTGTATTTAAATAAAAACCGAATATCTTGGAGTATGGACATCTAGGTCGTTCGAGCCGGATAATATATATAATTGTGTCCCACTACCAGGTAAAAGGAACAACAAAGAGAGTATTATAGTTTTCTCATGCAATGTGTAAAGCATAGAAGAAAACATGTTTGACTTTATAAAGAATATAACTATATCCGGCCACGTTTAGTGCGGACCCGATCGGGCTTCTTCCTTCAAAAAAGATTTGTAATATTGAATTGTTTTGATTCTACGTATTTTAAGATTGTTAAAAATTTCACAACTTTTAAACCCTTTAGTGCAATGAAATTATTTACGAACAAAGACGAAAATGTTGAGTTTTGAATGTAGTTTCAAAATTACGTCCATCGGATGCACGACCACAAATTTTAGTTGCCCCAAATGACGTCATTTGGAAGCAAAAATCGAATTAAATGGCATCTTACGCAAAAATAATTTGCCATAAGAAGGGATAATAAAGGCTCCGACGGACGGGCAGAAATGTACAGCACTATCTTATTCCTGATGAGCAGCACATTTTTTGCCGGCTGCTCTCCATCTCAAAATTTCAATGCCTTACAATATTGACATACTTTATCCATTCCACAAAATAGCAATTTTTGAATGCGCCGAGGAGTGTAATAACTGAATACATAATCAAAAAAAAAAAAATACGAATTTTTTTTTTTTTACCAAAAAAACGGCTGATCCGTTGAAAACCTTTGTCGATCTAGTACTCGTTCTGTAGCTATGTTAAAAAATCGCTCTCGTGCCGCTCTTTTAAATCTTGTACCATATATTCTTGTTGCAAGACGTTCGTCACGCTGTTTCTCTGACGATTCTTGTGAACGGGACATTTCTGACAAAGTCCTTAATCAGCTGTTTTTTGTTTACCTTCATTGTTTGTTGACGATTTGTTCAATGGTAATTGAATTAAAGAGCTCTTTCAAAAACACGTTTGCGTCGTGACCCATAGGCAAATGCTCGCGTTGACTTGAGGTTAGCATTTTTGTTGATTGCTCGAACTCTGCAGTATTGCTGGCATTTTAAAAAATGTACGATTTTAAATAGTAAAAAGATAACAGTTTTGCTATTCGAGAAGCTAATATTTTTTGTTTTTTAACAAAATTTTTTTATTTATTTGAGTTGATTGGCAAAGCAACGCGCTCCGGATAACTAAATAATTTCATTTATACAGTTGCCAATAGGTTTGGATTTTTCCTTACTGAATTAATTAAATGTAGCCTACTAAGATTTTGAAAAACACAGCTCTAGGTCTGGCTCAACTCTATACATGGCTGTTTAAAGGGTTTTTAGGGCAATTAGCTGAAAGTTTCTCGCCTTAAAAACCATCCTTGAACTCCAACGATACATTTAAAAAAAAATCTTTATTCCGAAATCGGTTCAGCCGTTCACACGTGATGCCATTTCAACGCGAAACGGGTTTCATTTTGTATAGTATAGATATATATATTCTTGATCCTCAACGACATGATTTTAAGTCTTTCTGCTTTTATGCAAACTTATCGCACGGTTTTTGAGCTATCGAGATAAACCTTTTGGCCAAGGTTTTCCGTTTGTTGCAGTGGGATCATTTTCCGAAATATCGGACCACAATTTCATATAGATAGCTGCCATACAAAATAAAATATGCCTAATAAGATTTTAAATAAATGTAAAATAATCAAGGGTATAAAATATATGGCATGCCAAATAAAACATGCGCCCCGAAAAAAAATGTAAATAAATTGTTTTGCATTAACCTGCATTTATGAAATTTTAGCAACTTATGTCACAAAATGTAGTGGGAACAACTTAGTGGTATGAATGCGCTTTTTATGCCAAAAATTCCCAAATCTTGCCGTATGTAAGCAGTGCTCTTAACACCCATTTAAATACTGATATCAGAGCATATAATATACAACGATTACTATTAAAGTGTAAGACCTTAATGTAGTGGTAGTCGTTAAAGTTTCAATCATTAAATCTTTAATACTGACTATTCCAATTTTATAGGGTTTTAATCAATTATAGATAATTGTAAAATACGTGATTTTACATTTTTAATTTAAATATCTTACCACAAAATTTGGTGACACTAGCTGCTAAAATGTAGGATAATATGTGTTTAATCGATTTGCACTTGAAGATGGATCGACTTTCTGTGATGCATACCATAATTAATTTGTATTCATTTGTATTAAAAAGTGGCAAGCTCCGATATCTTTGCAGTTGATGCTGATCGGGAATGTGTACACTCTAGGATGTGCTTCCCTGTTTATTTGCATAATAGTGCATTTACACTGAAGCCTTTAAAAAGGCCTTAGTGATACGGGCGAAAAGTCATTTACACTGACAAAACCCCTTTAGCAATCAGCTGTTTTTTATTTACTTTTGGTTGTAAATGTTGAACAAGCAGAATTTGAAAAAATGGAGCGAAATTTAAATTTAATAATGTTGGCAAAGGAAATAGGAGATTGCGTTGTTGCGAAAACTCAGAAGTGACCGCAGCAGCACTTGCCCATAATGCAATGTCTGGATAAGACTTCATTAGGGCGCGAAGCATCTGGAAGACAGAGCGCAATGGCTGCTATTGGGAGATGGATGTCCCGAAATTGAGTCAGATGACACTTAAGGAGAGTTTCCGAATGGCACCTTGCCTGAAATGGAAAGGATGGACACTAACTTAAGAGCGTCCATTCTCCTAGCAAAACGGGTAGCCGTAGCTCTGTATAGCCTAGGTTCATCTGCAGAGTACAGAAAAGTTGTTTATAGTCAGCTTTTAAAAGTTGCCACCTAATGTAATTCGAGCCGAAAATATCGATACATCGGTAAAAAAAGGTCTTTATTTTTGCCCGTAGCATAGCGGCGCTCTTGTGGCGCGAGGAAAAAGTCGCTATTTTTAAATATAACGGCCACATTTTGTATGCTAAAGGCTAAATTTTTCGAAGACCTTAAGGCTTAATGCTAAAGGCGCGCCTTAAGGCCTCAGTGTAAATGCACTATAAACTATTTTGTACCCGTTTCATGGGTTAAATACTTGATTTCATTTGTTTTTTGTCTTATCCGCTTTCCGCTCTATTGCAAATACCCAAAAATCTTCGTAATCTCTATGTGATTTCTAAAACGCTCTCTGGAAAACATTCCTTTCACCACAATCGGCCAGTATAAGCCAAACAAGTAAGAGGGCTCCATTCGAGAAATCCAGACTAGGACACACCCTTAGCCCCATACGTTACGCATACAGTCACTTTTAATCCATTTCTGCTTCAAATGGTTCAAATATTCATTCGGAAATATTCCTTGCTTTTTTCCCCCTTTGAAATTATGTCCAAACGGTTAACACCAAATCACATTTTCTTGGCAATTATTGGCTTATTTTTTGAAATGTTCCACATGTACATATAACTCAGATTATTTTTATAAAAAATTGTCTAGTTTGAATGTTTTATTAAACATGTTTTCAAAATGAATACATTTACAATTAGTATAAATAGATTTTATTTAAATACATTACTGATATTAAATTGGTAAAATTCTTATGAGCAAATGTTATTATTTAGTATTTGCCTGGGTAGTTAAGTTTAGTTAATAATAAAAACTATACAATGGCAAATCCATATTCATATATATCGTATATATTAACTCAAAATCAAATAAACAATTTTCTAATATTGTATGTAAAAAAATTTAATATATAAGAGTTTGTTTGATCAAGATAAAGATAAACCTTTTACAAATAATTCAATAAATTTCATCCATTTTTGTTTTGTTGTATTTACAAATATCTTTCTTATTATGAGAATTCAAAAATATATATGTTTTATGTTGAGTTGATGCTAAATCACGAATAGTAACCAAAAATCAAATACTTTATTCTAAGCTTAAAAAGTCGTCGGGAGCAGCATAAACAAGATTTTACACATACATCCCGATTTACATACATACATACAGATATATGTACGTATTATGTAAATTGGGGTTTTGGAAGAAACTTTCATTTATTCTAAGTCATTCTGTACACTTTCATCAGTACTCGAACTGAGTTCATCGGACTGTTGATACTCGCCCGTAATTTGGCAGTCATCTGGGTCGTCGTCGAGGTCACAGTGTACAAATTCGTAGGGAGGAAACATTAGCGAACTGAGTAAAGTTGCCGACGATTGATAAACGGCTGGAGCATACGATGGATGCTCAATATTGTGTTCCACCTTTGATTGCATCCATCTCAAGTTATTAATACTTTCTTCTCTATCGCTATCAGTTATCAATTTTTGTTGCTGCAGCTGCTGCTGCTGCTGCTGTGTGTCAATTGTATCCGTGGCTGGCTTCGTAGGCGCCAACTTCGGTTTATCCTATTTGCGGCGGCGCGTCTTACTCCTACTTGCTGCATCCTCATGGGCAATCTCTTCATTCTCATCGACACAATTGTCGGTGAACCTGCTGAGCGATTGCGAATCGCAGCTCGACTTGATGGCAGCAATCAGAAATCTCAATTGCATCAATTGAACGGCAGTGACTCGGGGATTACTACAGTTCTCAAGCCATTGCAGGAATTTTTCGCCGTGTTTGACAGCTTCTAATTCTTCGATATCCGCGCCACATTCGGCGTACCTTGCTCTTTCTTCCTCGTCTGTCTTATTAGAATTGTTGTTGTTGTTGTTGTTATTATTATTGTTATTGTTGCTTGCGCTGAGATCATTGTTGTTGTGATGAGGATGAGTATCACTGTTGAAACTTGTTTCGGAATCACAGCCCAATTCGGGATTTATAGAATTGCTGCATATGGCAGGGAGGCACTGGAGCTCTGGACTGTGCTCACGGCTGTTTGTGACAGGACGATTAGGGTTCGGGAAGGATTCGGCCAAAATGGGACTTGGTGTGGAGCTAGCTGATTTCACCGATTTTGCCGATAAGTCCTCCGGCTTTCCATGAGCCTCAGATTCAGGCTCAACTTCAGGCTCTGTCTCTTGGTCAATTTGATCAATTTGATCAATTCGATCAATTTGATTCTGCTCGTTGGAAGAAAGGCTTCGAACCGATGGCGTTGCGGTCTCTTTTGTAAGCTGTGAATACAAAATGTTATCGTAAGTTTGTTTGCCCATATCGATATCGACATCATTGATATTATTTGCGGTGTCGGCGTTGGACGATGTAGCTTGATGATGCTGAAGGGCTGCCAATGTTGCAGCATTGGGATTCATGGAATGAAGGCTCGCTCCGAATGCTTTGCACCAGTTATACCACGCCGAATGCTTCTCATCTAAGCTGCCCGGGGCAGGTGATGATGGAGTCAACGATGGAACTGTTGGTATGGGTGGCGTATTGGCATACTGATTCATTTGTTGTGGCGTTGAGGAGCGAATGGGCGGACTTGTTACCCCCATCGCTGCTGCTGGCGGCGGATAAAGACTATTGAGTCCCAGCATTGCTTGCTGCGATTTAAGCCAATAGAGCAGAGGGTCATCGGGCAGCCCGGATAGAGGCGGTACACAGCCCACAAGCAAGGGCGCCAGCGACTGAACTGGACCCGGACTCTTGACGCTAGTGTCACATTCGCCACTTGTTGATGTCGTACCAGATGTACCCGATGGCTTTTGTTTTGCCCAGTTTTTAACGCTCAGTGCTGGTGTGCGATCTCGATCTCTGTCTCGCTCTCGCTCTCGATCTCGTTCATCGTTTTCGCTGCGTGGACTCTGTACGGGCTGCTGCGTTTGATTGGTATTGGTAATGGGTTTTGTGTTACGTAATGTGTTGGCCTGTGCAGCGGCGAAGCTATTGAGTCCAGACATTGCCGCCAAGCCGGGATTGAGCTGCGCCAACAGATTCAAGTTGGATGTCAGTTCATTGAAACTGATGGCTAGCGGGGATTGGGATATGCCGCTGAGACCGGACAAGTGTGTCAGACTCGAAAGGGGACTTATGGCGTTTAGTGAGGGATCTGTGGGACCACCCGACCGAGATATGTCTGCACCAAAGACTTTGTTTTTAATGGCACCGCCAAAGCCAACATAATCCACGGGCAGACCATTGTAATTGATGTCGGATAAACCTTTATTTGTACTGTAGTCTAGGCCATTTAGTGGCGATCGCTTAAAGGTCATATCGTCAAAGTTCATTTTATTGGAGAAATTCAATGGCAGATTGTTGTCCAAGCGTTGACGCTTCTCGGGTGGCCCCAACAGTCCACCCACCGTGGCACCATCTAGCTTATCCACTAGCGCATCGGCGCACATCTTGTCCGCTGCTGATTGGCGGGACATGAAGCGCAGCTTGTCCTCGTTCTTGCACCAACCACGCAATGTTGACTCCGGCACACCAATATCCCTGGCCACCGAGGCTTTAGATTCGCCATCGTGTATACGCTGTATCGCATGGATTTTGTCGCGAGGGGTCAAGCTACGCAATGGTCGCTTGCCCTTCGTGCCCATGCGTATGTTCATGTGTGAATAGCTGGAAATATCCAACTTCAAGCCGTTATCAAACAGTTTGCAGCTTCTGCAACGAAACATGAAAGCGGAAAAGAAAGAGTTCATATTAATTACAGTGACTGTGACACACATTAGGATGCACACACACGCACACATAGATACATATATATATATATATATATATGTATGTATAATCTATCTGGCCATACGCAATAGACGCATATAATGAATGCACAGCACATAACCAAAAATAATGCGTTTCCATTCGTCAGAAGCGACTACATGCCATGTACATATATATGTATGTATGTATGTACATACATATTAAGCAAATGCTCTATGCGCGCGCCATATACTTTTTACTGGGGTTGTTGTGGCAAAAGCAAAAGCAAAAGCAAAGGCAAAAAGCATCAGGCACCAGGCACAAGGCGAGTCGCACGTTTCGCACGAAGCTCCAATAAAATCGCGTCGCGCTTTAAAGTTTTACGGACAGCTCGCGAGGTAGATGTAAATAAACCGCATACACACGCACACACACACACACACCTACACACACATACTATGATTCGTATACATACATTCAAACGAATGAATACGCACGCATACCAACACAAAAATCAAATATTCTCACACGCTGTGTTTTTGAACGGCGAAATGAGCTGTGGCACGCCCCCCATGCCACTAAATACTCGTTGTTGCACACGATAGTGACGATGTCTACAAGAGAGGTCGCAGCAATGCCAAAAATCAGAATGGGCAGGGACACATCAAAACCTACACACACACACATACATAGAGACAATGGAATATGCTAATTGGTGCGTTGCGTTCGCGCCTGCTCCAAATTGCAGTCGCGAGAATCTACGAATAAGCAACAAGAACAAGCCATTCGCCAGCGCCAACGTCACCGTCAAACGTCGTCGCCGTCGCCGTCGTGTTAGCAGCTAAATACGAGTCGGAGCCGAGCGCTAAAAACGACACACGATATATAGCTTGTTTACCTGCCTTCGTGCATTCGGAGAACGACAACGACAACGACGGCGACAACAAAAACAAAAACATAAAGAAAAAAGACACAAAAACAAAAATACCATCCCCATGCAGTCAGTATAAGCACTGACCCCATCAGTTACAGCCTGTTGCGTTACCTCTTTCCCAAAACAAACTGCGAAAACAGCAACAGCAACAGCAACAGTAGCAACTGCAGCAACAGCAACAGCAGCAGGTGCATTGCAACAACAGCAATACTTTAGAATGAGACAAGCTTGTGCGAGCCAGGTCTGGGATCTAAGTTTGAAGCCTCCTTTTGCATTGCAGGCCTTAGACTTCGAGATGATGGCAGGCCGTCCCGTCGTTTGGTATCTTGGGAGTATAGAGCAGAGCGAATGACAATATGCTCCGCCTCCGTCTCGGTTATCAAGTGCGAGAGGCATGCAAAGGAGCTTTCTTGGCCATTGCCGCTATTGCACGTTTGAAGGAGCGGGACACGCGATTTTAAAATGAAAAACACGTTTTGCGCATGACTGACACATGATTTCTTTCTTTTGAGCGCACACACACACACACACACAAGCACAACATCTCGTAGCCTTGAGTGTGTGTGTGTATGTATAAACAATGCTTGAGAAGTAAGACGGCAGCACATGGACTTCTGCTTTTGATAGTGTGTGTTGTTCGTAAGAGTAGGCAAGCAAAGAGAAACTTTGTCTTAAGAGCGAATGCAAAAGGAGTCAAAGAGTAACAATTAATGGGCTGTCAAAGAAAAGAAGTAGCAATAATTAAGGTAGGCACAATTATTATTTTAAATATGTATGTATGTAAATGCAAGTGTGTAAATATGTAAGTGTGTGTATGCACATGCAATATTATAATTAGCTAAGTTAAGTCAATCAAATAGGATTTAATTATCATTTATTATGTTTTTTGTTTAATTACCCATACACCTCTATGTACATATGTACATATGTTTGTATGTATGTTTCAACAGCTTCTTAAGCTGTGAATAATTTTTGAGAGGATTAATTTACTAGCGACTTGTTAACATTAATGCATATGATGCCTCTGTTTGTATGTACTTATAAGTACATGCTTATGTCCTTAACCTTCATTTCAACTACAAACACTTTGATGTAAGTATGTGCATGTGACTCACATAACGGGGCACACACACACACACACACACACAAAGTTTTGTTTGTTTATGTGCACTTAACTGTATGTGAATCGCATTTTCAGACATAGAGACGCTCATAACCAATGGAGTGGCAAATAACTGTGTCGGCTGTATAATGGCATAGCTCCACATGTGCCCCCAAACACACGCACACAGAGTTACATATGTGTATGTATATGTATATTGAATACAAGTTTTACAAATGTATATAAAAATTGCAAGGTCTTTTACTATTCAGCAGCAGACATAGCAAAAGATAAAGCTAAAGTAAAAGAATTTTTTACTTTCTCTTTCGAGCTGTGACCAGACGAGTCCAGTCCCACTCCCAGTCCCAATCCCAATCCCAGCGTGCCATTAAACTTTTCACGAAACGAACTGGGACAGAGTATTAAAAAAAAAGAACAAAATAAAAAAAAAAACAAACGACAAAGTGGTAACAACTGCAAAAAAAGATGAAAAGAAATATATATGTATGTACATATAAGTATGTGTGTATAAAAGAATTACAGCAAGTTTTGTTCATGTGTGTTTGCCTGCACTATTGAGTGCCAGCAGAGTTCGTCTGTGAATGTGTCTGGTGCTTCGTTACATACGTAAACACTAAAGTTTCTTACATACTCCTCACACACACACACACACATGTAATAGCTAGCCGGCCGGCATGTGTGTGTGTGTGTAAGCTTGCGATTTTTCCTATATACAATTATAATTTTTATTGTATTTACTATTTTTATCGTCGCTTTGGCCTCGTATCGAACTCATTCAGACACACAGACTTAGACAGCGGGAGATAGTAGGGGGAAGTGGAAGTAGACAGGACTGGACAGGACAGGACAGGACAGAACACCGTACACTGTCTGCTCAAATGCAGGTCAACGACAGAAACTACTCGGAGAGTCTAACTTATGTATGTATGTATGTATATACATATGTATGTATGTGCAAATGGTGGGAACAATATACTACTTTAGGAGATCAATTTTTTTATTTCTCTTCACGCGTAAGACTGTGCCTGAGTGTGTGTATGTGTGTGTGCGTGTGTGTTGTCAGGGGTCTCAGACTATTTGGGTTAATACAAAAATGAATTAAGTGTCTAACAAATTGCATACCAAATAAATATAAAAAGAAGTTTGTTTTGTCTGTTATCGCATGTACCTATATACATACATACATACATATATGTACATACGTGTATGTACATAGAACTCTTGTTTGTGCAAGACTCCACAAAGCACCTGTTGCAAATTTTAGATCTAAACATTTCGGAATTTGTTTGGGCTCTTCAATTTTCTTAGCTTCATTGATTACGTTTTCCCTCTATTCTATATTCTATCTAACAAAAATCTTAATGTAAAACGACAAATGCTACAAATCATCTCAAAATGCTTAATCTCAAAAGAAATGAACTCGATATAGAATTAAGCTACGTTATTGGGGAGTTTGTTATAGTTAAGTTCTCAAGTAAATTTGAGACGTGGAACATTTCTCAGAAACTGAAATCATACATCATCTACTTTGACAGGATCTGCATTTTTGGCTTGTATTGTGTATAATGTTTTAGTATGGTTTATGTTCAATGGTCAAATAATATTAGTAATACAGTTAAAATTTTATATAACGAATACCAAGGGGACAAAGAATATTTGAAAATAAGGAACAATTTATGGAGGGGATCAAATCGCAGGGTTGAAAGTTCGACTGTAACTAAACTCTAGGCCATATTCATTACTGAAAAGTTAAAATCAAACTTAAAGAAAGTTCGACTGTAACTAAACTTTAGGCTATATTCATTACTGAAAAGTTGAAATCAAACTTAAACTAACGATAAAATAAATTTTAGTAGTAAGACATAATGAGAGCTTTATTAAGAATGGTCCCGAATCGAATAAAAGATATGGGAGAAAACCAATGTTTATAAACTCTATTTATATTTTAGGGTTCGATTGCATAGGAAGCTCAAATGGGATCATAATAATTTCCATAAACAATGATTTGATGTTTTAGAATACCTACAATAACATTTATATTAGATGTTCCTTAAATTAGTAAAGCTTTTGATGCCACCAAAGATAGAAAAAACCCAAGCAAAAGCAGTTAGCTCAATCCTAAGTAATCAAGCCTTAATAAATGTGTATACGAATTAATATGTACTCATGTTTTTATACTCCGATAGAAAGAGTAACGACTGGCTGTCTGTATGGACTTTACTCTTTTTAACTCACCTAAAGATAGAAATCTTCTTGAAACCTTGCAAATTTCTTGTGTCCAATTAAGGTAAGGTTATTTATATTTAAAAATGCACAATACTTGATAATGATGAGTGTGATCAGTGATCAGTGGAAAGAAGTAAAGCTACTGAGAGTCCCTATAATGATGCCAATCTTAGTATACAAACTGCTTACCACCTGCTTTAGTATTCACATCAGAGTATGTCGAAGTCGGCTGCACTTTTTTTACATTTATTCTTTTTAGCTTAAAGGTGTCCAAAACATACACTACAAGACCTAAAATTATTAAATTTGTTACTGTCACTTCTTGAATATATACATATGTATATAAATATAAACATAAATACACATAAATATATATATTTACTTATTGCCACAAAATCGAATATACTTGAAATTGTAATTTGACATTGCTAAACCAGTACTCAAATCGGTTTCAGAACCTCATCAAAGGACATTGAGCTTTCGGTCAAACAACCTTGACCTGTTGTTCAATACCAAGGTCCACACATGATTAAGCGCAGCTCGATTTATGTTAACGGCATAAAGTTCATGCAGATAAAACAAACAAATAGAGCTGAGAAGAATCACTTTATAAGTCAAGATGAACGAATATATCATACAGTTTTGGATCACTTGGTATTAAGGTGAAATCTTTTGAAGCTTAAGTTAAACACATCCTCCATTTATACAAACCTTCAGTAAACACTTGAGAGAAAAATGTAGTTGACTTCTTAAGGCTCGTTATTGTTTTTATTGCATTAATTTTAAATATTTAAAAGTTTGTATAAATCACTTTGTAACAATTTGTTGATGTTTATTCACAATAATATATTATTAAATATATATTGATATTAATACATGTATGTATTGCGTTGAAACTGGAAGCACAACACTTTGTTTCTTTGCAAATCAAATTTATTTCACACACATTTTCTGGGATTGTTGAATACTTGCAAATTATTCTTTCAATTGGCTAAGAATGTCAAATGGAAATCGCGCAAAATAAGCCGCGACGGAGCACGCACCGTGTTGGATTGACCGGCTATCGAAAAGGATATGACCGCTATGCCGTTCAACAGTGTCCTGCGAACCGAAACAGCGAGCGCCCGGCGACAAACTACCGCGAGACAGCGAGCGCAGAAATCGTGAGCGAATTTTTATTTCATCGCGGCGAATTTCCGCACCACGAGAAATTTTCTCCTGAGCGTACGGCGGCTCTGCATGTGCGTGAGTGTCCGTCTCTGCAGCTGTGTGAGTGAGCGAGCGAGCGTGAGTACAAGACACGTGTGTGTATGAGTTTTGTTTACACTCGTATGGTCAGTTTTGTTGTCGTCTGATTCTTCTTCGCCTTCGTGTGCGTTAGTGTGCGTTTGTGTGTGTTGTGAGTGTCTCTTGCCGACATTCGTCGCTCAGCTCAACTCAGCGCACTCTTGCTCTCTACCCGTTTTGTTGCTGTAAGTGTATTCGCGGCCGTTTTCGGTGACAGCCAAATGTACAATGATTAATAACGGCCAAGACGGCACCGAAGACGTAGCATGCTCTCGCTGCCGCACTGGCCATGCTCAGGGATAGAGTGGACACTCACACACACACACGCACATATATTTTGCACGGAATTCAGACACATACACATAGGCATCGACGACGACGCTGACGCCGACGACGCAATGTTCGTGCAGTTGGTCGGTCGGGTGGTCCGCTTTGCGGGGAGCACATCCTTTTTGGCGGCAGTGGCAGCAGCAGCAGCAGGCCTACTTTCTTCTGGTCATATATTCAAATCTTGTGCATGCACATACATACATACATATATACAAATACATACATACACATACATACGTATCTAAAAAGTTTTTCTGTACGCGTATGTCTTTGGCCTATGTACATGTATGTATGTTTGTGGCTGTATGTGTGTACGTGTTTGTCCGTTGAAGTAAATACATACATGTATGTATTTGTAGTTTTTTGTTTCGGTCGGACGGATGGATGGGCCGTTGGTCGAGCAAAGCGAAACCGAACCGCTGCAAATACGAGCGAAATCAAACTGCGTGTTTGTGCGTATGTATGTGTGTGTGTGTGTTTAAAGTTGTTGGCGGGATGCAGGGTTGCTGGACAGTTGTGACACAATGTCTTAGCCCTTTTTTTGTACGTGTGTGCAGACGAGACGACGGTACAAGTCATGTAGAAATATCACAAGAAAACCACCACATACAGCGAAAATCGAAAAAGGGAAAGAAGCCATTTATTGACGCTATGCTGGGAACAACAGCATTGGGGGAGGGGTGATACCTATTCACAGCGCGAAATGTGAACGCGGATGTTAAGTGACAGAACAAGGCGAAAGTGTTAACTAAACTCTATACATACATGCATATATGGACATCATTTGACGGGTCGGTCGGGAGAATGGGGTGGTATTTTTCATTATTATTATTATTATGCTTTTGTTGTATTTCTTGTTTTCATTCTCATGTTTAATCAATCGCGCTGTTGAATCTTGTTGTTTAAGTCAAGTATTTTGATTTATTTTTTTCCTCTTTCGCTTTGTTTTGATCTTTGAATTCGCCGGGATTAACAGCTACTTTAGTTAAGTTCTTAGCGCATTGTTGACAAACACTCTCTCACTCTCTCTATCTTCTTATACTGAGCAAGATAACTTTGTGCGATAAACATTATATTAAAAGTCCTAATGGGATCTTCTGAGCAAGGCATGTACATCAAATTTTTGGAACGAATTAACGCCTTAACACATCATAAAATAGTTTTGATTATTTTAATCATACGCCAAATATAATCATTGTTGACTATACTGAGAATTTTGAGGTCCAATTGCAACTCAATGTTGGCCTTTTGAATCCTTAATGATTAAAATATAAGTTATCAGAAGTCATATGACCGTCAGATTAACAATGAATGTTTTATTATTTTGTTGGGAGTAAAGGCCCTACGACCTTTAAGATCTTTATAAATATAAAATCCCTTTCTTGGCTTCTAGTTCTTCCATTAGACCAAGGTCCTACATAAATGCAAGTTTATTTGATGGGTCGATGGATTTAGTATTACCAAATTATAGCGTTATAACCGAACGCAACCCACTCCGGAGTAATTTGAACAGATTTAAAACGCTAGTTCAAATAAAAAGGACAAAATTTAGTTTTAAGCTTAGAAACTGTTAAAGATATTGAATTTCCAATTTCAAAATGAGTGAAGAAAGACCAATTTTTTTAAGATCTTAGCTGAAGAACGTCGAAAAGACATGTATATGTGGAATTATGCATTTAAAAGCATTGATTTTCCACCCCCCACTTGGCGTAGTACTGTTAACTTGGCACTTTATCTGATCCGATTACAGACAATCGCTCAAATATCCACAACTTTTGGGATATTCATTTGTAAATAATATGATTTAGCATTCGACATTTAATAAAAGAATTTCTATAAAATAAATTATTTAAGGTATTAATATTATTGCACAACATTATTAGAGTTTAAATTGTATTTATACTGAATTTTAAAATAAGTTTTACCGGATTTTCTAAACACTTTGGATATACAAATAAACCGAGTACAAAGTACTAGAATTCTCCTTCTACTAAAGCGAAAAGCCCAGATAAATTTCTGATGAAATTGAATACTTTATAAAGTTGGACTGAGTTTATGGTAAGGATGATTAGGTCAAAACGATTTAGAGAAAACAAAACATTTCTTCATTACAAACCGGAGCTTCAAAACTTCAAAGTTGTTAATTCTTTGGAATGTTGATTAGGCTATAAAGAGAATAATCAAATCCATCGAAAATGAAAACTTTAAAAATAAGCAATTGTGTTAAAACGTGGTATTTGAATAAGTGAAAACCCTTAATATATAATTTTTTAATAAATGAGCCAATAAAATTATGTTCATATGTATGCGTATGTATATTATAATATACATTTCTTAAACCTGATTATTGATGGATAAATTTTCAAAAAATATTGAATATTATTTGAATATTTGGAATTTAGTTTGCAGAACTTTGAATTGAATGCGTTTCATTCTTATGTCATAAACAAAAACAGTTAAGCTTTAGAAGAATTAAATGTATATATGTATGTATGTACATACGTATGTATGTAATGCATGTAAAATATTATGTACATACGTTTGTGTGTACAGAATATTGGCATTTCCCCTACGTACTAGGATGCAGTTTTGGTTAGGCCAAAAGAAGCATCAGTGACTGCAACAACAACAACAACTACTACTACTGCCGGTAAGCATAATAACAACGAAAAAGACAACATTAGTGTCGTGCTGCTCGAGATGCATGTTGAGAAAACGCTAAGAATAGGTTTTGCATCTGACAAATATGCATGTGTATGCATAGATACATAAGCATACTAACATACATTCATACACATGCATTAAACGCACACTAACAAGCATCCATATATCGCATCCAAGGCGAAAGAAGAGTCAGCCACGCACACACACAGAAGCAATAATCACACATAAGACTCTTCACCCAAAAGCAGGGCATCATCAGCGGCAAGCATGAAGAAGAACTATACAATCGTGTTGTTGTTGTTGCTTAAAAAGCCAGCCAGCCGACTGGCTTGCTTGCTTGCTTGCTTGCATGTGTGGACTGAAGATTGAGTGAGGTGGAGGTGGAGATGGATATGGAGGTGGAGGTGGGTTTGGTGTGTTCATCTGTCGCAGCACTCACACACACATGCAAAGAAACCTTAGCGCAAATTTCGTTGCAGCGCAAAATTTTGAGTTGCTTTATCGCAAGTCACGTAAGGATAAGTGTACATACATACATACACACAGACATACATACATACATACAAGTATGTGTATACTTTAGATTTTCATCGCCAACACTGCCGTCCGACCTACCAACCAACCAACCGACCAGAAGCCCAAGCGTCCAGCCGACCAAGCAATAATACCACCAACAACAAACAGATAGACGAACTAACAGACCGACAGACGAACCGACAGACCGACAGACCGACAGACGAACCGACCGACCGACCATTGTCCACCAAGGCGAAAATTTATATTTTCGTTCGTGTGCTTCGTGTTGTACTTTCTCTAATATCTCCCAGCTCCTTGCCAGATGCTGCAGGGAATGTCCTTCATTCACGGTCCATACAACGGCCGATTTGTCGTCCAGATACCAAACGCTCCTTTTCTACTTCCTTGCCCTCCCCCTACCATCATCATCACTGTAAAATGGCTTGGTGTTAGTATACATATGTGTGTGGGTGAGTGTGTGTGTGTGTGCGCGCACAATTACGAATTCGTCGTTGTCCTCAACTAAACTCGATTCGTTTTCACCCAAACCTCGCTGTCACCGTTGCGCCCGTTCACTCACTCACTCACACACTTACCCTTACCCTCTCCTTACTCCGCATCGTCAACATCATCCCCCTCCACCAGCAACCCCAGCCTAGTAAGCTAGATTGGCGAAGGAAATTTTCGCGTGAATTGAAAGATGAAGGCTCATGGGGCAGGGGCGGATCGCACTGGTCACCACTACCACCACCACCACCACAGACTCTGTCGATTTAAAACCCACGTGCCCAAATCCACATACATACATACATACGTCGTCGTACAAATATACTTTTGCAAATATGTATACGTGTTTTGTACACAAGTGTGTATGTGACATATGAAAACTGTATGTAGCAAGATTTTCCAACCAACTCCCATGACTTCTTGGAATATAAGAATTCTGAACGCTTCAGCGAATTTATTTAATTTTTTTTTTTTTTTTTGTATACACAACATTTAATGTCAAATGTCAAGTTTTTAGCTTTAAGGCTAATCGCTTTTAACTATTTTATAAATATCTTTAAAACTTTTATATTATTTTTCCATATTCAAGACCTAAGTACTATCGATAACATCCGTGTTTCAATAACGGCCCGAGCTATAGATAATTTGAAGAACACGTTTCCTACATATGGTTGAAAGGAGCGAGCATTCGAAATTTCAAACTATATATAGAAAATGACAAACCATATGAATAAGGTACACCGTTTGGGGTATCTAGTCAATATTTGTCGACCAGAGCCTGGAGAGGGCATCTCCTACCCATACTCTTGATCAGCATCATACAGTCCGTTAGTCTGACCGTCTGTATGAGTGCTTTGATTTCAGAGACCATAAGAACATAAACATGTAATCGATAACAAAACAAACTTGAATTTGGAATCTCTGACATTGGGGCCCTAAGCTATGAGTAAAATATTTCATTGAATGCTATTTGTATTTAAATCGGCTAGGTAACACCAAATATATCTAAAATTAAAGCTTAATCATTGCGCGGGTTGAGTTTACACGATTAATAACTTCTTACTCGTTATAATAGTAATGAGCTAAAGTTGTATTCAACTAATACAACGGAATTTGTACATTTGAATGCTTAAGTGATTATTATTTGTTGAGTAGAGAGGGTGGGCTTAGAAGCAAATCGTTTGTTTTATTAACAGTTAATATGAAAGATGATCATTTTTCGTACTTGGAGATTGAGCTGCACCTGTCACATTCTAATCACGCCCATTTTGTTGATCAGCCCGTATACAGATGAAGTTTTGCGAAAGCAAAAGAGGAAACCAAATATGTATAATCCCTTATGTAGGCTGGGCCTGGGCCTGGGCCTCTTAGTTAGTCGCTACCTGGTCAAGCAACCTTCTTCGCTCCGATAAGCCCAACTGCAACTAGGCAAACGTCTGTCCTTTTTTGGACCTGGAGTTCGGAGCAAGCTAAGGCGATTTGAGTAGACGAAAACCGCAGCAGCAGCAGCAGCAGCAGCAGCAGCTCTCGCAAGTTGTTATATTCAGTTTGTTCGGTCCTCCTCTAAATCCATTTCCTTGCGTTTCGTTTTATTCCGTACTGTGCTGTAGCATAGAGAGCATAGAGCTGTCCTGTGTTGGTCGGATGGTTGGTTCATTGCTGTTTTTGCTATGATTTGCATATCGTAGCTTGCTTTGTTTTAATGCGTCTGTCCATGCCACCTCGCATCTACCACCATTTCCGAGGCAAGCCGATGGCCGAGCTCTTTGTCAGCTACCGTTACCTGAGTCTTTCTAAGTGTACGTACGTGCGTATGTGTGTGTGTTGTAGTGTGTGTGTGTATATATATATATTTGACTGGACGACAGCAGAATGCCGCGTAAGAAGAAGGCAAATGTGCAGGCTGAGTCTCTGGCATTTGTCCTTCCAATCTAAGCTAAATGCTCCCACTGCCTTTGCCTTTGCTGTTGCTGTTGCTGTTGCTGCTGCCGTTGCCGTTGCCATCGTTGCAGCAGCAGCATTCGAGAAAACACACAGAATTTGAAACAATTGAGGAGCCAACGGATGGAGGGACGCAGCATGGCAGACGCAGCATTTTTGACCACCATCTACTGACCACCATCTGACGGACTGACTCGCACTGCATCTACATC